>JAQHUG010000105.1:5101633-5138134 GCA_028555095.1 Dicrostonyx torquatus | reverse complement strand
AAAAAAAAAAAAAGAAGAAGAGGAAGGGCTCAGTTTTGAAAGGTGTTATTTGTTGATTTTTTTCTTCTCTTTTTCTCATGATTTTTTTCTGTCTCAAACACACCCAGGCCTTGTTTTGTTACACCAGAGTTCGAGTATTAATTTTCTGCTGCAGATTTGGCCATGAAGTTGAGGCTGTATTTTGGCCCCCAGTGATTCTTCCTGTCTCTCCCACACTACAACCCCTTGTTTTCCTGCCAGGTTTCAAGAGTCCATACATTCTTAACACATTTCTCCGGTTCGTACACATGGAATACATTTCTCAGAGCACATTGTCTTGCGAGTGTGTGCCCGTGGGAGCTAAGTCTAAGAGGGTTTCATTCACGCTGGTGTTCCAGCTATTAAAATCTGAAGTGTTGTTTTGTTGTTGGTGCTGCTTGTTTTGTTCTTCTCACAAACTTTCTAACCACTGGTTACACATTAATACATGAAGTGATCTGACCTGTTGTTTCCAATTACAGACCTCCCAGAAGTAGGACAGAATGTCTGTAATTAGTTATGACTAGTCTACAGAAAGGGGTGTGGATACTGGGGGGCGAGGGGAATAGGAACAAAGACACTGGAGTGAATCCCTGAAAGGAAAGTTGTTGTTTAATAAAATCCTTAATTTTATGAAAATATATATATGAATGCATATGTATGCATGTATGTGTGTGTGTATGCATTTCCTGTGAACTCTGTTTTCAAGCATGTGAGAGAGTGTACACATAGGCTTAGACATATGTTTTAGCTATTGCTCCACTAGAAGAGTTGGTTATACCTGCCTTCTTTGATTATGTGGGATTTATATGCAGTATGGAAAAACAACTAAAAGATAAAGTAAGTCCAAACACGCCTCCGCCTGCCTCGGAGCTTGAGAGAGCCCTAGCACATGTTCATGCCCCAAGCTCGATCTCGCATCCTTTTTTCCACACTTTGCCTCGAGCACACTGACCTGGTGGACGTCCAGGAATGCACTTCCTGCCCTGCAGCCCCTGAATACTCCCAATGGTCTTTGTTCTGGGACTTCCTTTCCCTTCCCTCCCTTTGCATGGGTACCTTATGTTGTCATTCTAATTCAGGATGCTGCCTCCTGTAAACTGTGCTGATTTCAGTGTTTACTGGTGTGCTGAGTGTTTTTGCCATTGTAGGGGTTTGTCTGCCATTTCTTTTCATAACTATTTCAGGAAGAATAGGGAACAAAGGGGACCCCTATTAGTTGATCCTGATAATTACACATGACTTCCAAGTTGCCCTTCAACTGGACATTAATAAGGAACATATTTTCTTGTAATTCCTAGTTACTCCAGCAGTTCATAACATAAAGGAAATAAACATGACTTGTAGCTCTGTTCTCAAAGGAAATAGCATTTTGTGTTTTCTTGTAGTCTTTCTTTATGCATATCTTGATTTACATAGCTAATTTGCATGTACATCACAGCCAGTCTCTTACATAATAGCAAAACGTAATTTTGTTCCCCCAAAGCTATATATTTCAAACATTCTGGATCCTGGGGCCTTGCATAATGGGGCAGGTGCTCTACCACTGAGTCACGTCTCCAGCCTTTCCTTTGCTTTTGAAACATGCTCTCGCTCAGTTATCCTGGCCTCACTCTGCTGCCTGGTGACTTTGAATATGTGATCATTCATCCTGCTTAAACCTTCTAAATACCTGGGATAACAGGGTCCTTTAGTTTTCAATGAATGGTTTTAGTGTTGGGGAATTTCTTCTCTCTGGGCTTGGATATGTAGAGTCATTTGCCCAGCTAATGGTCTCATACTGGAGGATGCTGGGCCCAGCCTCACTTGGGGTCTTTGTAGAGCACATGGTCTGCAGCTCCCCTTGTTCTGTCATAATATGACCCTGTCTAACTTGTTTCAGAAGGGGCCGTGGGATAGGGGCAGATTCTGAGTATTTCAAGCTTGGTGGGCTGCATGACATCTGTAGTGATTCCGCATGTTGTGAGGGCGTGGACCAGACAGAGTGCAAGTGAACAGCTGTGTTCTGATTGGTGATACATCTTCACTTCTGGACACTGAACTCAGATCATTTTTATGCATTGGGATGTACTGTTTAAAACTGTGAAGCTATTCTTAGGTCGTGGGTTATGCTGTCCGCTGTCAGTCACTGGGCTTCTACCATTCACCAAAGGTGGTCCATATAGTCTCGGAGCTGAAATCATTTCTGTCCCTTTTCCTCCTGGTTTCCTAAACTGTTGACGAGTGGTCAACAATCATTGTCCTCTTTCTTTGATATTTAGTTACCCAGGGCATAGTCATCAAAGAACTTGTCATTTGGAATTTTGGGTTCTTTTTCTTTTTTCTTTTTTTTTTTTTTTTTAGGATGTTTAGGTCATATGGGGAAGACATAAAAGTAGCCAGCATGTATGATCTTTGAAGAACTAAAAGTAACTGAGGTAGCTGAAAGGTACTGCAGAGTAGAAGCAGATGAAAAAAAAATGGACTAGAAAGGCACACTGTTAATAAACAGAACCCTCTTGTCAGGAAACACACTGGCCACTGTTTCTAAGGAGCCCGCCATTCCTGCCCCTGAAATCAAGACACGTTGCAAATTCTTCTGTCTTCCCCGCCCCTTTTGGATTGGATAGGGATAGCAGTCAGAGATGGGCAGTGATGGGCTTAGAGGAACACAAACAGTGTTCATCGGCATTTCTGTTGATTTGCTTTAATCCAAGAAGGTGAGGGTGTGGGAAGAAAAGTGTGCAGTTACATTATTCTACACCACCACAGCTCTGGGACAGTCCTGGGCCTCAAATCACTCTGCTTTTCTGCCTCTCTTTAGTTGTGAAGCAGCGGGTTTTTGTGGATTAATACACTTGGAAATCCAAGCCAAGAAACGTGTTCTGAGATGCTCTTCCATTTATGGGCGTGGGAGTCCACAAAGCCCCAGGGAGGCCCATGTTGGCCCACAGAGCACAGCTGCTTCCTTTCACCTCAGGAGCGGAATGATGGCTGTAGCTCTTGGATCCCGTCCCTTAGACTCCTCGGTTTCGTTTCCGAGCAGAAAACACCCTGTTTTAGGGGCTGGAGAGATGGCTCAGCCGCTAAGAGTGCTTGCTGCTCTTGCATAGGACTCGGGTTCAGTTCTCAGCACCTATGTGATGTGGGGGCAGCTGTGACTGTAACTCTGTCCTCAGGGGATCGGATGCCCTTTTCTCCCTTCCTAGGGCCCCCACACTCACATGCACATACCCACACACAGATGTAATGTATGCCTAATCAAAAAGAATGCAAATCTAAAACAACAAAACCGACCCTTCTGTTTGCTCATGCGTGGATGATATAATACCAGTGATTGGCAGAAAGCATATTAAAGCTGTCACTTATCCAAGAATATCAGTATTCTCAGGGATGGCACTTTCTTTTGTGTCTACAAAGTGTAAGATTAATATTGCTTTTATTCTCTTAAGAAAACGTGAAAAATAAATCTATGTACTAAGTTCATGTTTTCTCTAATTTATTTTTGGTCAAATGACTTTCTTTTAAGAACTCTAAAATGTACTATTTGCTTTTGAGGGAGAAGGAGAATACTGTGTTTTTAATGCATGGCCGAATCTTAAAACTAAAACAAAATTGAGAAATATTTCGCATTCCTTATAGAGTCCTTCAACAGATAGCCTGGAGTGTGACTTTTAGGGTTTATATGTTGACCTTGACTTCTAGTAAGACATGTTTTGCTTGATGGTCTAGTCCATAAAAATACATAGAAACATGCACACACATTTACACATGTACACATCCCACACACTCAGGAGTGTAGTAGTATAAGAAGTTCATCTTAGCCTTGTACTTCTTTTAGAATCTGCCTCTCAGCTTTGACCAACTGACCAGCTGACATGACCTACATACAAAGACATCTGCTCAAGTATGCATTGTAGATGGCAGAAGAAACCCTCATACCTCATTTTGGTACTCACACCAGTGATCAAACAAGGCATTTGGGTTTACTATTATCTTAATGTTATAATAATTAACAATGATTGTGAATCCATGAATTTTAAGCCGCCAGATCATTTAAGGGTGAAAATGATATGTACAGGTTGAGAATTATTGTTGAGCCAGCCTGATTGCTAATAATCTTTGTGGGATCATCATCATCATCTAGTTAAGTCCAGGTGGTGAGAGGGTACACGCTGCTCTCAGCTTCTGCTTCATAAGAACCAAGGCTTACTATCACACTGGCACCCTTGTCTTGGGCAGTAGGTGTGTGAGCACAGCTGGTGTGATAGAGCTCATGTATGTAGTGGTGGGTTTAGCTTTATAAAAGTCCCTCTGGGCTAGACTCCTAGTGTGGAGAATTTATGGTTGCAGACCTTTTATATGAAATTCTGAAAATTGGTATATGGCTGGTAGATGCTCAGTGGATAAAGTATTTAAGACCAAGGACTTGAGCTTCAGTTTCAAGAATCCAGGCAAAGGTTACACGTGTGGTGTGAGCATCTGTAACCTAACACTCCTGCAGGAGGTGGAAGGTCAGACAGAATTCCCAGGAGCCCTCAGGCTCAGCCTAGAGTACATACTAGAGAAACAGGAGACCCTTCCTGGAAGGCCTGGCCTCGTTCTCTGAATATGCCTGCTTTCACAGACATGAGCACATGCTTACATTGTAAAGACACACATACACATTGTACAGACACACATAGATACATACATATTGTAGATGAGTGGAAAATTAAAAAGGGTATTCTAGGTTGTCTAATAAGTTAACTTTTGAATAGTTTCCTATTTTTATATTATGTTAAAGTATTTCATTCTGTGTAGATGAATGACATTTACTTTTGCCAAATATTAATTTAAACACTTGTTTGCTTGCTACTAATACACTAAAATCTGTATTTGATAAATTCTACAATATCTATTTAGGCATTCATCTATCCACAGTGAAGCAAACATTTCACAAAATCATTATTTCAGCTCTCATCTTTTCTGATCTAGTTAATCTTTTGTTATTTTTTTTTTAAAACAGTCTCACTGGGTGGCATAGGCTGCACTGAATTATTCTACCTCAGTTTCCTGAAGGCTAATAGTCCCATGCCACCCTACGTGGCCTTATTTAATTTTTAAAGCTGCTCATTTTATTTCTCAGTCTACGAATGGTTTCTGACCTGTTTTTTTAAAATGTTGAGACTCACTTGCTCTGGGAACGGTGAGATAACAAGGACAGGTCATTTTGGCATGTGATAATTTTCTTGTGCAGGAGAGTTTTCTGATTTTGTTCTTTTCCTATATGAATTGGTCAGGGTTCCAGAACTGCTATTTAAAATGTCAGTGTTATGTTAAGAATTGTGGGAAATGGATTAATGCTATTGCTGAACAGTTTCTTTGACCAATTCCTTCCAGCTCTTTGAGAATTTAAGTCTTAACTTATTAGGCAAACTTGTGTTTTTATTAACATGGTAAAAATTACTGCGTGGGCATCCCTTAATCAGAATGCTTGGTTGTTTTGTTTTGTTTTATACCTACCTAAGAGTTTCAGTGGCTGAACATCCCTAATCTGAACAGTCACAATTTTAAGTATTCTGGAATCCCAAACTTGCTTTTAGAGAAGTCTTAGATTCCCAGCATGATTGAGTGGAAGGAACAAAGGCATCCTGTCTGTCCCCTGCCAGTCCCCATACATAGCCTCTGAACCCTTGTTAGCAGTTTCCCTCCGGTTGTGTTTCGCCAAATTGTTCTATTACCAATAAAAATTTGAGAGTCAGATATTGGGATGAAAACCTGATAGATGAAATAAGCAGAGGAGGAGCGACTAGCTTGACCTTCCTTTCTGACCAGAGACCCAGCCAGTACCTCCTCCACTCTCTGCAGATCACAGATCAAAGAGAGTGCAGGAATTCCAAGCCCCTCCCTTCTTCTTCCTGTCTGACTTCAGTATCCATAGCCATATCAGTATCATTGTGGCTAATTCTGTTCAGCTAGTCACTGACTCTGCCTTCTGATTCAAAGTTAACTTTTTTAGCACACTTTAGGAGTGTCACAGTACGATCAAATATCCCACAACAACCCCCACTGTGTTTTCTGTTCCTGTGACAAAATAGTGTGACACAGGCAACCCCTAGGAGGAAGAGCTTCTGTGGGCTTAAGATTCCTGGGGCTGGTAAGAGTCCATCATGAGGGAATCATGGCAGCTGGAGCAGGAAGCTGAGAGCTCACAGCCTTGATCACAGCATGGAGCAGGTAGCAAACTGGCCAGTTGTTTTTAATCACAGTCCTGTTCCTCAGTTATGTACTTTTGACAAGACTACACAACCTAAATTTCCATAAACAGCTCCACCAACCAGTAACCAAGGAGTTGAATGCCTGAGACTGTGGGGGCCATTCTCACTCAAACCACCATAAACCCCCATATTCAGTTCCCTGGTCCCCGTAGGCTTAGGGTCGTACCATAATGCAAAATGCACTTAGCCCAACTTGAAAAGTTTCTGTAGTTTTTCATATTCCTTAACACGGAGTCTCTCAGCAATCTCTTAATTGTAACCCCCTGTAAAATTAAGAAGCAAATTATATACTTCCAATAGCACAGAATTTTTATTACCATTCCAGAAGGGAGGAATGCGGCCAAGTGAAGAAATACTGAGCCAAAGCAAGACGAGAACCCAGCAGGGCAAACATCAAATCCTGCAGCTCCATATCCAACATCTGCTATTTTAATCTTAAAGGACTTAGATAAGAGCCTCTGCCCCTCCGGCTTTGCTGCCTACAATCTCTCTGTCTCTGTCTCTGTCTCTGTCTCTCTCTCTCCCTGATTCTATTCCCTGTTATAGCTCTGCTTGGCCCTGTTTCATGGCATCTCCAGCATCATGGGTTGTCCTCTGCAACCCAGACTTTCCTTGACAGCTTTACACAACGGCTTTTCACAGCCTCTTGCCCTCTCATGGCTTCATGCAAAGACTCCCTTGTTATACCCTGACTGACCTCAGCAACTCTCTGAAACCATGGAGGAAGAATGCACAACCCCTTCATTCTTGTAACCTTCATGCCTGTGAAGCCAGTGTCAAATAGTCGTGAACTACACTGCCAAGTTCAGCTGCCAGTGTGGGATGGATGCTACCTTGACTCACATTAGTTGTGGAGTGTTTATTTTAGTTACTATGAGAAGATGCCTGCGGCTCTCCACTGCAGGTTGAAAGTTTAGCCAGTGGGATCTTGCCCTGAGGACACCCTCCTTTTGTTCCAGTGCAGAGTAGGCCCCTCTAATTTCTAACAATTACAGCTTCAAGCCTCTAACTTCCTGGTTTCTTTTTCTCTCTAAACTGCACGTTTTGCCCTACTTGCTCTTTTCTCATTGTAGGCTATGTTAAAGTTACCAATAATAATCACACCTAAGGAAATTATCCATCATTTTTTTAAAACTTAGGCAAGTTCTTAGGACAGGGGCATACTGCAAGCCAGATTTTTTTTTTTTTTTTTGCCAAAATATCACAGGAATGGCCTCTAGCCCAGCGCTGGGAAAGCCCTTGCTTCCGGCTGAAAATCTGTGTTTTGGGCTTCCATGGTCCACTCAGCTGTCTGTACAGCTGACTTCTAGGTTCCCATGTGAATGGCTCTTTAAGCTCTGCTTATAGCATTCAACTGCTTTCTAGTCCAGGGTTCCAGATTCCTCCTGAAAACCACATGGACAGATTCTTCTTAGCAACAATCGACTTTCTGGTGCCAGTTTCTAGGTCAGCAGAGCATAAGAGCAGGAAGTAATTTGTGTGTGTGTGTGTGTGTGTGTGTGTGTGTGTGTGTGTTGAATGGTACCATTTCCTAGTCCACTTCCTATTCCTGGACCCTTGAATCCTAGCTGTAGGAGAGAAAGTACTATGTGTTGGATGCTGACTCAAAGAATATATCATCTTCTGGAGAACCCTGCCTCTGCCTTCTAGGCTATTACCACCATTGGCACTGTAACTGAGTCTTTAAAAGGCCATCCCACCTCCACCATTTTATTAAGCCATGTGTTTCAGAACGGTAGGGAACATGGTAAGGCTAGTGGATTCCATGAGCATGCAGCCTCTGTTGCAGTTCTTTGACCATGAGTACCTTGGTCAGAAGCAATAGTGTGTGAAATAAAATGATGATCGAATGCTGTGATGGTGGAAAAGGCATTCTGTAGGATCACTGTTGGTAGTTTTTGCAGATGCATTACATGCAGCAAAGGCAAATCTATAACCAGAATAAGAATTTATCCCAGTAAGGCCAAAGCAATGCCCTTTCCACAAAGAAAGCACAATCAGCCTGGCATTGTAGCTGACTGGTCATTCAGGAGAATGGAGCCATGTCATGTCTAGGCTCGTTGTTGGTCGTCCGTTGCCAGTAGATCCACCACTCAGCAGGAGCTGCAGCCAAGTCAGCCTTGGTGAGTGGAAGGCCCTATTATCAAGCCCCTACAAAACTATTTGGGTGGAAAGTTCTATCCCAAGCCCCCTCCTCTGGGAGTTGCACCTCTGAGAAAGCCTACCAAACCAAATGGTGACCCCCCTCCCCAAAGAGGCCCAAGGTCACTCCCACAGGGTATTTAAACTGCCCCCCCCCAACAAACACATGGTTTTCTTGTCTTCCTTCCCACCTCCATCCCTTAGGGGCTCCATCCCTTGGGGCTAGGAGGCTACCTGGGAGCATTAGAAACCATTAAACCTGGGCTTTGGTTTGATTTGATCTGATTTGAATTATTGTATTGGTGGAGAGGCTTATTGGGCTGTAAAAACTTTTAAATAATCTCCATCTTGGCCACCATAGCTACTTTGTTCAAGGGCCCACCCAACTTTGACCAGGGCGGGGATGACTGGGGAAAGAGGCTAACCATCCTCAGAATGGGTTGTCCAATCTATGACTGTTAGCTCCTGTGCTGAGGTCATCTTTTGCTGAGCATTTACATGGAGCTACAGTGTCTTCACACACTTTGTCCATTTGGAGGGCTCTGCCCACATATTTCTTCTGAGAATATCTTTCTTTTTTTTTAAGATTTATTTATTGTGTATATAGTATTCTGCATGCCTTCAGGCCAGAAGAGGGCACCAGATCTCATTACACATGTGTTGTGAGCCACCATGTGGTTGCTGGGAATTGAACTCAGGACCTTTAGAAGAACAGGCAGTGCTCTTAACCACTGAGCCTTCTCACCAGACCCGAGAATATCTTTCTCACCAAGTCTACTATGGTGCTTCTTCCAAGTCCCTGGCCATCCAGCCAAACCACTGGCCGCAGTTCATGCTTCCGTAAACAGTCACACATCTGGCTATTTCTCCTTACGAGCAAAGTGTAAGACCATGCATACTGCCTGAAATTCTGCCCACTGTGAATATTTTCCTTTACCCCAGTGTCTTTCATGGTTGTCCCAGAAAGGGATGGTAACCCTGAAGCTGGCATCTTCTGATGGCCTGAACAAACCATCAGTAAACCAAGCCCTAGCCTTCTCTTCCTCAGGCAACCGATCACACGACACACTCTATGAAACCATCAGTGCATGTTTGGGAACAGATAATACTCAGTTTAGATCACATGGTAACTTGGTGCCCCACCCCCAAATTTCTGCTAAGGCTTGATAGCAGGGCTGTCGGGGACCGTCACCCCAACATAGAAACTGGTGCTTTGCCCTAAGCGTGTTCTCGGAGGCGCATGGAAGAAACAGACTTTTTCACACCATCATTGTTCAAAGGCAGCTCAGGACTTCTTGTCCTTTACAGCATGACCTTGCATTTATTTCTCTCCCCCAAGCTCTGCCCAAACCTGAATTGCTCCTCCACCCTCAGGAATTCTCTACTCACATTCCTTTTCCGGGGACACCACACCTCTCATCCATATACTTGCATATCTCACCAGCTTTGGAGCCAGCAACTTCTTCCTGGGCAATCTACAAGTAAAAAGGAGGCCAGAGCCAAGCCTTTCACCTTTTGTCTTTCTAAGTTGCTAGCTTTCCAGCTACCAAGCTGTATTCAAGCCACGGCTGTGCCAGGCTGGCAGATGTCAGAGCCCACACAGGGCATGAGCTATGAAGATAGCTATGAAGATAGGGAGACCAGTCAGCACACAATGATAGAGCCTTGCCTCTAAATCCCTAGTCTCTGCTGTGATTTATGCATAGCAGCCTGCTGAAGACCCCAGACAGTATCCTTGTTTGCCAGCGACACCTCAGGTATTGTCAGGTCTGTTCAGTCATATAATCCAAGTGGTAGAGCATCCAGGGCCTGTTAAGAACTCTCTCTTCTTCCAGGTTCCACTCAAAGCTGGCTTCTTTCTGAGCCACTTGGTGTACAGGCAAGGGAAACAAACCTAAGTGAAGAATGTGTTGCCTCCAAAATCCACATAGGCCCACTAAGCACTGTACCTCTTTGTTGGAAGTAGGAGGGGCTGGGTACAACTTATCCTTAACCTTCGAACATTTATACACACTCCACACTAGAGGACTAGAAATTTTACTGAGGTAGAACACTCTTGAATGGATTTATTTCCGTGCTCTGATGTACATACGCATTACCAACAAGTCCAAGGTGTTTGTTGCCTCCTGCTCACTTGGTCCAATCACCTGCAGCGGAGTTGCAGTTACTGATTCAGATAGTCATGGATTAAAAGTCAGCAACAGTTTTAAAAAGAGCACAACATCAGCTTGCTTTCGCAATGTTTTATCACTGAAGCATGTGGTGTGTTTAGTAGTAAGGTCTTACCACCTAGAGCATTGACGAAAGCTTGTAATATTTGTGGGCCTAAGGGATCTCACTGGCCATGCTGGTTAGTTTTATGTCAACTTGACACAAACTGGTGTCATGTGGGAAGAGGGAATGTTAATTGAGGAAATTCACCCACCAGAGAGTGGCCTGTGGGCAAGACTATGGAATGTTTTCTTGATTGATGTGAGAGTGTCCAGTTAGCTCACTATGGATGGTGCCTCCCCTGGACTGGTGGTTCTGGGAGCCGTAAGAAAGGCTGAGCAAGTGGTGGAGAGCCAACCAATAAGCAGCATTCCTCCATAGGCTCTGCATGCGGTCCTGCCTCCAAGTTCTTGCTCAAACTGCCTTCAGTGAAGGACTGTAATGTGGAAGTGCACAGAAATAAACCCTCATCTCCAAGTTGCTTATGGTTATAGCGCTTTATTCCATTTATAGAAATCCTAGCTAAGACACTAGCCAACAACTCCCAAAGAAATACCTCATACCTGACACTTGGCTTTTTATGTTATTTTTATTGTTTTGATAGGGTAAGCTTTATGGGATAACTCGGCTTTCACTCTTTTGTGTATATGGATATGCCAGTTGAATGCACTTCTGTAAATGGTTATGTGAAGCCCCGCTAGCCCTTCACTAACAAGATACATTTAATGTTTTTTAACAAATCCAAAGTCATCTAAATGTTGTTCCAGAGGTGCAAAGATAAACACTGGAGCAGCCCACACTTCCTTTCCCCTGCCTATGAAGGACCAGATCCTCTCCCTCCGCTTTCACCTGCCTATGACCTTGACCGTCACATTTTGAAGTCTGAGGCAGCCTTCCTCCAGAGGAAGAGGCTGCAGTTGGCTGCTGGTGGTCTCCTGGTCTTAGCACCAGCAGGGAGTTAGTGAGAAAAGGGAAGAACAAGGCTGGAAACTGAGACCTCAGAAACGGTGGCTGTGGCCAGTGGTGTTGGTGGTTAGAACTGCTTTACCCAGAGACTGGCAGATGTCCTGCAGTGCCATTCAGATGCTGCTGGGTCATCCCAGACTCAGCCATGTTTAAGACAGATGTTGTGTTGGGTCTTTTTTGGGGCTTTCGTTTTGATGAATCCCAACTTCAGGCCATTTCCACAGTCTCTCAACTCCCAGGCCTCCCTGTACTATGTAAGCATGCTTGCGTGAGAAAATGCTGCACAGTGAGCCAAAGAGAACATGCGTTGCATGTACAGTGGCACAGCTCTCTGACATTTGCCTTCCTAGAGTAAATTTGGAATTGATCAGTGTGTGCCCTTGGTCTGTTGTGATGCTCCCTGTTGTTGGATGTCTGTCAGGATGTCAGCAAGAAGCAGTGCTTAGGTTTTGTCCCCTAGACCCTGCTGTAAGCCGGAAGTCCTACCGGTCTCTGTGCTGTGCACTTGGGAGTCTGTTGAGATCTAACATCAAAATTAGATCTTCATCCTACCACATTGTATTCAACAAAGATACTTTTAATTCTCCCAGTAAGCATGCATGTAGTTACAAATAGTATCTATCTTGCCTTATGTTATTTATTATAAAATATGTTCAAATACCAACAAAAAGTGTAAGATAAAAATATCTACTCTGAAACAAGCTACCTTATCTATCTTGGATGCCAGTTTTGAATGACAGACTTGGTTTGGATACTCTCTGTAAAGGATCTTCTAGAACATGAACTGAAGTGTTATCAACTTGTCAATCAGTGGGTGGGTCATAACCCCTTTAGTGGTTCAACCACCCTTTAACAGGGGTCACCTAAGACCATCAGAAAACAGAGATATTCATATTACAATTGAGCAAAGCTTATACTTATGAAGTAGCACCAAAAATGATTTTGTGGTTGGATGGTCACCACAACCTGAAGGAAGAACTGTATTAAACGGTTGCAGTGTTAGGAAGGTTGAGAACCACCAATTTAAATAGATAGTTCTCCTATCTTGATCTCTTTCTTAACCTACTTAGTTTATAAAACACACCCTCTTCTTTGCTGTAGACCCTATACTATACAGTGTATTAATTTTGTGAACTTGAACTTAACGTTATACTATATGTACTATTTAGTAGATGCTGGGAAATTGAAGAATTTGGACCCATTCCCTCAGATGGACGGGGCCAGAGTAAATGATGTAGAGTGCTGGGGAGCTGGGGATGGAGGGGTGATATTGCTCTTACATGGTTCTTTCCTTTTTCTCCACTTTTCTGTTCTTTTGGAGAATATAAGGTCCTAATGGATAGATTTAAAAATTTTAAACACATATTGTCCTTAATTTTTTTGTTAAGATGTTCAACTTTATTTATTTATTTATGTTTTGAGGCAGAGTCTCTCTGTGTAGGTCGGGGTTACCTGGAACTTGTTATGTAGACCAGGCTGACCTCAAACTCAAAGAGATCTGCCAGCCTCTGTCTCCTGAAATGCCGAGATTGCTGGTGTGCACCACCATACCTAACCTATTTAATTATCTTTAAGATTATTTTACTATTCATTTATTTGTCCATGTGCGTATATATATTGCATGTGTGCAGGTTCCTGTATAGACCAGAAGATGGTGTTAGGTCCCTGGAATGGAGTTGTAGGCAGTTGTGAGCTGCCTGCATGGCATCTGTACTGGGTCTTCTGGAAGGGAGACAAGTGGTCTTAAGTGCTGAGCCATCTCTCTAGTCCCGTCAACCCTTCAGCTTTTTAATTTTATTTATTTATTTATTTATTTTTGGTTTTTTGAGACAGGGTTTCTCTGTAGCTTTGGGGCCTGTCCTGGAACTAGCTCTTGTAGACCAGGGTGGTCTCGACCTCACAGAGATCTGCCTGCCTCTGCCTCCTGAGTGCTGGGATTAAAGGCGTGCGCCACCACCGCCCGTCCCACCCTTCAGCTTTTTATTTTTAAGTTTGACATTACTGTTAGGGTATGTCTTCATAGGCAGAGATGCAGTGCAAATCTGTAATTCCTGTCAAACAAGGCTGTCCCCAAAGACTCATGATTACTGTTGCTTTCATTCTATGGGGAAAAGGTACTGCCTCTAAAGCAGTGGTTCTCAGCTGTGGGTCATGACCCCTTTGGGGGCATCAGACAACCCTATCACAGGGTCACCTAAGACCATTGGAAAACACAGCTATTTGCATTATGATCCATAGCAGTAGGAAAATCACAGTTATGAAGTAACAACGAAAATAATTTTATGGCTGGGGGTCATGGCAATATGGGGATCACAGCATTAGGAAGGTTGAGGACCATTGCTTTAAAGTAACAGTCCAAAATAGACTTTAAATTTGGGAATTCTATGGGGAAAAATTGATAACAAGTTAGAATAAAGTTAGAAATAAGAGAATTTATCAGTTTTCTTTTTTCTTTCTTCTTTTTAGGGCAAGTTAAAGTCTTCAGAGCGCTGTATACATTTGAACCCAGGACTGTAAGTATCCTGATGTAAACTGTAAAATGACACAGCAACCTAATATGATTTTATTTAGACACCTATTCTGGCCTGAGTAGCCTGTACTTTCTGCCGTGCTGTAAGTAATCCACAGGATGAGTGTTCAGTCCCCCCCCCCACTGCTCTCCCCCAGAGAGTGGCGCTAATAAGCCCCAGGTTGATTCTCATGGCCTGAGTTTGGAGGTCAGAGACTCCCTTACATTGGTTCTCTCCTTGATTTCAAGTCACCAAGTGGCCTGCATACAAAAATATCTAAACTACAGAGACTCCAATCTTAGCTTTGCTCACACACCAACCTTCCTCATCCACTCCTTGACCTTCTACCTCACACCTTCTGCCAGCCTTCTTTTATTATTTATTATATTATTCTTCCATGTCTTCTGTATGCACTTTTCTCTGTGAGTCCAGATGTCCACCCACCCACTCATGGTTTAGTGAGCCCCTGTTTTGTGTCACACTGGATGAGCCTTGCAGAGAGTGCAGCCACAGCTCAGTGACATATAAGCTTGAGGGAGCCGGCAAGCGCCATTCCTCCATGGTGTCTCAGGGCTCCTGCTTGGGTTCCTGTCCTGATAGTCTCCCTCAGTTATGGAAGTGTAAGCCACATCAGCCCTTTCCTTCACTCAGCTGCATTTGGTCAGAGTGTTTTAGAACAGGAAGGAAACTGGAGCACCCTCTGGAGCACCCATTGTTTCTCCCATAGTTTCTCCCTAGCATCCACCATCATTTGCCTATGTCTCCCACTCGGAGTGCTGATTCACACTGTCAGGCTGGGGCCTGTGGAAGACCACAATCTGCCATTTCTAAACCTCTGCTCAGCTCCTCATTTGAGCACAGGAATATCACTCACTGCTCCACTCAACAGCCACCCTGCAGTCCTGACGAAAGGTTCCTATTTGAGGTCTATCACTTGGTGATCAGCAGCCGGTGACTAATAGCCTGAGTCTGCATACTCAGATAGACTTTCCCAGACTTCAGAGATGCCAGGCTTCTGTTACTCCCACCCCAGGAGGTGGGCAGACTGTTTATGGAGGGGGTTGCTGTAGCAGAATCACAGACCTGAAATTTTAGCTACAGACACACAATTCCTCATAATCCTGGAAACCAGAGGCCCCAGATTGAGATAACAACAGGGCTGGTTTCTTTTGAGGCCTGTGACAGTAACGTGTAGTCAGTCACCCCTTCTCCCTGTGTCCTCATGTGGCCTGTCCTTGAGTGTGTCAGTGTTCCAGACTCTTCATGGATGCCAGTTGGGTCGGGTGAGGGTTTACCTTGAAGCCCTCATTGTGTCTTCATCATCTCAAAAAAGATCGTCTTTGGCTAGGAGATGGTAGCACATGCCTTTAATCTCCCAGTATTTGGGAAGCAGAGGCAGAGGCAGGTGGATCTCTATGCATTCGAGGCCAACCTGTCTACAGAGTGACTTCCTAGACAGCCAGGGCTACATAGAGAAATTCTGTCTCAAAAAAAAAAAAAAAAAAGAAAGAAAGAAAAAAGAAAAAGAAAAAGACTGTCTCTGAGGACAGTCATACTTTGAGGTTCTGGGAGTTGGAACAGCAGCCCAGGAGCAGCCCAGGATTGGGGAGGAAGCTCAAAAGGCCGTGACAGATAGTAGCCTGAGCCCAGAGTCATCTTTAACTTCACTTACAGGGATATCTCTGATGGGATCCGGATCACTCAAGGAGGATAATTGTGGAGGAGAGCTCACAGTGTCAGCGGTTGCTCCTCCAGACCAAACAAGCAGGAGGCCACACAAGCTTCCTGTGGAACAGGCCTGTGTTCCCTGAGGGTAGAGACTGCATTGACTCTTGACACTTGTGCTGCTCTCCCCAGGTGTCCTTAGCTGGGTCCCTGTTGTCCTTTCTCACTGGCCTCCTCCTGACCTTTTGCTTTTCCTCATGTTTCCAGTGTGAGGCTTTGGTCCACTATCTGCTGCACATCTGTATTTCACTGTGTGGCCCTCTGCGGTGTAGCTCTTGTTCCCAGTGCTCCTGGCCCCTGCCCCTCCTCCTCCCTGTATCATCCAGAGGACTCAGGAGAACCCATCTCTGCACCTTCTCTGGACCCCTGGATATTGCCCCTCTGTGCCCATATGAACTGTTAGCCCCTCCATGAATACTGCACTGAGCACTCCCACGAGAAGTTGGTACCTCTTACTGTGACCTGTTCAGGCACAGTATTGTCCAGGCAGGTCCCATCTGGGGAGCAGAACCCAGGTTCAGAGCCTGTGCTAGGCTTTCTGATTTGTTCTGCCTCTTTTGCTGCGTGTGACCTGGAGATGACTTCACCTTTGTCTCTGTTGTTTGTGAGAACCACGATAATGCAAAGGCGGCAGCAGCTGTAGGAGTCACTATTGCTACTGAGTACTGCTTGCTATATTGATAGACATTTACAAATATCTTTTCTTTGTTTGACATACTGATTGCTAATTTATCTCCATATCTTCTCTGGAGAAAGTTTCTCCATGCTATTTCTTAAAGTCTTAGTCATTAATTAATATACAGGAGAAATACATATTTGATTCATTAGGTAATTTTAAAAGTATTCTCTCTTTAAATTGGCTATAAATTTTGATATGCTGGTCCTGAGGATCAGTGATGGCCATTCCACCACCTGTCATCCCCAACCCTCCTGGCCACTCAGCATGTCATGTGCAAGGCACACACAGCACACACCATGACACAAGGACACCATAGCACGGCACCCAGGATCCTTAGCACACTGTGGCACACAGCACAGCATGCTCAGCATACCACACATTGAGTGTACCACATGCACAGCACACCATGTACTCAGCATGCAGTCACCAAGCATATCCTGGACACAGCACACTGAGGGTGTAGCACACCTCATACCCAGCCCACCGAGTTCACAGCACACTAAAGAGTACACTGAAAATACAGCTGAGTGCATAGCACCACAAGCTCCACATTCTGAACACATTGCTCAGTATTCTGAGGTCACAGTACTCCAAGTCTTTTCACACTGTATGCTTGGCCACCAGATATACAGTGTATTATAGGCATAGTAGGCTGAGCTTGTACCATATAATTGTTTGTAGCACACCAACTATCTACTTAAAGCATTGTGAGCTGGAAATACTGAAGAATGAGCTGGAAGCTCCCATATACAGCAGGCAAGAAGACTATGGTTCGGCTTTTAGCAACTTACAACCCCAGGAGACAGTGAGAATGGCCACCAGCTCTAGTTCTGGTAATGTGTCGGCTGGGCACAGCAAGCAGTTGTGGTTTGTAATCTTGTTTCAAGGACAGGTATCTCTGGCATCACCCAGCCTTCTGTGATTCTAACTCTCCCACAGATGCCCCCATTTGGATGAAGTGTCACACAGACTCACCTGCCCGGACTGCCTGGACCAGTGTGAAAGTGTATTGACAGGGAGAGCAAACTGTGCTGGAGGAGGAGTGTGGGTTTCTGAAGGAAACCCAGAGGGACTGCTTGGTCATACAGGCTTGCTGGGCTGCTCTAGGTTATATTGTAAGAAGGAGGTCTAGAATGGGGATCCCAGCCAGGCTCCCCTCTGGGATCTTCAGCCTTTCTATATCTGCTTGCTACATAGAGGTGCTTATGATCCAGTTCTGCTTAGTAGGTCTTTGCAAGGCTCCAGCGAGGTCCAGCATACTTTGCTGTCCTGCATTATTGAGGAGTTAGGATGAGGAATGTTTTCCAAAGCAACCGTCACTGAACTAGGCTGTGAGACTGTGATGACCAGCAATGGTGATGTGTGATGTTTCTGTGCGAGGAAACAAAAGCTGGGCTTGGAAGTTGGGGCTTCACAGACTGAATATCACGTGCTGTATGACAATCTCATTTTCATTCCGGCAATACAAAATGGCCCCACTCCTTAGGATTGTTGGAGAGGGTTGAATTACTATTTGCAAAGGCCCTGACCAGTGTATGACACATGAGTAACTATTATAAAATAATAAGTGAAAGCATTCATAGAAAATTTATTTTACTTTTGATTAATTTTTGTATTTTTAAATCTAAAAAAATTCAGAAGTATATCACAGTTTTGCTAAGCTTTATAAAAGACATATATTTGCATAAACCAGTAAAATTACTGCCTTGGGACTGACTCTGTTGCCCATAATATATATCAGAATGAGAATGTACATTTGCACTCAGTACTAATAAAAAATTTACAATTGGTATTGTTGCATCAGTCATTGCTTTTTTTTTTTTTTTTGGCTTTTGCTTTACTTGAGACAATGTCTCTTTCTGCAGCCCAGGCCAGCCTTAAGCTTTAGAGCAATCCTCCTGCCTTAGCTTCCTGAGTGCTGGGACCAAAGGCACAAGTAACCATCCTAGCTTGCTTCTTTGTTCTAATACCTTGTCATTCTTCAAGGAGAGGTGAGAGAATATGGCTAAAAACCAGAGGACAAGCTGATGTAATGACGTGCTCATGGCATCACTGGGTCGCCGCTTTCCATTTCTCCTTCATGAATTCGAAGCCAGGAATGTAAAAGTAGAATCCTCCTTGAACAGTTTACATTAAGTGGTCTGTTGTGGTCTGTTGTGGGTTCTTAATGGAAAATGTGATTCTTTTAGGTAATGTCTGATTTCAAGCCATTACCTTACTGACTGTATGGTTCCCAGCAGTGTCAAGAATTGCACGAACCACCCCTTAGCCAGGCTTGGAAAACCCTCCCCTTTATTTTGTCTTTTCAGAAGAAGATACTGCGTAGGTAGTATTGTACTTGAGAACTAGTACAGGAGAATAAACTGTAAAATCTAATAAAATGGCTGGGCAGTGGTGGAGCACGCCTTTAATCCCAGGCAGAGGTAGGCAGATCTCTGAGGTCAAGGCCAGCCTCATCTACAGAGCGAGTTCCAGGACAGCTAGGCCTGTATGGTAAAAACCTGTCTCAAAAAAACAAACAAAAACCCCAAACCCAGCAAACTTATGAAATGGCCAGGCTTTTTTCTCCCTGACTAATTGTTACCTCATTTGATCAGCAAACCTGACTGGGTGTGGGGCGCTGGGGATAGAGGAGTGCAGTCTCCCTTGAGAACAGCTTCGGTCCATTAAAGCTGAGTCAGCACTGTGGCGTCATCAGATGACTCATCTTGGTGACATTTTCCTAAGATGCCCTTTGCCAAGCCACAAAAATAGGAGAATTACCTAAAAAATGCTGAGAGTTTTGACTTTGTTTTAAAAATGGAGGTAAAACTCACACAACATAAAATTAACCATTTTAAAGCCAGTTCTGGGATTAATACAGTTGCCGTGGCGAGCAACCACTTTCGTTACCAGGTTCCAACACATTTCCATCACCCCAGAGTAAAACCCTGTGCCCAGGAAGTGGCCACTTCTCATCTCCCAGCTCACTACTCAGTTCATACTGAGAAGTAGTAATGAGAGATTTGATGTGTGCATGTATGTGCACTCAGGCCTGTTGTGTATTTCAGGCTTTTGGGGGGGGCAGAGTTTTTTTTTTCATATTTTTGTTTGTTTCACTGGTGAGTGATCTTACTAAAGATGGAAATTTAGGCAGAACTGGTTTTTGAAGGTGACTAAAGCGAGAAAGGAAGGCAGCTCCTTGACTCCAGCAGGGCGCCGATTGAAGAGGGCTGTTGTGAACTGTGAGTGAATGGACAGGTACAGCACAGAGATGGCCTTGGACATCTCTAATGTGGATGGGCACATCTGACCCTTACAGAACTCCAGGAAGTGCAGCCAGCATAGAAGTAGCTGCAGGTCACCCCATCCCCACCCCGCACACACACACCAAACACACCATTCTAAGTCCCTTCTTCCTTCCCATGCCTTGGCACTTTCTAAGGAGAGACGATAAAATGCCGCCTTAATGCTCTGAGATGGCCCCTGTGTTCAGTATCATGTTGTGTGATGAATGTGGGACTCTCTTAAGTGTCCTCAGAGGATCCCGTTTGCAGCTAGTGTTAAAGGAAACTGTCTGTCTAATCACTGTCTGTGTCTGTGGCCTATCGAAAGTGTCATCCATCTTCAAAACAATGTCTAGAGAAAAATCTCTGAGGGCTTTTGTTTCTCTGCTCCTGAATATTATTTCAAATGAAGTTACAGTGCACTTCCTCAGCTCCAGTGGGTTTAACTAGTTTTGTGTAACTTGTGCTGTAAATCAAAGTGTAAAGGCAATAAATGCGCTAGGAAGTTGCCTTTCAAGGAAGCCAGTCGTTTGGGGGATCTCATCAGTCATCGGTCACTAAGTTTTATATACGGCGAATCTTTCATCTGACTTCATATTGTGGTTGCTTCAAGCACAGTGCCGTTGCTAACAGTCTTTGTTTATATTCAGGGGAAAAGGGCAATTAGAATGGTGTGTGTGGATCAGCTTTGGATTGCAATCCGTCATAGGGCAGAGTCATATGTCCTCATCCCAGTCTGCCCCTGAGAGGAGGCAAGCACTTGGGGGAATGAATGGGCAAAATAATTTGTTTCACTTGTATAATTTTTCTATATGTGGAACAGGCAGAAAAAAAGTCTTTTTTTCTAGATATTTTCCTACAAGTATTATAAAGTATACTTGGTAAAAGCAACAAATGGAAAATCCCTGTGCATAATTTGCGCGTAGTCATCATTTCTTCCTGTGTCCGTACTTGGTGTTTTTAAGCCTCTGTCAGTATCTGAGATTCTCTTTCAGTGGGCATTGGGCTTCCTGTTTACTCAGAAAGTCGTGGTGTTATCTGCGGGCAGAAATGAGATGTGTAAATCAAGTGCTAGCTTTCTTTAGAGAGTTCGCAGGGCACTTGTGGGTCAGGCCAGTGCGAAGGTACTAGCTATGAAGTTAGCACCTAGAGTTGCTAGTTTCTGGATGCTTTCTTGTATTTTAGCTCTTTAGGCTGTCAAAGCTGAATTATATATTAATATATATTATATATTACTCCTGTGTGATAAACACTCATTCTCTCTCAGCATAAAGACCAGGTAGTAGTTTTCTGAAAATAAGCAAATATAAGTATTAATATTTTTCATAGTCTTGATTTTGGACATTTATCCACATGCGTACATAGATACATGCACACATACATGCTATGTATATCACACGTATGTTATATATGCATGTATATGTATGTATGTATGTATGTATATCATCTACCATAACTTTTAAGAGGGAACATCCTTTGCTTTGTGATAGAAGGATATTAAAGGTGTTAGAAACTATTGTGAAGCAATTCTTTGAAAACATTCGTCATGGGACAAATCCAGCTTTAGAATTCAAGTATTAATTTACTATAATATTTTGTTGTATAATTTATTGTTGATGTTAATACAGAAATAATATTGTAGCTGGGCGGTGGTGTTGCACCCTTTTAATCTCAACACTTGGGAGACAGAGGCAGGCAGATCTCTATGAGTTCGAGGCCAGCCTGGTCTACAGAGAGAGAGAGAGTTGCAGGACAAGCTCCAAAGCTACATGGAGGAACTCTGTCTTTAAAAAACCAAAAAAGAAAAATAGAAAGAAAGAAAGAAAAAGAATACTTTGGGATTTAAATTTTAAAAATGAAAGAAATCACTGTATCCTAAGATAGGAAAAATCGCATGGAGTTAATATTTGTCTTTTCCTTCTAGCCAGATGAACTGTACTTTGAAGAAGGAGATATTATCTACATCACTGACATGGTAAGCCCAGCTAATGTTCTGTACTACTTCATGCATGCTAGACATATATCAACATGGGGCTTCACTGTTCAATGTAGCTATAATATTGTGAATTGTAAAATAATATTTTTATTTTAAGTATGTATTTACAGAGAGATATGCATGCAGTCTCGCTTTTTGACACATTTATAGTCACATATCATTGGCAGTAATTGTTTTTTTCATCACTAGGAAATAGTTGAATAAGTTTCATTGTGGCCACAGATGGAATTCTGCAACCATACAAAGAAATACCTTTCCCATACTGTTCTGATGTAATTCAAGTGGAATACAGCTAGATAAAATTGCGTATATTATGCCTCACTTAACTAAGAAAGGGTGAGAAACAGATATGCTTCTATTTTCTGACATTGAAAATTTAAAAAAAAGTTGGAAAATATTACTTAAAAATTAGTTTTCTCTATTTGAAGGAAGGAAAAATAGATTTTTAAAAATTATATTTTGTTGGGGCTGGAGAGATGGCTCAGAGGTTAAGAGAACTGACTGCTGTTCCGGAGGCCCTGAGTTCAATTCCCAGCAACCATATGATGGCTCACACCCATCTATAATGAGATGTGGTGCCCAGAACACTATATACATAATAAATAAATTAAAATAAATTATAATTTGTTTTGAAGATTTGACTTTGGAAGCATACAAACTTTTATATGGCTGTAAAATTAAATAATTAAAAGCAGTTCCTAAAAATTAAGGACAAAATGAATCAGATGACTTTAATCATACTCTGGCAGTTAGCTCAGCCATGCAGAGAGGAAGTATTTTCTCTCCATAAGACTTGCAAGCTGACTAAACATCTCTAGTGACTATAGCAAATGAAACAGAATGCCAACAAATAAATACATAAGTAAGTAAACAAATAAATAAATAGTGCCCATCTTGCCTGGCAAATACTTCGAGGCTTCTGTGTGACTGGCGTTTGAGGGCAGCTGAGTCACTAGGTCGCTGGTATCCATTGTGGGTTCTCAGCATGGAAGGAGAAGGATGTGCAGGTGTTAGCCAGTAAAATGAAGGAGAAACACAGAAGTCCTTCATTTGAATTGGAAAAAAGATCATCTCTTATCTTTGAAGAGGGCCTTAGAAAAATGGACAACCCAGTAATAATATATTAGTCTCATTGAAAGGAACAAGGCCTCTTTGAGAAATGGCTAGTGCCAGCTCTTGTTCATTAAATGTCCAGGACAAACTGAATATCTTGTGACTGGAATAGAAGGCAGCTTCAGAAGACTGCAAGGGCCACCATACTGGAGTGACAAGGAGGGCAGGATGCCCTGCCGTGAGATGGGGACAATTTGAGCATCAATCGGGGTAACAACCCTCAAGGATCGAAATACTTACTATTTTAAGTTTATGGTTCCCTAATGTTACCTGAAAACAGGTCTCATTGTTACAGTGAGGTACTGTTCAGGAGTGAGGATGTTTATTCAGCTGCTAAAGGAAGGTGTCAGCACTAACTCTCCTTTCTTCCTGAACTTTGTCTTGAATGATCTGAGAGTTGGTAAGGGAAAGTTACTCTTTAAAGAGATGTGCTATTTATTTAAATGAGAAAACACCCGCTTCTGCCACCCCTGTGATTGACAGCAGCTGCATTCCTCCAGAGGCTGCCTTGCCTTGCGTGTTTCCTGAGGGGGAAAATCAGTACCACCCATGCAATAGCCTTCCCAAAAATGTGTGCCAGAGTCTGCCTGAGCTTTTAGAACTCAATAGCAGCTCCGGGACAATGCATGGAAAAGAGGGATGTGTTTAACAATAGCATACGTTTACAACAGGGAAAATCCAGACTGTTTCAACGTCTACAGAAGAAATTAATCGTTTCTTCAAATATATATGTATATGAATAATTTCTTCAAATATATATAATATATACATATTATATATATCTATCTATCTTGAGAGCTAATAGACGACAACAGCAACAAAAACTAACAAAGAGAAGAATGGCAGAGGTACTTGTAAATTAAGGGTGATGTAAAAGGGAAGTTAGTTGTACTCTGTGGTCTGTATTTGAAATCTCAAGCTGTGGGCCACTGGGAATTTTGAGTTTTGACTTAGTTATTTGATGACATTAAGGAATCATTGGGGAAAAGTTTGAAACTGTGGTAATGGTGTCACAGTTGCCTTTGAAAAATTATCTGTCTTTCAGATACATGTTCTGATTCTGCAGAGTAAAAACATATACTATTTATCACTAACCCTGGTAATCCCAGAGTGGGAAGTATGATGGGTAGTGGGTAGTACTAGCCACAGCAATGAGTCACCACATTGTTCTCTCTGCTGCCAGGTACTATGAACTTCTCTAGGATAAAAGTTATACAAAACTGAAGCTAAAACAAGAAGAAACTTTAGAAAATGTGGCAAACCATAAAAGTATGTCATAGGAGAGATGTTAAAGTCTGGCCATCTAAACCCTTTAGCTACAGTCTAAACTGACACATTCTTCCTTTTTTCTCCCATATTCTGGTTTGTCTGATTGACGATGTACGGTGTATACCGGATGTGAATGGGGGGTGCTGCTGTACTTAGGTTTGTGATAAGGGACATGGACCCAGATGGCAAGGGTTTGAGGATGCTGTTCAATGAGGACCCAAATAGTTTCAGTTATAATTACATGCTGACTCCCCTGCTCTCTTGGCAGAGTGATACCAGCTGGTGGAAAGGGACGTGCAAAGGCAGAACAGGACTGATCCCAAGCAACTATGGTAAGTGACCAGCTGCTATAGTAGTGAGCCTCCTGTGAGTCTCCTGTCTATAGGATGGCCGTGCCTACCAGGTGTGCACAGGCCCAACTCATTGCTTTTGAGAATTCACTGTAACATGAAAACCCACACAATTTCCAGGGAAACACTGTGGATTCTATTCCTAATACCTTTTTTTTTTTAAATGCTTTTAAACTCTAGATCAGAGATTGTTCCTTTAGTTCCACAGTTCTTAACCCATGGGTTGCAACCTTTGGGGGTCAAATGGCCCTTTTATAGGGGTTACATATCAAATATCTTGCATATCAGATATTTACATTATGATTCACAACTGTAGCAAAATACAGTTATGAAGTAGCAACAAAAATAATTTGGTGGTCACTACAACATGAGGAACTGTATTAAGGGATCACAGCATTAGGAAGGTTTAAAACCACTGCTGTGGCTTGTGGTGAAGGAGTCCCACTTTGCTAACTGAGAGGTAGACCAATTGTACTCTTGAGTGCTAATCAGAGCTGTTTGAGGAGCTTATTAAGATGCGGATCCTATGTAAAACTATTAGTACTTCTAGTTGGAAGATGGGCAAAATAGGCAAAAAAAAAAAAAAAAAAACCCATGTAAGTAGAAACTAGCAGAGTAAAGGTAAAAAGGCACAGATTTGGTAAACTGGGATCCCTGATTTTAGTCTTTTTCTTCCAGTTAGTAATAGGATGCAGTACTAATGACCCCTCTGAGTGATCCCTCTGTCCCTCTGGATTCGATTCCGTATCTGTGTGGTGGGACTGCTGGGTTTAGATCACTTGTAGGAGCTTTTTAGGCTTTAGTAGTCCCTGACTCCTTAGACTGATGATGGTAGAGCGAGCATGGCCCTGGTTCTCAGCACTGCCAATGGACTTGGCAAATGTCAGAGACCTGGAGGCTTCATGTTCAGGTTCCTCTGAAGTCCCCTACGTATTTTCCCACCGTACTGCATTTCCAGCCTTGGCCATGTATACTATAGAAAGTACTGACATAAAGTCCTGTAAAGAACGTCCTACCCCAGCACTCTTAGGACGGCAGGCATGGGCCTGAAGTGTCACTGGAGCGGCAGTCTTCCTCTGGGCACTCCTGCTCACTCTAGACAGCTGCTGTCTATAGACCGTGCAGGTGCAGGTGAAGCGTCCCTCGCAGTCACTGCTGCTGCCTCTAGAGGGGACTCAGAGCTCTTATCAGGTGTCCTCAAAACAAATGCTGATACCTTTGTGGCTGTTTCTTTATTACATAGTTGAGTAAACTTGATGTTTGGCTCAGGGATTTGTTTGGGTTTGTTTCTGTTTCCGTTAATGGCTACACTTACTGTCGTTTATGCTTGCAGCTAGTTGCTGTGCCACTGCCTTCTTGCTTGGTTTGGTTTCATTTAACACAAAATCTAGCCCCTTTTAAAGGAGGTACTGTCAGTTATTTTCTGTTCCTTCTAATCTACACTAAGTAAGTAATTCATTAAGCTGTTGTATTCGAGGCTCTGGCCATGAAGCTGGATGCCCATGGGGCATGACCAACTCCCATCAATCGCTGAATGACTTCAATGGTGGGCTTGCATTTTTTGTTTTCTATCTAGTGGCTGAGCAGGCAGAATCCATTGACAATCCATTGCACGAGGCTGCAAAAAGAGGTAGGTTTGTTTCTCTTTTTCTTTTTTTTTTATAGAAGATATGGTATGTTAAAATGCATGGGTTTTTTTTTTTAAAAAAAGTTTCTTGTTATATGAGAATCTCATACATGTATACAAGTATTTCGATAATTCTCCCACCTCCAACTCCCGCTTCCCTATAACATGTCCCTTCCCAACTACATGTTCTCTTTTTAAAATAAACAACCCTAACTCCAGTTATTGTCCTTGTACACATGACTGTGGGGCCATCCGCTCGAGTGCAGGCAACCACCCCGCACAGCCCCAAGAGAAATGGCTTTTCTTCCTCCATCACCTATCAGTTTCGACTAGCTTCTCACCTTGGAAAGGTGCCTCATGAACCCCTCTCCCATTCAAATGGGCACTTTGATCAGTGTGACCTTGTGTGTGTAGTTAGTCCACGGGAGCAGACGCCATGCAGGTCCAGGAGACAGTGTTTCCTGGTGCTCTTCTCCATCCCCTGGCTCTTACATTCTTTCTGTTTCTGTATTTGGCAATGTTTGCTGAGCCGTGGATGGAGAAGAGGTGGTGCAGACATCCTGCTTAGGGCTGAGCACTCAACACTCACTTTCCCCAGCCCTTTGACTGGTTATGAGTCTCTACATTAACTGCTGCCATTGCATAAACAAAGCTTCTCTGGCCAAGGTTGAAAGCAGCACTGATCTATGAGTATAAACATGCATATTTAGAAGGCAGTTGTCAGTTATCCACTATGGCCTGTGACATTCCCAGCCATGGGCATCAAAAGGGTTTTACAGTACCAGGCATGAATTCCCTCCTGTTTAACAGGTCTCAGACAAAATCAAAGACATTGATTATCCCCCACAGAAGTCATGCCACTATTGCAGATTTAGGCACATCTTGCCTGGCAAGTCGATATTATAGCAAAATGCCTAGGTTTTAATTTTAATTATATGGTTGATAAGTGTTGTCAAGTGTGTGTACATATATATATACATACATACACACACACACACACACATATATATATATATATATTATATATTTATATATATATTATATCCATATCCAGAGCATCAATGCCCAGGTCAAGATCTAGAACATTTCTGTCATCTCAGAATGTTCTCTCAATGCAGCATCCTACTTAAAACCCCGCCTTCCCTAGAAGCAGCCTCTGTGCTGACTTCTGTCACCCCAGAAGGGTAAGAGTGGTTTCCATTTTAAAATACTAGGTAATACACTTTCTTGAGCACTTCCCTACACTGTGCTCAAAGTAGGACTAGGCAGGTGGAAGGAAGGTCAAGATCTGATTCCCGAAACTCAGAGGCCCATGGGGCAGATGGGTGTAAAAGGTCATTAAAGCGCAGTGTTCTGAGTCCTGGAGGACAGGAGGGCAGTGGTGTCCTGGGACATAGCACTTAGGAGAGTGTTGCTTTGGGAGAGGCTCCGACTGATGGTTGTTGTCTTGATCCCCACAAGCCTGGGACACTCACTGGTAATATGAGGGGACATTTTGATTGTCACATGGCATTGTGACAAGGCAGTCTTCTCTCACAAGACTTTCTTCAGGTAGAGGCCCAGGCTGTCGCTAAACATTCTACAGTGCCTTAGACAAGTCCCACAACAGAGAGTTTCTCTGGCCCCAAACACCATGGCGGTTCTCTTAGGAAGTCCTCCTTTGAATGATAGGTAGTGCGATTGCAGCCTCAGCAAGCTATTTCATTCCGTCCATGTCTGCAGGAGCCAAGGGAAGGGCTTAGACTAACGAAAATGTAAATTAATAGCTGTGCGTTAGCACAGAACAGTTGTTTAGAGCAGCTTACTTAAGATAATATATTTTTTTTTCTCCCTAAAGTTAAAATGTCATATTTAGAATAGGAAGAGTTTCTGTTTGTAGTTAGATTTTGTGTTACACCCTGCCTTTCAGAATTAAACAGAGATTAAAACAACACATCTTCATTTTTCCTCTGAAGCAGAAATACCTTTAGACCCATTTTTGCAACTTGTCCTATTAAAAATGGATGTTACTGCTGTCCATCCAGAATGCAAACGCACCATAGTAACTGCATTAGTGGGCAGTCTTGTTTTAGAATTTGCTGATTAATCCATCACAAATGGGCACTTACAACGGATGAAATTGATTTAAAAGCAAAACAAAGAATAAAAGCCTTTTCTTGTGCTTTTTATAAGTATAACATTCTTTCAGGCAACTTGAGCTGGTTGAGGGAGTGCTTGGACAACCGAGTGGGTGTGAATGGCCTGGACAAAGCTGGAAGCACAGCCCTGTACTGGGCCTGCCACGGGGGCCACAAAGGTACTGCATCTCACTAGTTACACATTTCTGTGCTGTTCAAAATTGCCTTCACCTAAGGGAGCATGCTTTCTTAAAATGATTAAAACAATGCTTCAAATCCTTCCCAGCATCCACCAAAAGCTGTGTTTCTGGAAATTATGGAGCAATGGGGGTGGGATGTGGCTGGTGAGCCCTACTGTGCAGACCTCTTGGAAGGCTGGGAACTTTCCTTCCTCTCTCAGGCTTCAGAATGTACCAAAAAACACCAGTGACAAGATAACAAACCCAAGGTCACATGCCACACAGGGAAGACATAGTTGACTCCTGTAGCTTTTCCCTAGCTATGCTTTTGGCCCTACATTTTAAGTTTAAAGCAAAATTTAAGTACCACACTGACTTAACTCTGTAGTCCTGTTGCCATCACTAATAATGGCAAGTTGAATTCTGTGTACTTCAGTGCGGCCCAAACCCCACCACCCACTTTTTCACCAACTGAGCTGTGTCTTCAGATCTGAAAGTTTTCTTTTGTGAGCTACCTTTTAGGTTTTTCTCCTGTAATATAAAATTTGAGAAACCTGTAAGACTTCTCTAGAACATTCTCCTAATAAGTCTTGCCTTTTGCTATTGTGATGTCTGCTTTTACAAAGTGTGCTGTTTCTGTCTTAATAAACTCCCTTTTCTGTTTGAATTGCAGACATAGTGGAAGTTCTGTTTACTCAGCCGAATGTGGAGCTGAACCAGCAGGTGAGGCTGCTTACCGTGGGGAACGCATTTAGCACACCCACCTTTCTCTGACACAGTACAGCTTGTGCAAGTCTACAGTAGTTTGGTTGACCGCTACAAACACACAGAATGTTGTTGTGTGACTGTGTTTTGTGTTGTTGGTACTGGGATCTGAAGCCAAGGCCTGTTCAGGTGTGCATCGGAGAGCTACAGCCTCGGTCCTTGTGTGCAGCTTTTTGGCGCACTTACAGAGGGGAGAAGGTTTCCCTCCTTCTGTGTTTCAGAAGTGCCATTCCATGATCTTTTGTCCCCATTGCTCTTGGGCTGGCACCAAGGTAATCGAGCACATGGTGGCGCAGGTTGACTGGCTGGTGAGAATCTCCAGTGAACAGTCTCACCACCCATAAGCACACACCCCAGGGCATGAAGATTTCCCACTTGCCCCTCTCCCCAAGACTCCACTGCCTCCCTCTGGGTAGCAGCATGCTGGGGACCTCTGGGGACACTTAAGATCCAAACTAGAGCCAGGATCCCTCTTTCAAAGGCTCCGCTCTCCTCCAGACTCCCAACATGAGCCGGAGGAGACAAACTCCCACCACTTCTAACCCTGGCAGGCTGCAGTCTTCGTCTGTGACCTATTTTTCCTCACTGAGTCTCTGTCTTTGATGCTCTGAAAGCTTACAAGGATGTGCCTTAGTGCTGCCTTTGCCTAGTGACTGCAGTGAGGCCTTTTAGCCTAAGAAATTACCTTGTTTCCTTTCCTACATCTAACCATTTTCTTTACTCTTTTGACTCTAGATTGAACCTCAGATTTTATTTTTTATCAGAGATTTCTTCACCTTGATTTTTAAAAAAAATGATTTTCCTTTCTTAAGTTTGTGTGTGTGTGTGTGTGTGTGTGTTTTGCCTGCCTGTATATGTACCACATACCTGTAGTACTAACAGAGATCAGAAGAGGCCGACAGATTCCCCAGGAATTGGAGTTGCAGACAATTATGAGCCTCCATGTAGTTCCTGAGACTTGAACATGAGTCCTCTGGAAGAGCAGCCAGTGAGTGCTCTTAACCACAGAGCCATCTCTGCAGCCCCACCTTGATTTTGATTTGTTTTTTAATTCCCCAAAGTTCTATATTAATTTTTTATTGCTGTGTAGCAAATTTTCCCAGGATTAGCAATGTGTATTGGGTGGATTGGAATTCTGAGCATGACATCACAAGATTCGGATCTCACACTGTAAAGCCTGGGAAGCTGGAGGTTCCCTTCTAAGCTCATTGCAGTGATTCAGGCTCTCTTCTAAGATCACTGCAGTGCTGAGATTTGAACTTTTTGCTGCTGTAGTACTGATGCCCTCAGCTTTTAGATGTCCCTTCTATCAAGAGGTCACAAAATGGTTTTTTGGTGTCCTCCTCATGGCTAGTAGATGGTGCTTGCTCTGCCATTTAACCTTTGTTTTTAAAAGCCTGCCTGACTAGATGTAGCCTACCCAGAATAATCTCCTTCTCAGTGAACCCAATATCTACAAAGTGATGGGCTTTCTATTTCTTAATACAAGATCTTACTATGTTCCCCAGACTGGCCTTAAACTTGCTGTGTAGACCAGGATAGACTTGAACTCACAGAGATCCACCTATCTCTGTCTTCTGGGTGCTAGGATTAAAGGCATGCACTACCATGTCCCAGCCCAGAGGAGTGATGGAGTTTCTATTCTCTGGCTTCACCCACACTCGAGGACAAGAGGGTTGTATGTGGGATCTTTGGTGGACAAGGAAAAGAGGTGTTACAGGGTCATCCAAAGAGTTTATTGACCACAAGCCTATTTCACTCTTACTTTCAATGGCATCCTTTTCTTGTTTGATTGTAATTTCATCTTATATGACTAATATAGTAATTGTTGTTTTTAAAAATGTTCTCTGCTATTTACTGTGCTTCCCTCCTCGCAGGAACCTTTTATTTTGTTTAAGTTGGCCTCTACTCAAACTCTTAAGCTGCTTTTAAGCACCCAGTGTCTTGGTTATCTGTGTGATTGGAAGCTGTGTGTACTTGGTGTGGGTGGTGCTCCTTGATGGACTTTTCCATAGAGTGACATCATGAGGTCCCTCTGTATCACTGAGTATACTAACATAAATCTCATACCTTCCCCCTACTGTGAGGCTATACTGTTTGGCAGAAGTGATGGGCACTCTCCTGTCTGAAGTCACCACCCTTCACTCTACTCCCTGGGCAGTGAGGTGGGTAAAAGGAGCTGAGTGAAGGACCTTCCTGTTCAGTTGACAGGTTTTCATCTGCATCTCTCTTGTCACCTTCACTTGTACCATTGTGCACGAGCTGGGGAACTCTGGTAATCCTACTGCTGCTAGTGGGACATCTGCCAGTAACTGGTCCAGGGATTCTAACAGTGTTGTATAAATCCATTTGGCCACTCCTGTGTTTGCTCCATGACTCATTCTTGCCCTGTGCCTCTAGGAGTCTTCAGTTCCTGACTGTTGCTGGGTCTCTGTTCATTTCCTGCCAAGGAGGCCTCCCTCTGAGGAGTCTGTGCCTCATCCTAACTCTGCTGTATTAGTTTGCTCCTCCGTCCCTGCCAGAGCAGCTCTTCTCATTGCTCGTTCTTCTTTCCTTTGGAATTCCATGTGATTCTGGAGCTTTTCTCTTAGTTTAGAGCCACATGGAGTAAACACATCACTGTCTTCATCCAGTCCACTTTGTATTTTTATAACATTGTTTTCTCTCTTTCTCACCATAGAACAAGCTGGGAGACACAGCTCTGCACGCGGCTGCCTGGAAGGGTTATGCAGACATTGTCCAGTTGCTACTGGCAAAAGGTAAAGTTTTTATTGAATTTATCTGATCTTTGCTTGCCTTGAAAAATAGCTCCTAATGAAACAGGCCATTTGAAACAGTAGGAATACTAAGTCTTCATCCATTGAAGCTGCATTTTTAACCTCTCCTCTGTCTATTGTACACCAATACTGTGATTGAGATGAAATTATTGGGGGTACAATTTTACTGTGAATTAAGACCTTGATAAACTTACAAATACAAATATATTACTTTTAGAAGAAACTTGCTGTGCATATCTGTAGGACTGAAGGATTTTAGGAGGGAGAGTTTTTAGGACATCATGCCCTGGGAGCACTGGAATAAAGTTGGTGAGGCTCCTGCTTGCTTTGAGAGCCTTAATAGATAGTAGAAAAGATCTTGTGGCTAGCTGCTCCTGGCCACGCCGAGCCAGTGCTGAGGTGAGAAGGAGGGATGCTGTGATCCCAGCTCCTGCTTCTGTGTGACTCTGGGTAGCTTTGCCGAAGTGACTAGCTTTGTTACAGAGGATTGGCTGCCTTGTTCCAGTCGTCAGAGACACATGATTTTGATTACCTTGTCTTGTGTTGGAAAGGTGCAAGGACAGACTTGAGAAACAATGAGAAGAAGCTGGCCTTGGACATGGCCACCAATGCTGCCTGTGCCTCACTCCTGAAAAAGAAGCAGGGAACAGGTATTTGTTTTAAGTCACTTTCCTTGTTGTGCTTATGACCAAAACTGAGCATCTTTCTATTGCAAAATGGTTTGTTTGTTTGTTTGTTTGTTTATGGGGTTGGAGAGATGGATCAGCAGTTAAGAGCGTTGGCAGTTCTTTCAGAGATACCGAGTTCAATTCTCAGCAAACACATGGTGGCTTACAGTCATCTATAATGGGACCTGATGCCATTTTCTGGTGTGTAGGCAAACATACAGATAGAGCACCACATACATAAAGTAAGGAAATCTTAAAAATTAAAAAAAATTTTTAAAGATTTATGTATTTTATGTATGTCTTAGGGTTTCTATTGCTGTGAAGACACACCATGACCAAAACAACTCTATCAAGGAAAACATTTTAAATTTTTTTTTTTTTTTAATATTTATTTATTTATTATGTATACAATAGTCTGTCTGTGTGTCTCAAGGAAAACATTTTAATTGAGGGGCCTCACTTACAGTTTCAGAGGCTCAGTCCATTATCATCCTGGTGAGGAGCATAGTGGCATGCAGGCAGATGTGATACTGGAGGAGTAGCTGAGAGTCCTACATCTTGCAGGCAACAGGAAATCGGCTGGGACACTGGGCAATAACCTGAGCATAGAAAACCTCAAAGCCTAACCTCCCCACACGGAAAATTCCAACAAAGCCACACCTCCTAATAGTACCACTCCCTATGAGATTATGGGGCCAATTACATTCAAATTACCACAATGTACATGGGAGTTTCGTCTGTATGTATGACTGCACATCTGGAGATGGCATCGGATTCTATTATAGATGATTGTGAGCCACCATGTGGATGCTGGGAATTGAAATCAGGGCCTCTGGAAGAGCAGCCAGTGCTCTCTTAACTGCTGAGCTATCTTTCCAGCCCTCCAGATGATTTTATTTCCCCCCCTTGATAAATGATTGTGAATTTTGAATATATACCATTGATCTAAATCAGATCTAAGGTAGAATAATAGTGTCAAGTAAACAATTTTGAAGACAGGGTCTTTCATGGTGTTTCTTTTGTTCTTTGCTTTCCACCCTCACATCATGGCTTCTGTGAGTGGCTGAAGGCAGATGTAGCTGAAATTCAAGTTCACCACCCCATGGTTGCATTGTGCTTAGATTTAATGAAGGAAGCAATAAACTGTAATTGAAATTACTCAAGCCGTTGCTGAAGATTTTGGAATCTGTTCACAGTTTGTAGATAGTTTTTAAAATTTAAAGACAAGGTGTACATTCTTTTTGTTTGTATTTTTTGAGACAGAGTTTCTCTTTTTCCTGGCTGTCCTGAACCTCTCTCAATAGACTGGGCTGGCCTCTGACTCACAGAGATCCACCTGCCTCGGCTTCCCAAATGCTGGGATTAAAGGCATGTACCACCTTCATTTATTCCATTAATGTTTGAAGCCCATGGAAGCTAATCCCTCCCTCGGGTGTCCATCACCCTGAGAAGCTGCATTATGGTACATTACTCTGTACCATACCCAGCTCCTAACAGAAGCATCAACAGAGGCACTCCTTAGCCCCCGCCTTGCCCATCAGAAATTGTCAGCATCCTTCCTCTCTGAATTTAGGGCTTAAGGGAACCTCCCAAATTATAGTCCTTGCCCATTGCCAAGTCCCATCATAGGTCTGCCCACGAACCTGTCTCCCCTTTGTATTGTCTTCCCCTTCAGTTCACACACAGTGAAAACCAGCCTGGAGTCTGGTGTTTTAACAATGAGTTAAATTGGTGTTTTTTTGTTTTGTTTTGTTTTGTTTTTTAAAGGCATTTGTTTATTTATGTGTGCTCTAGCGGGAATGACAAAATCTTTGTCGACTTAGCTGGTGGTGCCTGTCTACAGATTTGGGGGAACGTATATTAGCAACTGTGTGAAACAGAAACTAGAAAGAATATCGTTGTTGGGTGGGTAGCTTTTGCTTGAGGTCAGCCTCCTGGTCCTTGGTGTCTCGGTGGGTCAGGAGGGAGGGCTGTGGCTTAACTTCCTTTCTCCTTCTCCAACACTGACTTCCTGTGGCTAAACTAGTATCTTCAGAGAGATTCCACTGAGGTGTAAGGTTTCTTAGGCGCTGAAAGTTCTCATTCTGTCCCTTGAGCATGGTCCTGACCAACAGCTATCGTTCTAACTTGGTAATGCCCATCCTCCCATACCCTCTCCAGACTCGGAGCAAGTCATATTGGCAGTGTAACCTGGCTAGTGAGAGTGTGTGATCTGGGTGCCTTGCTGCCCTGCAGCTATTACACTCTAACTGCACTGCGTTTTTGAGTGTTCTTTTCCCTCTCAGGAGCTCTGTTAGTGTAAGACTTTGACAAGACAGCATTAGATTACTTGTCTTCTTTTGACCCCTGTTCAAAATTACTTTAGCGTTAGATGGGGTCCAGCTCTTTTATTCATTTTTTTCTTTTTCTTTTTTTTTTTTTTTTAAATTTCAGTCTCTTGCTTCTTTGTATACTTAATTTTTCTGAAATCAAACTCAGGCCTCGTGGTTTTGCTTTCCTTTCTCCCTCTTTCTGGCTTCTGTGTTCAGGTAAGACACAGACTGTGGACTTACTAAGGCCCCATGTGGCGTGCCTGCTGGTATGACCCATGTTGGCCATAGTACACAAAGCTGGTTGCTTTGTGCTGGAATCAGACAGCTGGTCCCCCCACCAGGGCCTCATTCTCTCAAAGGACTTGGCAGCCTCTGCAGAAGTGAAGCTTCATAGGCTCAAAAACAATGGTGGGAAGGGTCTCAGGGATCCCATAATCCCTGGGTCATGGGCAAAGATCATGTTTTGAATTGTCCAAAGCACTGAAAGTGAAGAAAGTTCTGAACCATCTGTAATTCTGATTGCCTCCTTCATGCTTTCTCTTCAGATGGGGTGCGAACGTCAAGCAACGCCGAGGACTACCTTGACGATGAAGACTCAGACTGATTCCTCCTGGAGCTGCTTTGATGCCTAAACTTCTTATGCTTTGCCATTCCAAAACCTTGGTTGTTTTGCCGGAAGAGTATTGCTAACCGTTCTTTCTAAAGTCTGTCTTAACGTGGCACTGTTGGCACTGTCGTCTGTAATGGAACAGCATGGCGTGGGCAATTCTCACCTGCGGCTGGCCAGTAAGCGGTGGGATACTCTGCTGTATAAAATGCTTATATGTTCACCACTATAGAACAAGAAAAGATTATTTCTATTTATCAAGCTAAAGGAATTTAATAATTTTTTTCTTAAAAAAATCAGGATATTTTTTAAGTTCTTTACCTCAAGGAACAAGATGTTTTGAGTGGGTTTTTCAAGGGGGGGAAATGCTTATTAAAACAATAGACCAAACTCTCCATAGAATGTTGTCAGCTCTTCTGACAAAAATAAATGTTTAAAGAGACTTTATTATTTGTTTTTGTGCTATCACTCATCACTGTTGAATAAAGCTTTTGTACTCAGGAAAGAACTGATTTTATCTCACTTTTAGATTGGATTTTATATTGGTTAGCACTGAAGAATCATAGTACTTGTGTTTCTCTCACAGCTTCCCATGTCTGCCTTATTTAACACAGTAATCAATTGCATGTCTTAGAAAAGATCAAATTTTAATAGTTATGAAATACACAGAATTGTGTTCAAGTTAATGCATAGAATGGAAAAACTCAATAACCTCAATTCAGTTTGATTAAAGTGTGGAAGGTTTGTTGTAAATGGGGAGAGAGGTGCGGGTTGTGTTCCCCAGCTGCCAGCCGCTGGCCCGCTCAGCTGCTGGCCGCCTGCACCTGAAAGAACCACAGGAGAACGGTATTCATTCAAACTCTGACTGGCTCATTATCTCTAGCCTTTTCTTGGCTAGCTCTCACATCTAAACTAACCCATTATAAAAGTCTGTATGTCACCACGAGGTGGGTGACTTACCGGAC
>JAQHUG010000105.1:5084402-5099058 GCA_028555095.1 Dicrostonyx torquatus | reverse complement strand
AACTTCCTTTCTGTCTACTCCACCCACCTAAGGGCTGACCTATCTTACAAGCCAGGCAGTCTTTATTTAACCAATCAAAGCACAGAAATAAAGACAGACCCTCCTACAAAGGTTAAAAAAAAATCCTGATTTCTGTCAGTTGGTGGTGGCACGCACCTTTAATCCTAGCACTGGGGAAGCAGAGGCAGGCAGATCTCTCTGAGTTTGAGACCAACCTGGTCTTTAGAATGAGTTCTAGGACAGCCGGAGCTACATAGAGAAGCCACATCTCAAACAAACAAAAACTCTTCATTTCCTTCTGAAGACTGCCATACTTTTCAGTGTGGTGTAGTTAGGAAACATGGACTTTCCTCTCTTAGATAACATCTGTTTTCTCAAAGCACGTGTCTTGCTCACCAGCCTGGTCTACATAGTGAGTTCCAGGACAGCCAGAACTGCACAGAGAAACCTTGTCTCAAGAGATCAAAATAAATAAATAAGAAGTTTTAATTTTGTGTCACTAAAGATGGCATGGTCTCATAATGTGTCTAGATTACCAGTGCTGGGCCCAGAAATATATTTTAAAGAATTCACTGCTCATTTCAAAAGGCCTATTGGTCAAGAGACGGAAATGTGTGAAGAAGGAAGTGGGCCAACTCAGGAAATGAATAACCTATGTAGGTGCATCTTCTGGCCCAAGCTGGTCTTCTCTCTGTGGGTCGGTACCTGGAGGAAGCAGTTCGGCTCAACGAATTTAGCAGAAAACCCATGGAAGCATTAACAACAAAGTGTGCTCTCTGAGAGTAATTAAGGAGGGTGTCGTGGTCTCCAAATAAATGTGCTATTACACTGTGCTTCCTTTTTTAAAAATCTTTATTTATTTATTTATTTTTTAAAAGATAAAACAAACTATCTTTTTTCATTACACATACCAATCCAAGTTCCCATTCTCTCCACATGCCTTCCTACCCCACTCCCATTCAGCTTATTGTGTAGGTCTTATAATTTTATTGGTCAAACAAACAAATACCTCAGAGTGAGAATATGTTTTCTGAATTAGTAGAGTAATATTATATGAATAAATATATATTCCATGTTAATAAAGGAATTAAATATTGTTTATCATACTTACTTGAATGTGAAAAGCAGGATTAAAAAAGTTTTATAGGAAAACCAAGGTTTTCCTGAAATCTAGTCCCTCTAGAGTATTAAGAAAATAAGAGTATGCCTTCATATTATGTAGCAAAACTTTTCTTTTTTAAATGTTATTTTTGATTCAAGGTCACATGTAGTCCAACCAGGCTGTCCTGAGACTCACTCTGTAGCCCAAGCTGTCCTCAAACCTTGCCTCTGCCTCCCAAGTGCTAGAATTGTAAGCATGAGCCCCCATGCCTGACTTGTTAATAAATTTAATCTAGCTGTTTGTATTTCTTTATAAGCAGAAATGGAAAGATACCAATTCCAGAAATTTTCTCTTCCTGTAGAAGCTGGAAGGATTTTTCACCGAAGCAGGGCACGCACCTCAGCAGAAAGCTTTTAGAGATCCTGAAACATTTGCTTCTTCTGTCCTTTGCAGGGAGGGCAGTTAAACAATTATTGACAGGGCAGAGGCAGTATAAACAGAGGTAATTTAGGGGCAAATGTCTCTTTAACCTGCTACTACTGCACAGCCATGCCAGCTGCCTCATCCCTCCCCTGCCACCCTTATGTCATGTTTTTCCAGGAGTTTGTCCAGTCCCCCATCCCCATCCCCTGTATCTTCATCAGTGTCCTCATCCATGTGCCCCACCCCCACCTCCCTCCCAGCCTTTGCTGCCTGGGGAGACAGGAGCTATTTCCCACGCTGCTCTTTGGGATCCCAACTTTGAGTTGCTCAATTCTAGCTCATACATCCAACTTCTTCACCACTGTGTTCCCTTGCCTTTGTCTAGCTCCTGTGTGACAGCAGCAGACCAGGTGTTTCAAGGCCATGATGCATCTGTCAAGCACAGCCAATTCCCCCTTCATGCTATATCCTCCCCCCCAACACACACATGAATTGCCTGGAGTCCTTATATCATTGATGTTATTTCTTCTCCACTTCCTGGAGCCTCATTTGGAATGCTTTAGCCATGGCTATGGTGAAAGCTAACAGGCAGGGGGAGGGTACTGGGTGTCAAGCTCTGGAAGGCAGACAGCACACCCATTTGAACTTGGCCTGCATAGTGACAGCATCTGTCATTGCACTACAGCCTTTCCCAGCCCAGGCAGCACCTCTCACTCTGCCCTAGGAGACTGAGAGTGGAACAAGACCCTAAACTCTCCAACCCCAACCTGAGTGCAGTAGTTTTTTTTTTTTTAATAAAATTATAACATGTACTTTAAAATAATACTTTAGTGCCTTTAGTGCCTTTTTTTCTTAATACATTGAACCTGGAGAATCCCAGATGTTAGCCAGTTGTTGCTTTTAGGGCAGGAGGAAAGGGGCACAGAAGAACTCGGGTATGGCATCAAGTTTGGTGCAATTAGACAGTTTATTTAGCTGTGGTTGAAATGCCAGCCTAGCTGATTTAGTTGTTCAATGCTGATGTCAACAACAAAAATCAGTTCCAGGGACCCCACTACACTATGCGAGGAGGCTTTGGCTGTGTTCTAGAAATGACTGACAGTTTGCTGTAACCTGAGTTTCCTGATAATCTCCATGGCCGGTGCTGGCTATTGCATCCTTAAGAGGAAGAGGAAGCCTTCCAGCCTCCAGGTGGGTAGCGCTGCTGGCCCAGCTCTAGCCCAGAAGCTTAAGCAAAGGACAGTCCTCATCAGGGCTTCCTGTTTGGGCTTCCTATCTGGGGCTGGCTTTTGTAGATTCGTTGTTAAGTGGCCATGCATTCTAATTGCCTTTGTACTTTTTCAGTGAGTCTTCACTGGCTCCTTCTTCCGAAGATTAGCCATATTGTTGTTGTGCAGAGATAAAAGATGGAAATACTGCTGAAAATGAAATTTTATATTTTAAATAGGAGAAAATGATAACGTATCTGTTTTGAGCCTGGCTGACCTTCTCAAGGGCTGATATGAAAGCTGTGCACTGATACCATTAATGTAAACTGCAAAGGGTCTGACTAAGCCAGTGGTTCTCAACCTTTGGGTTGTGACCCATTCCACAGCATTAGGAAGGTTGAGGGCCACTGGTGTAGAGCCTTGGCTCCTGACTTCGCTATTGGGAGCACTGTGCTTTTCAAGCCAGGCTGCAGACCGTGTATGTCTTGATTATTGTTCCCTACTGACTGGTTTGTGGGACTTTCAAGATTTTTTTATACTGCAGGTATGTATGTAATGTTAACACACACAGCAGAGATATGTTATTTAGCCAAATGTATAAGTATCTGGTTACTAAAATGTGCAGTTTTGGTGGAAATAGTCAAAGATTTGGTGACTTCTATTTTCACAACAAAAATAGCTTAGGCAAACGGTTTTCCTATACACTGGGAAAACTTCAGGCCACAAATTTATGGGTTTCATCTCCTTAGTTCTTAATAATATGCTTTTTTATCTGCCCCTCCCTTACAATGACATAAAATTAAATAAAACTGCTGTTTATTAAGGGCCTTCCACTGATTCCTGTGGTAGGCGCTTTCACAGACATGACATCATTAATCTTTGTTTTATGGCTTTTATTTTACTTTTAAACATTTATTTTATTATGATTGAGCAGTCTACACATGTGCACTGTGTTTACATAATTTCTACCCCACGCTCTCCTCCAACTCCTCCTGTGCCCTTCATTGATCAACTTCATTGATCTTTTCCGTCACCGCACAAAGCCAACCTGTAAAGTTCAGGGGCTGTCTCAGGGTTGCTCTGCTTGGAGGTGAGCACATAGGCCTGGCAGACAGTTGAGCCCATGCATCTGGCAGAGGTCAACATTCATATTTCCAGAGAAGTCTGCAGAAACCTTAGCTCCTTTCCAACCGAAGCCCTGGTGAAGGCACTGAAGAACTCAGCAGGCCTGCTCATCAGCCATGTTACCTCAACAGCCCCATGCCACTTCAAACAACCCCACGGATTTCATAAAAAACGGGTTTGCCCTCCTAGAAATATGCCAGCAAAACTTTTGGGCTCCAAACTCCCAAATGAAACATAATTCAGTAACATTTCCAAAATCTACTGTGTACTCATGCATGAACGTCCTGCAGTTCTTTGGACAATCCTAGCCCATCTATTTCTGTGTACCATGGAAATAATGGCAGTCCCAGACGGGACAATGAATGGGTTAGCAGGTCCAGTGGCTGCTAGTGGACATGCAGGAAGCCTCATGTTTCCCAAGCATTTTCACTGGTGTTTTTGTGAGGGGTTTTCCAGGGTGCGCAGCCTCAGACCTTCGCTTGGCTCTGTCTGCAGATGGGGCTGGGAGGAGGCTGGGTTCCCGCCTGTTGCTGGAAAGAAAAGCTGGAGTCATCTAAAGGGATGCACGGGAGAACCTGAGAGAGCCCAGAGGAAAGTGGGAGAGACACAAGCTGAGCAGCGAAGAAGTGGCCACCTTTTGTGAATTGTTCTCCTGATTGAAATCAGTGATTGAAGATGTGGCCAAGAGTTTAGGGTTTGGAGTCAAGAACTGGATATGTGTGTCCTCTGCTGCTTATGGCTTGGTGACATTGGCTGCGCTTCTTAAACACTGATTCCCATACCAAAAATAGACAAAATAGAAGTACTGACTGCCTAGAGCAGTGGTTCTCAACCTTCCTAATGCTGCAGCCTTTAGTACAGTTGTTGTGCTGATACCCCCAACCGCAAAATTATTTTCATTGCTATTTCATAATAATTTTGCTATTGTTGTGAATCATAATGTAAATTTCTGATATATGACCCCTGTGAAAGGGTTGTGCGACCCTAAGGCATGGCAACACGTAGGTTGAGAACCACTGGTCTAGAGTATTATGGCTCAAATGAAAAAATACAAATGATATTGAATGATGCAACTTGGCATGTTGCTTAATCAAAAAGTGTTGCTTCTAAGCAGGGAAGTAAAGATGTTTTCATTAGAAACATCTCATGTTTCTAGGTGTATAAAAGAGGCCTCGGTGTTCTCCAGTCATTACTGAATTTCCTCGGATAACTTTAGAATACCTGGACCCTGGTGTTCCCTTCCAGTCGTTTAGATGTGCTCATATGTGGGAGTGTTTGGAATATAATTTAATTGTGAACTACAGGGGAAAGTTACATTACTCAGAAAGGCCTGGATAAAATAATTCAAATACCAATAATGGTTGTGTATATCTGTAATCCCAGCACTTGGGAGGAAGAAGTAGGAAGTTCATAAATTCAAGGTCATCTTTGATGACATAGTTGAAGACCAATGGGAGCTATGTGAGACCTTATGTCTCGATAAAGTGATAACTCAGAAGGCAACTGGGGAGAATATCTGTGCCAGAGGAACAGTTGGATGGATTTCAAAGACCATGGGTCCAGTGCTCAGCATATACTGATTCCAAGTCATAAAGTTATTTGGTTTTACCATCTTTTATAATATTTTAAAATGAAAGCAGTTCAAACGAATCAGCTTTATAACTCTGTGTTTCCCCTCTCAGCCCTACGAACTGAATCCCATAATGTCAGTGAGATAAAGATTCAATATCAGACACTTAGAAATTAAGTTTCAGGCAGTCACTAATTTGGAACAAGAATGTAAAAAGAACTTTATCATTCCCCATCCCAGGGACTCCTGTGATACCAGGAACGGGTCTGACAACATGAGTCCATCTGAGGTGTGGAAATGAGAACTTCATGGACACAGGTGGACTTGAAGGGCCCGCAGTGCCTTTCATTTATTGAATCTGGATGTAATTTGGAGAAGTCAGCCATCACAGTCTCACATGTCACTGCGACCTCAGGGCTTAGCGTCTGCAGCCCTCACCCCGTTTCCCAGTGTGTGACACTGGCCAAGGCTCCTTGGTCTCCTCAATAATAACGCGAGAATCAGGCGATAATACCTAGTGTGAATTCAGGATGTCATTGATAGGTCCATTTTTTTTCTAAGACTTCCCTCTTCAAGTCCTGCTTTTTGAGGACCCCAGATTACAGCACGATATTGCGGGTGCTATACCAACTCAGCTGTACATGCATCAGTTACTGCTGTACTTGGGGTCCAAACGGTAGGTCTAGGGTGAGCAGGCAGAGGCCAACAGACCCACGCTGAGTGAGTGAGTGTGGTCGGGTGTGAGTGGCTGAATCTGCAGACATGCAGATGGCTGGGAGCACTGCTGCTCTGTGAGTCATGTGCTTCCCACAGAGGATTTAAGTCCTGGCCACCACTTAGGGAATGCCCTCCTCCCACTTACAGTAAGAAATTGTGCTTACTGTGCTTCTCCACTTTTCATTCTTGGCTAGCAAGGTGTGCTTGCTTTTTCTGTAAGGAGAATTTGTGGGTTAACTTCTATTCCTATTACAGTGTAAGTAGCATTTTAGAAAATTGTAGTATTTGAAAACTGTTTTGAAATTTTGTCCTTGACAGGCCTTAGATGCCAGTGTCTGTCCCTATTCGATTTTTGAATAGCTGGAGCATGAGCCCCAAAGTGATTTTCTGGAAGGAACATGACAGCTGGTGCGTTAACTGGGAGTCAGGTACAAGTGCCAAGGGAGATCGTTTTCCTGTTACAGGTTCCTTGAGGGCATTTTCCAGGTGTTTTATATCCACCCCCCTTTTCTCCTCTTTACCTCTTGTTCGGGAGCACTGTAGCCACAAGGGGAGTATATAGGACACGATCAACTCAACATCCTTTGTCTTTTATCCCATAATAAATGCTGGTCTGATTGGTATGGAGAGAAACTGAGATGTCAACCACAGTGCCATTTGAGATGATGACAAGTGTTCTTAGCTGTCCGTTGCTATGGTGGACCTCTCTCAGGTGACAGGAATTGAGTGTCTTATGTCCTCACTTCCATTGTTTCTTAGTTACTACAATAGCAGGGTCACTTGATCCCCTGCAGTGTGTTTGGTAACAGAGTGTCAGCCACTCATCTAGTAGAGACTGGCTTATTTATGTTTAAGGTATTTCCTTTTCTAAGTTGATGAATAAGAACTAACTGGATGAGTTCAGTTTAGTATTTTGCAGCATCGCTGCCATTTAGGTCACAGTCAAACCCTCAGAATGAAACCATGGCTAACAGAAATGTTCTAAGTAAATATTGTAGCTGTTATTTTTAAACTAATAATCAGTAAACTTTGTAGTGTTCTTAAATCAATAGGAATGGAGGGCCAGTGTCCTTTCCTCATTCATTACTACTGTGCTTTCTTTATTTTAGATTTACACATATTTTTATTACAGCATTAATAATGATCTTGCACCTACACATAAAAATCTCATTGTGTTCAAATTAGTTTGTGGATCTTTTCTGTTTCATACAATTTTGGTTTAAATTACAACTATATACAGCCAATGCTGTTTACCTTCATTTATTATAAGTTTTGTAATAAACTTTATTTTCTGTGGAAGTAATGGTCATTTTTCCTTGAATATAATTTACTTAAATATTTTTATTTATCTGTGACAATTTTGTACTCACTTGATCATATTTACTCCATCCCTACCCGCTCAGTCCCACTAAAATTCCCAATATTGCCCTTCCACTTTTCTATCCTCTCCTTTTTATTTATTATGTATACAGTATTCTGCCTGCATGTATCCCTGCCGGCCAGAAGAGGGCACCAGAGCTCATTACTGATGATTGTGAGCCCCCATGTGGTGGTTGGGAATTGAACTCAGGACCTCTGGAAGAACAGCCAGTGCTCTTAACCTCTGAGCCATCTCCCAGCCACTCCTTTTTATTTTATTTTATTTTATTATTATTGTCTTAATCTACCAAGTGTTGCCTGCTGGAGTGTTTCTTGACCTTGGGAAGGTTTTGTGCAGGTCATCCTAGTTGTGATTGGTGCCGACATGTCCTGCAGTATAAGGAGGTGATATTGGGAGCTTTATTCCCTCTCCTCCGGCTCTTACAGTATTCCTACCTGTTCGCAGGAGATGGTCCTTGAACTGTAGAAGTAGGAGGTTCGTACAGATTTATCCACAGCTGAGCACCCACAGCTACTTCCTCTCAACACTTGGAGCAGTTAGGAACATCTGCATTCAACATTGCTCACTGCACAAAGAAACTGACCAAAGGTGAGAGCAACACAGATGTATGGGTTTAAACAAAAATGTTTACAAGGCAGATTGACAGTACATTCATTCTCTGACATGTCACCTGACTTCATCAGGTTCTTTGTGGATGAAGTCACAAAGACATTATATTTCAAGGACACCATAACTTGTAATTCTTGTATTTATCAAAATTACTGCTGTCCCAGCACAGTTATTTCTCCTTATTAGCACCAATCCCTTTAACAGTTACAGCTGCCCGGTCCATACCTGTCTTGTCCTCAGCCTCCTAAGCACCCACATTCCTTTGCCAAACTGCATGTTTTAAAACTGTCCATGTTAGGGTTCTTGCTGCTGTGATGAAACACCATGACTAAAGCAACTTGGGAAGGAAAGGGTTTACGTAGCTTACGCTTCCACATCACTGTTCGTCATCAAAGGAAGCCAAGGCAGGAACTCTAACAAGGCAGGACCAGGAGGCAGCAGCTGAAGGAAGTAGTGATGCTTATTGACTTACTCTTTGTGACTTGTTCATTGTGACTTCTTACAGAACCAGGACGGACAGCCAGGGGTGGTACCACCCAGTGAGCTGGTCCTTTCCCCATTGATCTCTAATTAAGAAAATGCTCTCCAGGCTTGCCCGCAGCCAGATCTTATGGAGGCATTTTCTCAATTGAGGTTCCCTCCTCCCAGAGGATTCTAGCTTGTGTCGTTGACATAAAAACTGGCCAGCACAGCACCCTTCTGTTCTGTTACCTGCTGTTAGTGCAGTCTGGTCAGGAAGAATGAACAGAAACCATCCCATGGCTAAGCTACGCTGTCTTGAAATTTCTTCTGCCAAATAAATTAGTCCATTGGTTTGAAATTCAGCCTCACTCAAATTTTCTAGATACAGGCAGAATGCAGTAAGATTTGTTTGTTTGTTTGTTTATGTCAGAACACGAATGGCCCCCATTTCAATTCTTGATAGAGTCCTTGTTACCCTGTGAAACTGCATGAGCACAGGCTTTAATAGCTGCATCCTTCCCTGCCAGCATTCTGGTCTTTCAAAGGCCTGCTAAATCTGCCTATTAAGCTGTTCTTAATACCACTAGGGAGTGTGTAGCTTGCAGATCCAAACTGTTCCACAAACCACTTCCAAAGATCTAAGACCCACCTGGTCAGTATTCTCAGAGCCAAAGCACTATTTCATGCTACGATTTTATTTTTTTTTTGTATTTGATCTTTCTCCTAATTCTTCCCTTAACAACTCTCTTCCACCTCTCCCCAGCTTTGTGCACTCTTGGAAAAAAAAAAAACCCGACTATAATCCAATCAGTGCTGCACATACAAACTCCTAGGTGTGAGCAACCTAGCAAGTGTCACACCCTCTGAGAAAGCTGACTGTTTCCCAGAAGCCGGTAACTGTGGGTAAAATCCTCCGTTGTGGGTAGAGGCTTGTGAGCGCTCCCTGTCTGTGCTAGAATACTGATGGGCTTGGTCTAGTGCAGGCAACTGCAGATGTCCTGAGTTCAAGTGTGCAGTGGTTGGTTCTGTTATCCAGAGGACACGTTCACTGTGGTCCTCTCCAGCTGGCTCTGAGGTGGTTTTCTGGTGCCAGTTTAAGACACAAGACTACCTTGGGCTCTGTGTTCTTTCCGGTAAGAAGCAGAATGTGGTGGTCACCGTGGCAACCACTTCCGAAGTGGTTTTAGATTTTAGACGGACCATTCTTCTCAAGGTGTGGGGAGGAAGAAGAGACTAATTCATCTCTCCTTGAATCCTTGGTGACTTTTATGACATGCTTCACTGGCAGACAGAAGTGAGGAAGGATTCTGGGAACTAGCTATGTGGATCCTTCGTCCCTGAGGTATCAGGTTGTGGACACTCAGGCAATTTCTTATTGGAATCCTGATGCAAAAAGTCACAAACACAATAAAATTGCTATTGTAAAAACCACCAGCTTTTAGGGTTAATTGTTATCTGTTATGCGGTGTTATATAACTACACTTCATATGCATCCTCACAGCAGGACTTGTCAGACAGGGCCAGTGAGCAGCCGCTTCCCTCTCTCTGCAGTTAATGAATGAGAATACCGCCAAGGCGGATGTAGACAGCACTGCGCATCCCAGCTCAGAAACACCTACTGCAAACAACTACTTTCTGCAATACATCAGCTCCAGGTGAGTGCGCTGTGGTATGCACATGTCACCAGGACTCCATCTCAAGAAGAGAGGTCCAGCTAGCCTGTGCAAGAAGAGAGGTCCAGCTAGCCTGTGCGTCAGGTTGTGGGCCAGGGATGGCGGGGGGGGGGCAGGCGTTTGTGTGTGCCTGTGGTGCTACACTGACAGTGCCACTCCTCTCCAGTGCAGACAGCTCAGCCCACAGTACTGACACCTCCAACAAGTTTGTGTTTGGCCAAAACATGAGCGAGCGCGTCTTGGTGAGTGGCCCTGGCTGGCACTGTTATCTACTTGGGGGCTCACAGCATGTGGCTGTCATGCTGTCTCAAAATAACCCTGTGAGTGATGTCCTGTTATGTCAGTTTTGATGGTAATGAACTTGACCCAAAGGTGTTAATTTGCCCAAATGACTAACTACTCTGGGTGATGGGACTTGAGTCAAGGTCTGCCCACTGTAGCTCACATCAATCTTTGGAGCTAAACTGCTAATTAATTTTATTATTTGGGTTTCAGTTTACATGAAAATACAAATTTGTCAGCTGAATGTATTATGTCGTTAGTTTTTCAGAAGTTAGATTGGCTCCTTTTAGTCTTAGGCTCATGATGATTTATAAGCAGTTGAGAAATTCTGGAGACACCTAGAAAGTAGCCTGTTCCCCTTGTACTAATGGAGTGCTCACTGATCTCTATCAACCAGTCAGATCACTGAGGAACACACAGAGACGTTCTAAGTAGTAAGAAATGAAACAGAAGCCACAGGTTGCAAAACTGTTTCCCAGAATGTTCAAAACAAGCCACACCAAGCCTTGGCCTCAAAAGATCCGCATTTGCAAGGCAAGCTTTTAGCTCCAGCTCCTTCACCTTTTGTTTAAGACAAACCCTGTCAGGTGGTTGTAAAGGACGCCTGTCATTTAGAGGTGTGACTTTTGGCTATTCCAGCCTCCCACCTTTTCACGAATTATGATGTCTCCGCCCAGACCTTACCCGTTTCCATCTGCTCTAAGTTCACACTATGATAAACCTTCAAACCCTAGAGACCTTAGTTTGGGATGCACCATTGTTCTCGTGAATGTGTTCCCATGCTCAAGGGAGCTAATACACCTGATCCTGTTTTGATCACAGCTACCTTTAATCATATTTGGTGGGTGGAATTTAATGGCGGGGCAAAGAAAGGCATAGTTCAGGGCACAGAAAGTTAAATGAGACATTCCACTAAAGGCATGTCTTCTTTTTCAGGGCATAATTTTTCATAGTTCTGAGGCTATGAGCCATGGTGGTTTTCTCCCTAGGCATCTCTCTAGACAGCCAATGGCTGCCTCCCCACTATGTCCTCATATGCCTCTTCTCTGAGAATGCACACCTCTCCAGCCTTCTGTGTGTCCGCATTTCCCTTTCTTTTGAGGAAGACAGTAAACTTCATTAGAACTCACCACAATGGCCTCTACTTAATCGTCTTTTCAAAGTCTGTTTTCAAACATTGGGGTTAGTGTTTCAAATGCCACTGGAACACAAGGAGGGCAGAACTCTGACCTTAGCAAGGTCTTCAGGCCATTGAGGCTGTTTCACATGAGTATGCTGACTTGGGTTTGTGAGTATCAAACAATTCTATTTCATTCCTTGATGCTCTCTCTAATTCTGGTTATTCTGATGAGTGTGTAGTAAACATTGGTTAAGCCTTTGCCAGATGGTGATGTGGGCAGCACAGCAGGTGAAAGGACATGACAGCTTCTAGGGATGGTGGGGGAGACCGTTTATTGTAGATATGAGAGAGAATACAGTCAGAGGCATCTGGATGGGTCCAAACTGAATGGGGCCATGAGAGGAGAGAGTGTGAGAGGGAGTGAGAGGGAAAGAGAAGAGAGAGAGGGAGCAAAGAGATCACCTGGGAACCATGAGAGAACACAGCTAAAATGATGAGTTATATAGCAGTCAGAGAACCTGGGGGAAGGGAACTGTGTCTAGAGGGCTGGAGAGGCTTAGGGTAGGGTGCCTGCCTGTGTGTCAGCCGGGATGATGCTGTAACAGGTGCTCATGATTTTGAGCGCCTGGTGGCAGAGTCTGCTCTCAGAGGTTAAACAGGCACATCCGTTAGTCATTTGTCCTAGACTGAGACCTAACATTAAGTTTCTTGAGAGAATTCCATAAGAATAGTAGCAGGTTTTTTCCCCACTGTGACCCATGTGGATAAGACTCTCCAGTAAAGCATGCCCACAGTCAATTCTTGTCACCTAGCTTATTTCTGAGTGATCTTCCTCTATCCATGAAGCAGACTAAATGTAGGTAATGTTTTCATAAGGCTCTGGAGATCAAGCTAATTCATATAAAATATAAAATAGTTTAAATAAATTCTTTGGATATTTACAATTTAGCAATTTGTTGCCTAGATGTTCTCACATCCTCCAGTTTGGGGTTATTTCTCTAGATCCTTCCTTCAGAATTGTTCCAACATTTCCATGTGCTTTGGGAGTCCACTCTTTTCCCCCAGTACTCTTGGAGAGCTTGAGAAATTCATATTTCTTCAGATCACAATTTGCTTTAATCCCCTGCTCCTTCTGAATCAGCATCCTGGACCAGGAGGCTCCTGATCTTCCCTCCACATTGTCATGGCACACATGGTCTTATTGACTCCAAATGCCTCCAACAGCAGTTGTTTACGGCCGATTTCACCAAAGGTGCATTTCCTTTGTGGCTTCTGGCAGTGTTTCAGGGCACTCCCTGTCCACACTCTCCTTATGCATCATCTCCAGCTGCTCTCCCTGAGGTGTCTTTCCTGGGAAATTTCCCCATCCTCTAACTGCTAGAAATACCCTGCACATTTCTAAATGCACACAGTGTGTGTTCAAATCCTTACCAAGGCACTCTTCTTCAGGAATGCCTCTTCGGTCACTGTTTCAGGTTCTTGTGTCCTGTCCATCACCAGTTCATTCCTGGAGTCTCTCCCTGAAAGCTGCCTCCTTCTTAGCACCAGCCTGTCCATGCCACATCACAACCCAGCTGCCCTTTGATGGATAACACTGTGTCCCTGCATACCCTCCATTGGATTGTCCCTGGACCCTTCGAACTCTCACCACCACTGACAGATGCTCATTTCTTTTTCAGTCTAACAAGAAAATTCCTTTAAAGGACTCTGTTCTTTCTGGCCTCTACCCTCCCTTCTAGCCAGTGACACACTACTCTTCCTCTGCCCTAGCAACTCATGGCATTATTTTGCTCCTTGTATACATGCTTCTAATGGTAAAGGTATTACCTACCTACCATCCTGCTAGGAACCATTCTTGTCTTTGCTACATGTATGCCTATTAATTTTCATGTCCACTGATCCCTGGTGTGGAGGTTCTTGCTGCAGGAGTTCCTTCTGCTCTTCCAGCCAATAACCTTTAAGATACCAGCCCACCTGGGCGTGGTTTCATTCATTTTAAAAACAGCGGCAGCTCTCTGTTCACTCTCTTCTCCTCCCGTTCTGACTGCTAGACTCTCTGTTTTCTGTTTGTGACAAGAGGACTGTGGTGTAGGACGGTGTTCTGTAAGTTTTCTCCCCTCCAATAAATAACCCCTTTTAATCAAACTGGTGTAGGATTGTTAGGTTCTCAGTGCTCACCCATAGTATTATATCTTTATCTGTCTCTACTTGTGGAGATCCCTATGGTTACTAGATCCATCTGAGTTCAAATCCCAGTCCCACCACTTGCTTTTTCTATTGACTTTGGGTAAGTTTTTTTAACACGCTCTGTCCTTCAAAGTTCTCTGTAGCACAATTTCTAACAGGTCTTAATAATAAAATCCCAGAATCAGATATAGGAGAAAATGCTAAGAGATCAGAGAGATGAAGGAGCAAACCATAGCCACCTTACCTACTCATGTTCCCAGCCAAAAAGATACTGAGTTCCTGCCTCCTTCTGTCTTATCAGTTCCTCTCTCCACCCAGCCATATCACTTCCTGTCTGTCTGTACAGACCTCCAGACCTCTATGGTTACCTAGTGGCTATCTCTGTCCTCTGATTGTCAGGCAAGCTTTGTTTGTACAAACAAGATATCATCACAGTTCTCAGTGCTAAAATAGGAATATTAATAAAGATAATGCTGACAGTCTTATAAGTGTTGAGTTTTTCCGGCCTGACAAACCTCTCCACCAAAGCAATCAAATCAAATTAGACCGAATTAGAAGAAGCCCAGGTTTAATGGATGCCAGCACTCCTCCCCGACCCCCGGGAAAACACAGAGAGGGAAAAGGGAGACCACGTGTTCATTCTCTGGGGGGCAGTTTAAATAGCCAATGGGCATGATCTTGACTCTCTCTGGGAAGGGGTCACCATTTGCTGGGCTTTCTCATAGGTGGAGTTTGGACTGAGATAACTCCCTGGGAGGGGGTGGCTTGGAATTTTCCACTAAACATTCTAGACTCTT
>JAQHUG010000105.1:5058437-5070644 GCA_028555095.1 Dicrostonyx torquatus | reverse complement strand
TTTTTTTTTATAACCATAATAGGGCCGAGTAGGAAACCTAAAATGAATGCTGGGAGAAAGAAGGCAGAGTCAGTGGGATGCCATGTAGCCACCACAGGAGACAGAGCACTGGAACCTTGCCAGTAAACCACAAGCTCGTGGTAAAATATAAAATAACGGAAATGGATTAATTTAAGATGTAAGAGCTAGTCAATAAGAATCTAGAACTATTAAGTCAAGCAGTGATTTAGTTAATATAGTTTCTGTGTGGTTATTTTAAGTCTGGGCAGCCAGGAACAAGCAAGCAGCCTCTGACAACATGAGGGTGTCCAAGAAACAATTTCAATGCCTCTGAACCCTCTAATCATCCCTCCATTCCATTGTAGGTAAGGCTTTCACTGGAGGAAGCACTGTGTAACCAACAAAGGCAGCCCCCTACTGCCTTTAACCACAGGGGGCAGTCCTAGGCCCTGGCCATTAAGGGGGAAAGGCCCATGGGTCCACTGGGTCACTAACATACTCTCACCCCAAACTTTTGATTAAAATTGACAATAAAAATTCCAAATGTTTGATAGACACAGGCACAGACAAAACTATCCAAAGATAAGCTGAGGTCCTCCCACACTGAACCTTCCTACCTGGACCCCAACTAATGAGGTAGGAGGTCTCTTCTGAGCATTTATTACCCAGGATTTTGACAAATGGAAAGACCCAGATGGAATGCCTGGGACCATTAGACCCCTAGTTGCTGACGTGGCCACTAACTTACTAGGAAGAGATGTTCTCGAAGACTTAAATGTGGTCCTTGCTGCTATGAAAGAAGGAGAAAACCTCCAAATAAAAGACCAGAAACACAGAGATCAAAAGAACCCCCAATCCTAAGGGTCACTGTTGAATACTTCACTCCCTGCCTAGAATGGATCATAGAAGACCTTGTCTAGGCAGAAAAGTTGCCTTTAAACAGGGAGAAGGTAACTATTTTATAACAACTAATTGGACATGGGACACACATTCATTCCACTTGAAGCCTCTGGGGCACCCTGGTTTTTGTAATAAAAAGGAAGGCCAGGATCTGGAGGCTACTCCAGGATCTGAAAGCAGTTAATTAGACCATGAAAACTTGGGGCTTGCCTCAATGTGGCCTCCTCTTTGCTTCTGCCCTACCAGTAAATAACCCAATATTAGTTTCAGACATTAAAGATTGCTTCTTTTTAATACCACTCCATGGCCAAGATAGCAAGCATTTTGCCTTTTCAATACTTAAAATCAACAAGCCAGAGCCAGCTGATAGATATGAGTAGACTATACTTCCTCAAAGAATGGCTAATTCACCAATAAGTCAGGAAGCTGTAACCCACTCATTAAAACCCCTAATCAAATTAGGTATCCACATGTGTTATTACATGGACAACCTATTAATGTGACAGGACAGAAGGCAGGATCAAACTAACCTTAGAAAATCTGTAACAACAATGAGCCACAAAGGCCCTGAATGAAGGAGGCTTTATGATAGCAGAAGATAGGATCCAACTTCTCCCTGCCCCTGTTACATTCCTGGGGACAGAAATTACCCTAATCTCAGTCTGGCCAGCTAAACCTGTTATTAACTTCCCCAGCCCTGTAACTTTAAATAACCTTCCAAGCTTCCTAGGACTATTAACTGGCTGAGGCCTTGACTCCCCACCAGCCAATTGAAGTCTCTATTTGATCTACTTAAGGGTGACAAAACTCCCTCTTCCCCTCGCTCCCAGACACTAAAAGCTAAAGAGACCCTTTGTTCTACTAATGATTATACAAAAAATTCTTCCCTGGCCTGGTATGATCTACAACAGCCAATTCAAGTCCTTATATTTAATTCTTTGCCTATGGTATTTGGGGCTCTATACCAGCCTCAGGAAATCTTAGAACGGCTCCATACAACAGTAGGGGGAGCTCCTCAACCATTAACAGAGACACTTTATCCAACATAATATGAACAGGAAAGGAATGCACTTTATAATCATAGGAAAGGAGCCTGATATGATTATTCTGCTCTATCCACTCCCAGACATCCAATGGTTCCTAAGAAACCACACTTCTTTTGCTAGCACTCTCATCGGCTTTATAGGACAAATAGATAACCACTACTCCAAGGATAAGTTTCTGGCAACCATATCACTCACTCTTTAAGTGGCTCCCTCCCCACTTACCTTTCTGTCCCCTATCCTGCAGGTCCCTGTGGCTTTCACAGATGGGTGACAACAAGGGACTGTATAGACAAAATATCAAGGAGACAATGACACTGAGCCCTATCTTTTCTTTCTTCAAGATAAATCCCCCCACCCAATTCAAGAAACTGTCTGCCATCGCTGTGGGACAGTGGTCTGTACCCTGTCAATTGTAGTTTAATAAAGTGCTGATTGGGCAGTAGCCAGGCAGGAAGTATAGGTGGGGCAACCAGGCAGGAAGTATAGGCAGGGCAATACAAACAAGAGAACTCTGAAAAGAGGAAACAGTAAATCTGCAGTCATCACCCAGACACAGAGGAATCAAGACACAGAACAAGCAAGATGTGATTGCCTTGCTGAAAAAGGTACCAAGCCACATGGCTAACACAGACAAGAGTTATGGGTTAATATAAGTTATATGAGTTAACAAGAAGCCTGAGCTAATAGGCCAATCAGTTTATAATTAATGTGGACCTCTGTGTCTTTCTTTGGGGCTGAATGGCTCTTGGACTGGGTAGGACAGAAACCCCAGTCAACATGCCATCTTCCTTGTTCTAATATACCTGAAAGAACCATTTAATCTATTTATGTGGTTAATCAGCTTCCTTGGCTAGTCTGCTCTTATGTCAAGGTTGATGGTAACCCTCTCACCACACTATTAATAAAAATTTCAAATATACTCCAAATAAGAGCATGTCCCTTTTTATCACCCATATCTGAGTACACTCATCTCTCCTTGGGCCACTTTCTGACAGCAACACTTGATAGAATTGCTACAATGGGGCCTTCACTATGTCACTCCTCACTGTTAAAGCATTCTTTTAGCTGTCCCATATCAATTTAAGAGGACTACAATGTAAATTCCCCAACACCCCCATAAAACAACTTAAATGTATTCTTAAAACTTATTCTTCCCTAATCCACACTTCCTCTATACCATAATTTGGTACCAACCTCAGAGGCCTTAAAGTCAATGCCATCTGGCAGACTGATGTCACCCATACTCACTCAGTAGACAGAAATTCGTATTTGTCACTACTGAGACTTACTCTCATTTCACTTGCGTCGTGGCACAGACTGGCAAAAACTCAAAAAAACTAACCACATGCTCTCCACTTTTGCTGTCATGGACGCTCTCCTCCAGATCAAAACTGATAACCATCCAGTCTTTAAGAGCCACCAATTTAATTTTTTTTTTCTTGTGAGATTTGGAAAATAGCCTACCACACTGGCATCTTCCACAATCCTCAGGGCCAAACCATTATTGAAAGAAAACACCAAACACTCAGAAAACAATTAGTCAAACAAGCACAGAGCTCCCTACCACCAAACAGTCCGCTGAATATGGCACTATTCACACTCGATGTGCTGAATGCTTATGCTACCCAGGACAGCCCCCTCATTATACGTCACTCACCACACATACCATCCCTTTTAGTCTGATGGAAGGACCCACTTGACAGGTGCTGGAAGGGGCCAGGACCCCCTTCTAACAACTTGAAGATTTGCTTGTGTCTTCCCACAGGATCAACCTTGTCCTGTCTGGGTACCAGTCTACTATGTCAGACATGACCCCTCCAGTCAAAAAGATGGCACAATCACAGAGATGAAGAGGAAGCGTTTTAGGACAGGTGACCAGGACACCTGGGGAGACATACATGTCCTTGTTGACATGCGTGTTGACAGCCCAACCAGCGATCCACCCCAACCTTCTCTTTATTCTTATGACTATTTTTGCTCTTTTAGAGGCTAATGCTCATGCTCTACCTAGTTCCCTAGCATCCTTCATTGGTGTTTCCTTGTTAGGGAGACTTACCAAGGTCACAACATCATTATAGGTTCTGGGGACTGCCCCACTGAAGGATGCCAGAGCCTGTCTCCCTCATCCTCTACCCCAATTCCACCTAATGTTCAAATGCCCCTTTCATTTATTTCCCGCACTGACAATTCAGATTCGAACAAGAATGCCTGGCTGGGGTAGAAACCTCTGTGGGATGCAGGAGACAGTACTGTAAAATGGAAACGTCTTGTGATATAAACACCATATTTTCCTCAAGGAAAACCTGCTGCTTCACAATACCTGATCTCTGGAATGAGCACTGGCCTGGTAGGAGTTGAGGGGGAACTCTAGGCTTCACTCAGACACCTGTGGCTGATCTTCACGTATTCGAACAGTGTGTCCCAGCATCCTGATCCATTTTAACATATCACAATAGTCTTTCTTATGAAAAACAGGTTCATCAACAAATCAAAGTCACCGTCACATGGAAATGATGCACTCTATGTGACCGGCTTTGTCCCTTTCACCACCCATTGTAATGCCTCTAACTGCTTCTTCTGTGCATCCAGCAATAGACCTCTGCTGACAGCTGTGCCTGTCAATACCACGCTCCTTTACCCCAGGACCACAAAAAATTTCACTGATTCTCATCCGTCATATATTCCAGTATTTGACTGGTTATCCAACTATCTAGTTTGTATTTCCTGTTTGAGAAAAAGGAAGCCTTTCTCCTCCTTCGCAACCGCTCACAGAGAGAGATTTTCATCCCTCTGCTCATGGGACTTGGGCTCACCCTTTCTCTGGTTGCAGGAGAAGCTATAACTGCTGCCACTGTACATGTATCACCTGGCAGGGGACTTTCGAGACAAACTTGATCAAGCCATGGCACCTACAACCAAGAGCCTAGAATAACTTCAAAGACAGATGAACTCTCTTGTCGGGGTCGTGCTCCAAGACAGAAGAGCCCTGGACCTAATAACTGTGGACCATGGGGGGCCTTGTGTGGTCTTTGGAGAAGAATGCTGTTTCTTTGTCAATGAGTCCAGTTTAGTGGAACAAAACGTAAAGACTCTGAAAGCCCTATGCAAAGATCTCCTGGCCTGGTAACAGCTCCTGGAGTCTTTATCCTAGTTCCATAACCCTTTATTTTCTTGTCTCCTACCCCCTTTTCAGTCCTCTGATTACACTATATTTTATTTTGTTGCTTTCCCCCTGCTTTGTTCAATTCCTCTGGTGATAGATTACCTCCATTATCAAAATTACTACCAATCAGGTCATGGTTCACTACCAGGCCATTGACTCTTCTAACACAGGTGACAGGCTCCTCATGGCTTACAATGACACCTCTCCATTTTAAAATAAAACAGGGGGAGATGTCAGAACATATTGCTGGCTGGTTAGAGGTCACAGTCTGTCATGGCCTGGCAGCTTATCTCAATAAGCTTAGCAACTGTGGAGTTCCCAAAGTAGCCTTCTTGCTCTCTACCTGCCCTTATCTAGAGAATGTCCATGGGCTTGGAAGTCTGACCTTATCTGAAAGCTGTCTTTAAACAGATGCCTGACTTATCTTTAGCTTGAATGCTGATACAAATCCCTGCTGGAAAGCTCCCTTACTTTGCGCACATATGAGCCTTATGATAGAAGTGTGCCTCTTAATGCAAATTAGGTGATGCCTCTGCCATTGTCTCCAGCCTTTATATTTCCCTTTCTTCCTGGAATAAAATGGAACTGTCACACTTAACTGTATCCCCACAGAGCTGTTCCCACCAGCTCACAAGCTATGGGACCCTGCACACTCATTTCAGCTCCCTCCCACTTGGGGGACTTGGCTATCCTGAGGAGGAAGCACTGAGAGAATGGAGAGAGGGCATCACACTTCCCCAATCCATTCATCTGCTGATAGACTTCTAGGCTGCTTCCAATTTCTGGCTATGATAAATAGAGCAGCAATGAACATGGGTGAACAAGTGTCCCTGTAGTAGGATACTGAGTCCTTTGGGTGTATCCTACGGGTGATGTAGCTGGACCTTGAGGTAGATCTACTCCTAGCTTCTTGAGAAAAAACCATACTGATGTCCATATTTGCTGTATCAGTTTACTCTTCTAGCAGCAACGAATAAGTGTTTCTCTGTCCCTGAATCCTCACTGTATTACTGTCATTTATTTACTGATCCTTGCCATTCTGCCTAAGGTAATATGAAATCATGTAGTTTTAATTTGCATTTACCCAAGGAAGTTGAACATTTCTTGCAGTGTTTCTCAACCATTTTTGGTTCATTGTTTGAGAACTCTCTGCTTAGTTCTGTATCCTATTTTTACACTGGGTTGTTTTCTTCATATTCAGTCTTTTAAAAAAGATTTTAAAAAAGTTTTCTAGACACTAGTCCTCTCTCAGATGTATAATCAGTAGAGATCTTTTCTAATTCTGTAAGCTGTTGCTTTGCTTGAATGATGATGTCATTTGCCACACAGAAGCTCTTCATCTTCACAAAGTCCTGTTCATGAATTGTTGGTCTTAGACTTGAGCTGTCTATGTTTTGTTCAGAAAGTCCTTCCCTGTGGTCATGAGTTCAAGCTTTTTCTTCTCTCAGATTCATGGCATCTGGTCTTATGTTGAGCTCTCTGAATCATTTGGAGTTGAGTTTTTTGTAGGGTGATAAATATGGATCTATTTTAATTCTTCTACAAGTGGCCATTCAGTCTGAACAGTATCATTTGTTGAACATGCTTTCTTTTCTCCAGTATGTATTTTTGACTTTCTTGTTAAAAAACAACAGCAAAAAAAAAATCAACCAAACAAACAAAAAACCTCCAAAATACCAAAACAAAACAAAACAAAACAAAAAACCCACAAAAGCCCAGGTGTCCCAAAGTGTGTGAGAATTGTCTGGGTCTTTATTTCTATCCCATTGATCAAAATGTATGCTTTTATGCTGATACCATGCTATTTTTATTACTATAACTCTGTAATACAAGTTGAGATCTGAAATGGTGTTACCTCCAGAAGTTCATTTATTATTCAGGATTGTTTTAGCTACCCTCCTTTTTGTTTGTTTGTCTCCATATAAATTTGAAGATTGAGTTTTCAGTTTCTGTGAAGAATTATGTTGGAATTTGATGGTTACGGTATTGAATCTATGCATTGCTTTTGGTAGAATGGCTATTTTCACAATTTTAATCCTACCTATCCATGAGCATGGAAAATTGAAAAGTCTAACATTTGAACAGAAAGGACTTTTCTCAAGACTCAAGAGGACTGTGTCCTGGGTACTGGAGGCTTGATGTGAATACTGCTTCAGTTTCCCTTCCTGCTTTGAGTTCTCCTGTCCTAACCACTTCTGCTTTGTGTTAATTTGAGCACAATCCTGAAAATCTAAACAACCACTAGGTCTCACATATGACATGAATCTGTTTTTCGCTTGTCTCAAGCATCTTGGCAGTTTCACTTTCTTTTGTGCCCATGCTTCCACTTGTTGCACCGTTTGTCTCCTCTATAGATATACCATAATGCTTATATTTATTTTCTTGCTTCCAAGTGATCTCAGGAGGGAGGGTAGGCAAATATGTGTGCTCAGGTAGCTGCCTTGAACCAGCTGAAATTTCAAAGGGAAGAATAATTAATGATCAATATTACAGCTGAAGAAGTTAAAATGTACTTCTCAGCATGCAAAATTCATCATGTGTTGAGTGCCTGATTTTTAGCTATCATTTTATGTTTCGGTATTAACATACATATGAAGTTTCTGAAAGTATTCTTTTGGGTAAAAAAAATTCTGTCCTCTAGGAAGTCTAGTTATACTTATGAACTTGCAACGGTTTTCATAGATTCCAATAAAATAGCTATTATTTGGATCAAATAATATTCTGATCAAATATCGTAACATCTCCAATAATATGGGAAATTTTGAATTACTGAAGAGCTAGGAATCCACTTCATATCTAGGTGTCTCCTATAGACATCTCAAATGTCTGTCACAAATCCCCCCACTGGCCACCAGGGGACACTGGTTTCAATGACTTAAAAAAGAATTACTAAATTTGTTTATATAGCACTTGTTAACTCTGAAATCATATCTGATTACATCATATGTACAATATGACTTTACTATATTTATTTTGAGAAGGAGGGCCTTGTTTACTTTGAATTTTCTGCTAAAATGGAAATGCAAAGTTAGTTCCCTACAGGAGAGTGTATAAGAAGAATAACAGAGTGTTGGAGACAGTCCTATTCAAGGGAAAGAGAGAAGATCAAATAGGAGAAAAAGAAATAGAAATATATAAAAAAGCAAGTTGATAAAAGGAAGAGAATGAAATAAACAAGATATGGAAGGAGGAAATAAGAAAAGAAATTTCAGGTGATATTAAAGCAAAGGGTTGTAGTGTGAAATTCCCTCACTCATCCCTGCCAAGCTTTTTCAGGTCTGTATCAGGTTGAATGGTGGCTCCCTGGGTAATCAGCTTTCTGTCTATAAAGAAGTACTTGAGAGGGGCTGGAGAGATGGCTCAGAGGTTAAGAGCACCTCCTGCTCTTCCAAAGGTCCTGAGTTCAATTCCCAGCAACCACATGGTGGCTCACAACCATCTGTAATGAGATCTGGTGCCCTCTTCTGGCCTGCAGGCCTACACACATTCAGAATATTGTATACATAATAAATAAACAAATATTTAAAAAAGAAAGAAAAAAAAGAAGTACCTGAGACAATTGACTTAGAAGAGAAAAGAATTATCAGAGCTCAGGTCAGGTCTTAGTGCCGGGTTTGGCAGAATTTTTGCTTTGGGCCTTTGCTGGGACAACCAGATAGCAGTAATGTAGAGTATATGAGAAAGTACTTACCTCATTGCCAGGAAGTGTGTGTCCCTTCCAAGTACACATCTGCACTGAAATGATCTGAGAACATTCTGCCAAGCCCTTCTATTACCCCTCAATAGCATCATTGCGAGCACCATGCCTTTAACACATGGCCCTTTAGAGGAACCCAACATCCAAACTGTAGCATCTGATAAAGATATGGCCCCTAGGACATTGTTACAGATGTGATTTAACTTAATTTATTATAAAAGTGTGTCTGTTCAGGTGGTGTGTGTGTGTAAGATTTGCTATAATACACATGTGGAGGTCAGAGGTTAACTTTGGGGAATCAGTTTTCTCCTTCTACCTTTGGGTGACTTCTGGAGATTGAACTCAAGTTGTTAAGTTTGATGGCAAGCAAGTGCCTTGACCTGCTAAGCTATCTTTTGGGTCACAGGTGCAGTTTTTTTAAAACAATTTTGCTATTTTTATGAATTAATATGTAATAGTTGTTCATATTTATGGGGTACAATGTGGTTAAACACAGTACAATGTATTGTGATGAGGTCAGGAAGAGAACCTCATCCGTCTAATGCACTTATTGTTTCTTGCTGTTTAGAGACATTATTCATCTCTTTCTCTCTATAAAATACAGAATAGGTTGTAAACTTGCTAAGCATGTCAAGGTGACATCATTTGAAATCAGCAAGTGGGTCTGAGATCAAGTACTGAGTGTCTTCATAAAAGCCAGAATATAAGGAGTCATACACAAGGGCAAGGCTTGTGAAGACAGAGCAGGTGCGTGTGAACAGCCACCATGCCAGGAAGAGGCAAGGGAAAAGAATTTTACATGAGGAATCTCTTCAACACCTAATTTTAGACTTTCAGTTCCAGAACTATGGGAGAGCAGATTTTTGTAGTTTTAAGCTATGATTTCTGGAAATATCACAACAGTTCTAGAAAATGAACTTGATTATGTATCAACCCGTAGCTGAGTCCAGTTGAATCCCAGGTATTGCTGCCACCCTGGGGATTGTACTTTGAGAATGCTGTCCAAAACCTCACATACATCTTCTAGATAACTTTTAGGGAAAAGAAGCTAAAAAAACTTGTTGGATTTGAAAGGCATTGGTGGCATCTACAGAAAACTTGCTGATTGCCACCCAGCATTGGTATAGAAGAATGGTCTGTATTCTGTCAATTATATTTTAAATAAATGCTGATTGGCCAGTAGCCAGGCAGGAAGTATAGGCGGGACAACCAGACAGGAAGCAGAGGTGGGTCAACAAAAACAGGAGAATTCTGGGAAGAAGGAAGGCCATTCCTCTCCAGTCCTTCCCCAGCCACAGAAGAAGCAAGATGTGACTGCCTCACTAAAAAAGGTACTGAGCCATGTGGCTAACATAGACAAGAATAATGGGCTAATATACGTTATAAGAAGCCTGAGCTAATGGGCCAATCAGTTTATAGTTAATGTAGACCTCTGTGTGATTTCTTTGGGACTTAACAACTGTGGGAATCAGGCAGGACAGAAAACCTCAGACAACAAAAGGAGGACCGGGCAGAACAGAAACCTTGACAACACAGCATTCTACTTGACCAAGACCTGTACATTGTCAGGAAAATGTCACACCTGAATTGGAAATAGGAACTTGAAGACATTTATTTCTCTGTGTATGTGGCTTAGTTAGGCTTAAATTGCCATGAGGAGATGGCATGACCACAGCAACTCTTACAAGGAAAACATTTAACCAGGTGGCCTGCTTACAGTTTCAGAGGTTCAGTTCATTATCATCAAGGTTGGGAACATGGCAGGATGCAGGCAGATGTGGTGTTAGAGCTGATATTGCTACATCTTGCAGGCAACAGGAAGTTGCATGAGACATTGACTGGGTGGTATCCTGTCCCCACAGTGACACACTTCCTCCAACAAGGCCATACCCATGCCAACAAAGCCACCACCTCCTAACAGTGCCACTCCCTATGAGATTTACATTCAAACTTCCCGAGTATGGAAACACAGCCAGACTTACTCTTGCAGCCATGATTATCAGAGTGTTCAGGAGTTACGGGGTCTTGCTTTCATCACACTTGCCACAAGTTGATTTCTTCAAAGAGCTTCCCAGGTAACCTGAGTGAATGCAAGGGAGTCTAGCTGTGCAGCAGGTCCCTAGGGCTAACCAGCATTTTCTTACTAATAGCCTTTATAGGTCAATAAAGGATAAGAAGGATAAGAATTAGAATTAGAAGTATTGTTTCCTTTTTCAGCACCCTTTCCACCCTTAGACAACTTCCACATGCAATGATTGAGTCATGCAAAAGAGATTTCCATCTAAGTCAATCTAGTGGATCAGAACTGATGTTTGGACTCTATGTCTTCAAAAACATGTTGTTTAATAAAATTATGTTTATTTAGAATAGGAATTGCATTCAATTGAACTGGGTGACCACAAAAAATTTAATATATTTGTGTCTATGTTTGCGTAGAATCTATGGGTACGATTCAAGTGTAATCCAAGCTTCTTTAACTTGCTATGGGCATAAAATATTAATGAGAGTTCGAAGACAGGAACTAGTTATGAGTAAAACAGATAAAAATTTACTATCAAGAACCTCCCAGGAGACTGCCACACAGACATTCATTAATAATATTGTTACAAACATGAAGCCTTGAAAAGGATCACTAAATTTCCAACACCTGGGAATTCTTTAAATGAAATATGGTATACTTACACAATGGCACAATTTATAAAGCCATTTAAAACACTTTGTAGACTCATATATACTGGTGCAAAAGTTTTTAAATACAGGTTTGCTTCACATACATCTTCTGTGCTGGTTAATTTTTTTTTTTTTTTTTTTTTGGTCAACTTGACACAAACTAGAGTCACCTGGGGAGAGGGAATCTCAAATTGAAAAGGTGCCTCTGTCAGATGGCCAGTGGGAATGTATCTGGGGGCAATTTCCTGATTACTAATTGATGTAGGAGAGCCCAGCCTACTGTGAGCAGTGACACTCCTGGCCACATGGGCCTGAGCTATACAGGAAAGGTAGCTCCGCCAATGGAGAGCAAGCCAGGAAGCAGCACTCCCCTGTGGGCCCTGCTGCAGTTTCTGCTCCAGGTTTCTACTTTGACCTCATGCTGGTTTCCTCCTCAGTGGACTGTAACCTGCAAGTTTAAAGAAACCTTTTCTTTTTTATGTTGCTTTCGAGCTTAGTGTTTATCACAGAAACAGTGAAGCAAAGTAGGGCAGCTTCTTAGAGATCTGTTTCTCCGATTGGACCGCTTAAAAGTGACTACATCTTCCAGAACACTTTAACAAAGTAATTATCTTTTAAGCAATATGTTTTAACCCTAAGTCAAACCCTAAGTCAAAATTGTGATTTTAGGCTAGGTCCATTAGCAAATTGATCCTGTTTCTTAATACAGTAGTTTCTTTCTTTCTTTTTTT
>JAQHUG010000105.1:5038732-5052292 GCA_028555095.1 Dicrostonyx torquatus | reverse complement strand
TTGTGTTTTCTTCATTACCTCCATTTCATTTTTCAACTTTTGAACTGTTTCTATTACCTGTTTGATTGGTCTTTCTTGGTTTTCTTGGGTATCTTTGAGAGCTCTATTCATTTCCTCTAACTTTTTGTTTGACTTCTCTTCCAATTCTTTAAAGGCATTTTTCTCATCCTGTTTAAGAGCCTCTATTATCTTCATAATATCACGTTTAATGTCGCTTTCTTCTACTTCTTCTGGAATAGGGTGTTCAAATCTTCTTGTTCCGTGATCACTGGATTCTGGTGTTTTCATGATACTTTTCATATTATTGGAGGAATTCTTGCATTGTCATCTGCCCATCTCTTCCCGTCTGGGTCTCCGACCCCATCACCAGAACAGGAACTCCCCTCTGGGTCTGCAACCCCAGCACTAGAACAGGAACTCCCCTTTGGGTCTCCGACCCCAGCACCGAAACAGGAACTCATGGTGGTCCGCGGAGCAGATCCTGCAGAGGAAAGGGCGAACATGGGGGTGGGGGACAGGGGTGTGTCGAATCGAGGGGCTCCTGCAGCTGGGGCTGGTGTTGCCTGCACTGTGTCCCGGTTGCCCTCCGTCAGAGCTCCCACTCACCCCTCTTGGTCTCCGACTCCAGCACGGGAACAGGACTAATACAGTAGTTTCTGATTGTAGAGTGTAACACAGAGGTTAGACACTAGTGGGTGTTTCTAAAACACTGTTGAGTGTGGAGTTACAGTCACATAGATAAAGGCATGGAACTTCAATCTTCCCCATACATCAAGAAGGGCTGTCAGCGGCAGTCGTATCTCTTGCCTTTAGTCCAAGCACTTGGGAGGCAGAGGCAAGTGGATCTTTGAGTTTGAGGCCAGCCTGGACTACAGAGTGAGTTCCAAAAACCCTGTCTTGAAAAACAAAACAAAAAACCAAAACAACACGTTCCCAATTTTTAAACCCAGTGGTGATGGCACATGCCTTTAATCCCAGCACTCGGGAGGCAGAGGCAAATTGATTTCTATAAATTTGAGGCCATCCTGATCTACAGAATGAGTTCCAGGACAGCAACAGCTGTTACACAGAAAGAGAGAGAGAGAGAGAAAGAGAGAGAGAGAGGGAGCTGTCAGGGCAACATTTCCTCTGGCCTCCCAGATTTCAGTCCTCTGCTTCACAGTCCTCTGACTTAAGTTCTATGTACAATTACATCTTTTAGTTCAAACGACAGCCATTTCCACAAATTAAAAAAATTGGTAGATGAAATGATGCATAGAGATTCTAGTTTTTCAAAAGAATGAGTCCCTGAGAATGAGAACACTCACTCTTTGGACCCTTCCTCACTGTGGAAATACAGGAAGTATTATGCTAGCCATTGTCCAAAATCATATTCAGGTGTTTTCAAGGATGTTCTCAATTCCTTATCTAAACTTGTTTGTTGTTCAGTGAAAATTATTTTGATAGATTGGTTAGAATAAAATGTCAATATTTTTACTAGAATAAATGAAAAAAGTCATCAAACAAGGTTCGAATTGACTAATATAGTTAGAAAAACCTTGCTCGATGACGTTAAAGAAGGCAGGCTGCATCCTTTGGGCAGTGAAGGCAGACACAGTAGAAACATGGACATGTTCATATAAATAGTGAATTGACAAGATATGCTGCAAAACTGGATTCATCCAGTGGTTGTGATGTGACATGATGGGTGATTGACAGGTTGCTGCCTCCTCTTTTCTCCTTTTTCCCCCTTTTCAGTCTCTTCCTTCCACTCTTCTCTTGGCTTAAGCGGCAAGCTGTTGTTTGCATCTACAAACTAAAACTTTGCCGCATCAGACTTTTAACCCTATTGTCTAATATAGTTTGAAATTCACCTTTGTATGATGGGGTCAAGTTGATAGGGAGCAGATTATGAAAAAACAAAAACAATTTTTAATTTTATTGTTTTTGAAATCAAGAGCTTGAAAAGCCAATTTGTGAAAGTAGATGATTCTGACAACTGGTCCTCCTGTGGAGAGGGCTTCGATGCCGAGAAGCAAAAGAGAGTCAGAGGGACGGTGAGAAGGCAAGGTGTCTTGGTGGACTGTGTTCTGGGATTTGTAGGGATGACTGAGTGACAGGATCTTCTAAGACATTTGGGGCTGGGTGGCAGAAGAGAGCTAACACTCTTAGGCATATATCATGTGAGCTTCTGGCTGAGAGCACTTCCCTTTGGGCTGGTCACTGGCAAAGAAGAAAGTGGGGAAGGGGAGTTTGTGTCCCTGGGATTTACTATAATCTAGAGATCTCTTTGTTTTGACAATAGGCTAGTAAGAGTTTTAATCATCATCAATTTGGGATTATAATAATGTGCAGAATCTTATTGCCCTTAAACAACAGTAAATTGCAACCAGGGCTATAATACGGAGAGATTACATTCCTGGACAACATTTCCTGTCAGACTGTGTTTATCCTTATTCTCAAGTAACTTTAATAATGAATAGTTTTGAAAACGTAGAGGTTCGCAAGGCATCATTTTCATTAAAACCCAATTTTAGTAAAACACACAAGGTTAAAATGTGGCTTCATTTCTAACCTGGAAACTGCCTAATTAAAGAAAATAACATTGCACAAATAAAGCATCTTTTTAGGCCTTCTAGCAATGAACTGTCTTACTATTTACATCTAGTAAACAAACATAATATCTGTATAAAAATGACCAATATGCATTAGTCTTATTTCTCCTGCTGTTGTGATTCCATTCCCTTGGGATCTTCAGCATCTTTGAGTCACTGTCTCTACAGTCAGCATCATTGCTCGTGCCTCATCCTGAATCCCTCAGACCCCCTTGACCACCATCCTTTTCTCATTTCTTCTGCCCTCCTATTCCTAAATTTTGCCGATTCTTATTTTTCTCCTCTTCACATCCCTTAACCATTGGTGGTCTTTTGACTTTTAATCTTTCTTCACTTCACAAGCACCATTCTTCCTGTGAAAGCATATCCATTGTCAATGCTCTTGATAGCTCCAGGTTGATCGCTCCTTCCAGTGGGAAATACAAGTACAGCACTTTCTGCTTGGCATGGGAGCACTTGTGCTCATGTTTGAATCTGCTTTACTGGGTCCCTCTGATCTTGTATGTGCTGTGTTATAGACAGTCCAGAACATTCCTGCCACCCACACCTGTATACCTTTCTTTACAGTGTTTCATCTTCTCTTCCCTCCTTCTTCCTAGCTCTTAATGTTTAGTCTTTTCAAGATTTAGGTGATGTCCCGCTACCTCCTGTGAGCAGATTTCTACATCTTCCACACAGATTACAAATTTGTTTATTTGGTTATTCTCTTAATAAGTTTGATCTTTTAAACCTGGTGTTTGGAACATTATTTTCATACTTATTTTTTAAATACTCAGTTTTTATAAACTAGTGATCCTGGAGGGCAATGGGTTCTGCTTAATTTTTTTATGCTTAATTTTTTAATCCTCTTAAGATCTTACGCCAGTGCCTTTCATATAATTTATAGTTAGCTCATTGGTGGGATTTGTAATTATTTATGTGATGTGTAAGAGCATTATAAATGTGGTGATGGCGGTTAGTGAAGGCTAGGGGTGGTGTGATAGAGACGAATCCATCTTACAAGGCACAGTTACAGCAGTAGCGTATGTTGTGATGTTCTAGTATACATAGAATGATGACGGGAAATAGCATTGCCTTGAATATTTCAAAGTGACTTAAAGAAAGGACCTTTGAATGTTCTTACCACAAAGAATTTATAAGTATGTTAAAGGACATGCTACTGATTACTATGATTTGATTGCTAAATTACATATTCAAGTACTGAAACACCACATTGCACCTCATAAATATGTGGAATTATTACTTGCCAATTTAAAACAACATGCAAAGAAATCCACAATAATCACAATATTACAGTGTTGTGTTGTCATGCTGGAACCTTAGGTCAAAACAACAACAACAACAACAACAACAACACAAATCCAAACCAATGAACCTAGTTTCAGCTCTAGATTCGATTAGATTAAAAATAACTGTAAAACTCCCTATCCAGAGATTCTTAAAAAATCACATCCTTTCCCAAGGAAGCATCTAACTCTGCCCAGCAGAGGGCAGTGGTACCTAAGTAAACAGTGGTGCCTAGTGCTGTCCTCTTCATCCACAGTATTCCATGGAGGATGAAGTGATGATGAAGGACTTTTGCTGTGGGATTGGGGTGTGATGGACAAACTTTATATAAGTCGGCTGTTGAAGTAGCCAGCAGTAAGGCAGCTTAAATCCAACTTTTTTTTTTAATAATTTTTTTCTAGATTTGATTTGAAATGAAGACAAAATATAGATAGGCCTTACTATCCAGGATGTCACATAGTAACTGGCACTCTGCCCTTCTTTAGAGCAGCTGTCAACATCTGGCTGGCTTCTATTCGTTGCCACCCTAACCATAAGCCTAACTCCCTAACTCCAATCCTTCTTTAATATAAGATTGGAGACCTGGCAGGAGAGCTGCTGTCTCAGAGAGAAAGACTCATCGCTTAATAAGGAAGCAAAAAAGCAGACGCGAGAGATACCAGTCAACATATTTGATAATTTGCTTGTTCACCCATTTATTTTCTCATTTATTCAATGATTTTACGACCACTTATCATATATTACAATAATTATTGTGGTGGCAGAAATAGACAATGCCTAACGTAAATCACAATATTCACCTTTCAAGAGTAACTAAAGCACAGGAATTGATGAAACAAATACTTAATATGCAGAGGGATAGATAAACATTCTGAGAACTCATCTGAATAGCAACTGACAGGTCCTCATAAGTTTAGTGTTGATTATTTTTGTAGGAGGAAATGGGGAAAAATGGGGAGGGCTTTAATTGGCATCAGAGGAGGGAGGTCAATTCAGAAGAAAAGGAGAGAGGAGGAGAATATAGCACTAAGGATGTCTGAAAAATCCACAAGGAATTATGCCATTATTTATTGACTCAGAATTACATGGAATACATATGTCTGTGTATACATACACATATACATGTATATACACATATAATTTAAATAAAGTTATCTCACTTGGGTTAGCAATGCTCCCACCAAGAACTGTAGACTAGTTATGAAAACCCCAACATGAGACACCCCTTTTCAGTTGTTGGTTGGGAGTCTAAGAGACTCTCCAAACAATAGAAGCTATTGCTGTTGTCTTTGGTTGTTTTCCAGAGGTGGAAGGTAAATTCCTAATACTGAAGATACCACACACTTCAGACGTAGGACCTGGAAGGTCTGAGCTGGATCTGAGATGAAAACCTCACCCCTGAGAATTAACTTTAATGGTTACACAATTGTAAATTGTAAATTGCTACACAAGCTGCTGAGGGAGAGAAGCAACCAATAGTCTTACTCTTACTGTGAATCACAACAAGGACCATGTCAAGATAGTTCCAAGGATGCAGTAAAGGCACTTACTTAGAGCTTTGTGGTAACCAACAGCTCTCTAATTGGACTCAACACCCACTCCATAGGAGGGAAATCATATCTGCTTTGGAAACCTAGCCAAATACCTGGGGCTAATGAAATCATATATTTTAGAGGATAACCTACTACCACCATTTCCCGAATCAGCATAATTCCTAACTTCAAGCTAAATATAAATGCTCATACACACAGATGAGTGTAGCTCTCACCTCTCATTAAAGAAAGTTATCTTCGCAGCCGATGGAGACAATTACAGAAAAACCACAGCTAGTCTAAATCAGAGAACAACCAAACACTGGTGCTCAGTCCCAATTGAATGTCTACAACAGAACCTTAAGGCTAAGGGGACACCGTGGAAGACAGAGTGGAAATCTTCTAAGAGTCAGAGGGTCAGGAAATTGCTGTGAAATTGTGTCTTTTACAAACGATGGGGAAGTTCCCCCCATAAAGTCTCACCAATATGGACTCCTAAACAAAACCTGAAAATGCATGAAACCAAAATACATGTGAAGATGGAAAGGGAAAATCCCATGGGGCCCCAACCCTATACAAAAAAAAAATAGACAAAAAAAAATGGGCGAGTAAGAAACCTGACAGAGGGAGTAATAATCTTTCCCTGGGATGAGCACCCTAACTGGGGACCCAAAACCAAGGGGTCAGGGCTGAAATCATACACATACAGGTAACACCCAAGGACTGAGCAAGCTGCATTGAAATATTTAGCCTTGTACTCATATCTGCAACAATAACAAATAAAGAAAGCCATGAATTTGATGGGGAGCAGAAGAGGGACTATGGAAGAGGTCGGAGGGAAGAAAGGGAAGGGGCAAATGACGAAATTCCCTTCTAATTAAAAAAGCGTTTTAGACTCCTCTAGGAATCTAGCACTTTGCTTTTGATTACAGCTGTGCTCAACAAATGCTTCTCTTTTAAACTTGGTACATTTCAGTTTCTAATTCATGAGGTACATGCAACAAGAATGGTAATTGCTCACCATCTGAGAATCAGAACAGAAAATCTAGCCCCTAGAGAAACTGTCCAGGCATGTAGTCTTTAAACCGTGTCCTGGGAAACTTCTGGAACAGTTTTTCTTCAGTGCAGTCAGAATCACCTTTAATTATGTTGGATTACTTTTTAACCATTCCAATTTCCTTCCTGGAAGCCTACAGAGTCAGGCTCTAGAGGGATGGAGAGCAGGGGAACCAGAGCTTACTTGCACGTGCCAAGCGATTGTTAGCTCATGCTGGAGCCCGGGAATGCTTCTCCTTGTCTCTGTTAGCTCATATACACCTCCAAGCCAGGCATGAACTCTGAGCTCTTTTCCTGTTGCGTGCACTTCTGAGTCCCGAGAACAACAGAACAACATCTGGCACAGAGTAAATATTTGTTGTTTGATTAAGTTATATTCATATAGAGTATTATATAAATCTAATTTCTACCTGAAAGTTCAGTTTGATGAAGGTTTCTAATGCTAAGAAACAAATATGCCATTGGTAGAATCATCTTCTAAAGTAAGGAAGACAAGTTAGGTAACTGAACGCCTTCGGAGATATGGGTTTCTCTTATATACTTATATTTGGTATAGAATGTATTATAACTATGTTCTCAAAGCATTCTAAATAATTACTGATTAGGTGTAAGCATAGCCCTGTATGGAGTCCAGTCTAGAGATTTCAATTTATTAAACGTCAAGTGCCATTCAAGCTTGATTTCTCCTTGAACTACCCTGACCGTGGGTCATCCCTCTCAGGACCGGGATCTGACACGAGGGACAAGTTAACGTCTGACAACAAAGTGACTGACACGAGGGATAAGTTAATGTGTGGGCATTTGGGTCCACAGCTTGGATCTGGGGCGAAACCCTTCCGCCTGGATGCTAATGTTCAGTTTGACGGACTTTGAACATCTTTTCAGGGAGGAGGCCTGAATTTTGTGACTCCTGTGCTCACTTCTACAACAGTTACTACCTTGAGCACCTGTGCCTGTGAACGCGTTTAGTGTGTCTACAGATACAGTTAGTTGGTCTTTGTATAGTAATGGGGGAAAATGCTTCTGCTGAAGAAACATTGATTCTTCACATGGACTATGAGGTAACTAAAAGCAGGATAAAATCCTGGCATCTCTGCTTCCAGTTTTCCACAGCTCCTTTACTTTGGATTAGACGGCTGTTTATCTCCGCATAAGGATTTTATCTTGTGTGTGTGCGTGTGTGCGTGTGTGTGTGTGGCAGGAGGTTGGCACACACTATGGTATGCATGTGTGGTGGTTGGATGACAGTCTTGGGTCCCGGTCCTCACCTTACATCTTTTTTATTTGTTACTTTTGAGATTAGAATTTACCCATTCCCCTTTCTTCCTCTAAACCCTTCCAAATATTCCTCCTTGTTCTTTTTTTTTTTAACTTCGTTGCCTCTTTTTTCCATCAAGTGCTGTTATTGCATATAACTGTATGCGTATACATAGATATTCCTAAATATCACCTGCTCAATCTGTATAATGCTACCTGTATGCAATTGTTCAGGACTTGAGATTTGGTTTTGGATAACCAATTGGTGTGCTCTTCCCTAGGGAAGACATTTCTTCCACTCTTTGCATTCCTTGCTTGCCCATAGTTCTTTGTGTAGTACTGAGGCCTTCTGGGCTTTCTCTCGTCCACTTTGGTGTATCTGCTAGTGTCATCCTTGCTCAGCTCATGTTTAGACAATCATGTCGGTGAGACTGTGTGAGTGTAGCTTCCAACATTATAGGACATACAATCTCACAGCAGATTTCCTGGTTCTCTTGCCCTTACAGTCTTTCCTGTTTCTTCTTCTGCAAGTTTCTTTCTTCATGCACCCTGAGCCTTAGGTATGAGAGTGTTTTGTAAATGTATCCACTGAAGCTCTGCATGTGATTGGTTGTGGCTTTCTGCAATCTTTCACCTTCCATCTTGAGATAGGCTTCTGTTGTTTTTTGCTGTTCATGTTAGGCTAGCTGGTTCTCAACCTTTAGCCATTTTTCTGTCTCTGCCTTCCGTTTTGCCATAGAAGCACTGCGATTGCTAGTGCACACTGGCATTATATGGGTTCTGGGGATTCTAACTCAGGCCCTCACACTTGTTTGGTACATGCATTTACCCACTGAGCTTTCTGTCTACTCCTGCATCCATCTATAGACTGGTGATATCTATCTGTATCTCTTTTAAAGGCCGAAGGCATAAAGGTAAGAATTATTATCCTAAACATATTGTCACCAAGAATTCTAGGTTAGACAATTCCACAAATGTGGAGAATTATTTTTGATGATGCGGCTGCACTGTGAAGCAGGAGTTATCATTTCATGGGCACTAAATTGTCCCTGCAAGTAATAAACCGCCTTTAAGAACCACAAATGAGACAATGATCAACTAGACAATGACTGCTTATTCACGTATGGGGCTCCTCCATCACCCCAGTGCTTTCTTCCTCTGGACTTACTACTCATGATAGTACCCTAAAGAGGAAGTTGGGTAACTGAACTTCAGTATCGGGCCTTCTCCTTAATGTGTCACATTTATTAAATCTTCTTTCTTCGCTTTTCACTATTACTTGTGTCTTTAGTTGGCAAATTGGGATGGGTGGCCTGACATAACCTTGTTGGGGTTGAGTCCAAGATTTTGTCTTAGAAGTCTATCAACAGTACCAATATCGGATAATGCTAGTTCACACCTGTAGTTCCAAAACTTGGAAAACTGAGGTAGGAAGAGTTACTGTAAGTTTGAGGCTAACTTGAGCTGGTGAATTGACATTGGTTATCAATGACTATAGAGTGAAACCTTATCTCTGAAACCAAACAAACAAAAAAACCAAACCAGGCAACCAAGCAAACAAACAAAAGAAGTACTAGTTGTTTTAAAATGTGATCTTCACATTCACATCAATGTGTTGCTGATGGTGAAGCCCTTGGGTGGGAAAAATTAGAAAAGGAGACGGTCCTTACCCTAGTCTTTTACTCTCAATGTATCTGAGAGTCTCTGAAAAAAAAAGAAATGAATTAAAGAGATAAAGTCTGTTTTCATGACCTCAGGATGGGGATAGAAGGAAGGGTTGGAGTGATGTAGGCTCCTAACGGCCTACTTGAAGACAGTCTTCAAGTGGGTTGTACACAGAGCAGATGTGACACAGCGATTTGGGTGCAAGCCTCATTGTTAGAGATCTTTTGAGGAAGCAGGAAGGAATTTTCCCGATAAAGATGAATGGGACAGGCTTCTGTATGCCAGCCTGAACAGAGAGAATCTAAAGTTCTTCAGCAGCTCCTACCCAATCTTAGTTGAGGGTGATCCCTGGAACATTGACTGCCAGGCACTTTCAGCTTGTGTCTACCATCTTTTGGGTAATCACAGGATGTCCTTCGGTGAGGATCACTGCACAAATCCACGGGAGTAAATGAAAAGCACAGAGATGACCTCCTCACAGAGGAAAGAGCCCGACACATCTATGAGAGACTTACTTTCACGCGATAGGGACAGGGTGTGTTTAGAGGATACTAACTTTAAAAGACAGGATTTTATTAAACTAAGTCGACCCCATGTCTATGGGCTCCTTTACATTAGTGGAAAAGCTGAGTAGAACAAAAGATGGACCCTCCACCGTTGTCCCTCTCTCCAGAGACTTCATCTGCTCTGTGGACTCTTATCTCCCGATGACAGCCTTGGTGCCCCTCTGCTGTCCCTCTCAAGGCTCACCTGCAGATCTGGAGAGTAGGTACATAAACTCCTTGTGGCACACCCCTTCTTTTTGGTTATTTCTGTGGACAATCCTGTCTGTGCATTGCACTTGATTTGGTTCTTTTGGTGAGGGATGAAAGCAGTAGCTATTTTTTGAAGAAAGAAGGCAAGGTGTGTGAGTTGTTTTGAAACTATTTCATTTTAACTCTGAGACAGACTGGTATTCTGATAAGTTTTCTGAAAATTGCAAAGCATTTTACTTAAATATTTAAAAATTGGTGACCAGTAATATAAATACAGATAACTCTAAACTTTTATACAGATAAACAGTTATGTCTATAGCTCTAAACTTCTAAATCCAAGCAGCAGCATTGCCAGGGATAGTCTCCTTTCAGAGGCCTGTTCCTCTGCAGAATAGAAGCTTGCAGATGCAGAGTTTGTGCTTACTTTTATGTTCTTCCTACCATCTTGAATGTACAGAAAAATGGTGGACATGTGTGGTTGAGTTTTATTTTATTTTATTCTTATTTTTTGGGGCCCACCATCCACCTTTCAAATAAATACATGGAGACTTATTCTTACTTATGCCTAGCCTTAGTTTGGCTTGTTTCTAGCTAGCTCTTCTAACTTCTTGTTTCTCTTTAACCATATGTTGCCTCTGGGCTTTTTACCTTTTCTTATTCTATATACCTTTCTTTCCTTCTTACTCTGTGGCTGGCTGTGTGGCTGTGTTGCTGGTTCCTGGAATCCTCTTCTCCTTTTCTCGCTCCTCCCCTTTCCCGTTCTTCTCTGTAGCCTAGATTTCTACTTGTATTTATTCTTTCTGCCTGTCAGCCCACCTATTCTCTTTTCTGTCTCACCATTGGCCATTCAGTTCTTTATTAGACCAAGAAGGTGTTTTAGGAGACAAAGTCACACAGCTTCACAGAGTTAAACAAATGCAACATAAAAGAATGCAACACATTTTTGCATCTTTGAACAAATATTCCACAGCATAAACAATTGTAAAATATTTTAAACTAATATTCCATAACACATATGTGTGAGTGTGAGTGCATGCCTACAGTGTTCAGATATGTGTGTGAGATCAGAAGAGGACATTAGGGGTCCTTCTCTATTACTCTCTGCTTTATTTTCCTGATGCAGAGTCTCTTGTTCAACCTGGGACTAGATTGACAGCCAATGAGTCCCAGAAATACTTCTGTCTCTTCCCACACCCACAGCAAGGTCACACCCAGGTTTTTATTTTTTTTTAACCTGGGTTTAAGAATTTGAACTCAGTATAAAACTTGTGCAGCAAGAACTCTTACCTACTGAGCTATCTCCAAGCCAATAAGCTACAATATTCACAGTAGATTTAACTCACAGGACCTTCAGTCTATGGAGTACAATATTGTGGAAGGTGTGTTTGCATCTTACCTGTTTAGCACTATCCAGAGTAACTACGTTAGAATGACTTTGTATTTCCTCCTAAGTCATAGGTGTCTTACTCATACTTGTGTTATTTTTGACTCCTAGGCTTCTGAAAAGTCTAAGAACTTTGAGGCTGGAGAGATGTCTTAGTAGGTAAAAGCCTTGCTTCACAGGCATAGCAACTTGAGTTAAATCTATGGAACTCATGTAAGGGGAAGAAGAGAACTAACTCCAGACCTCTGTGGCAAGTGTGTGTACCCCATAAACACACATACAGTAGCAACAATCAGTAGCGTATATATGTATGTATGTATGTATGTATGTATGTATATATATATATATATATATATATATTAAAGAATAACTGTGGATTCAGGTTGGTAAAGCAATTTCTTTCTTATTTGAGTAGTCTGGAGTTTCTATATGGCAACCACAGTGGCAATATTAGTTGGAATCTCTTGAACATCTGAAAAGACTAAGAAGTGTTAAGTATGATCGTATTTTCTACATTAAAAACTAATTTTGAGAGCAACAATTTGAATGAATCAAATAGCCAGATGTTTTTTCTTTATCATTCAGCACCCTGCAGATGGAGCAGCCTATATAAAGGTATAGTATTCAGTCTGTGTTGGATATAGATCAAAACGATCAGCTTATTTTTGAAACTTCACCAGGAATATCAAAGGCATAGGCAAGATGAAATTTATTCTTTCAGGATAAGTTCCATTGAAGTGAAGCCAAATATGTAGAGAAAAATCTTTGGACAAAAATTTATTGAGTACATTTGAGATTCTTGTATCTGCTAGCCAGTCTAAAGTAGAGTTTGTGGTTGGGCTAGGTTACTGATGAGGATATAAACGTGGGAAGAGACTATTCACCCTCAGCTTCCCAGGCTTCATTCTTTGCATCCTGCCATTACTGGGAGATGGACATTGCTGCTTGTGTTGACCAGGACTGGGGCATATGCTGCCGAGATCCAACCTTGAAGCAATCATGCTCTAGGAAATTAAAGGCGACAGGAGGATAGGTGGAAATGGGAACTTGAACACAGTTAAAATTCCCACAGTCTTTGATTTTTCTACCACCATCATCTTCCTCAGTAAAAACCAGATATTTCCACACAACTGTCTGTGACTTTGGTAGATCTAAAGATTCACATCTTCAGTTTCACTCAAGGGAGAAGTTTGACTTCAGATACATAGACTCAAGAATTTATGAAACACATACATTTGCTTCTCAAATTGAGGGAATGATTTCATTGCTTACTATGAGATGACTCAACTTTGCCCAGTGGGTGAGGTTCAGTCCATGGGTACCAACCTGACTCAGGTAGATTCTATCAGGGACTTTGCATCTGTGGTCTCTAATCAAATTATGCCTTACTCTTTTCCCTAAACCACACAGAAAGTCATCAGGCTGATACATGCTAGACTTTGAGCCCCATCTCCATCTGTGCTTAAACTTGCTGTGTAGCTTAGGTGAAGTTCAGCAGAGTCAGATACAATGAACTACGGAAGGGAATGAGTGGGTATCTGAGATTAACTTTCAAGTGCAACTTGGTGACATCACTGGTTAACTAATGCTCATTAGATCATTTGAGGCTGGAAAACCAAGTCTACTTCTGCCTTGAGGACCAGCCTCCAGTAGCTCAGGGTTTGAGGGAGAGTCTAGGGAGTCAGTGGAATATCACTAGACTTTTCTATCTGAGGAAGTAAAACTTAGTTCTCTGGGGCCAGTGAAGGGGACTAAACTTAACTCCCTGGGACTGGCAAAAAAAGGAAAAGACACACAGTACTCTTAGGGTCATTCTCTGTTCTTTATTTCTTTTCTTACCTCTGTCTAGATGTGTCCCTTTTGTCTCTCTTGCTGTCTTCCTTCTCTCATTCCTTCTACACCTGTCTTTCCTAACATCTTCCTTCTCTTAACTTCATTTTTTTTCCTCTTACAGTTTGTACATCCCAGCAAAATCTTTCAAACAACATAAAAATTACAATATGGCTAGAGTCTATTTTTCAAGTGAATGA
>JAQHUG010000105.1:5010202-5020271 GCA_028555095.1 Dicrostonyx torquatus | reverse complement strand
TATAGCTAGGGTTTGAGGTAGACTGATTCCCGATTTTTTGAGAAATTGCTGTATTGATTTCCAAAGTAACCTTACAAGTTTGCACTTCCACCAGTGATGGAGCAGTGTTTCTCTTGTTCCACATCCTCAACAGCATGAGATGTAACTTGTGCTTTTGATCTTAGCCATTTTGTAAGGTATAAGATGGAATCTCAGAGTTATTTTGATTTGCATTTCACTGATGGCTAAAGATGTTGAAAAATTCCTTGAAGAGTTTCTTGTCCATTTGAGATTCCTCTCCTAAAAATTCTCTTTTAAAATATGTATTCTGATTTTTGAGGTTATCTTCATTGGATAGGTGTTTTGTTCCTTGGTTTCTGCTTCCTCTCTGGTTTTCTGGCTGGATGGTATTTGGTTGAGTAGGGAGTCTCTGCCCAAGTTGGGGGCTGGACTTATGATGCCTGGGGTCAAGCAGAAAGTTTCTGCCTGAGTTGGGGACTCAAGTTCTTGCAGCTGTTGTGGCCTCAAGTGTAGCTGGCAGTCCTCTGTGGTTCTGGGTGCCAGTGTGGTCTCTGGTGGAGCAGGGATCTTCTGGCATTCTGGGTGCTGGTGTGACCTCTAGTGGATCAGGGGGCTTCCACCTGAGTTGTGGGCTGGGATAGGGTGATGAGGAGAAAAGAGATTGTGGGGCGTAGGCTGGGTGGGCTCTGGGATTATGTTGGTGGTGCAGGAGCTGGGGACTTTTCTGGGGATCTGGGTGATAGTGTGGCCTCTTCTGGAGCAGGGGCTCCTGCCAAAGGTATCATTGAGAATTCTTTTAATGGAGCATATCTTTTTGCAGTTTTCATAGAAACTGTTCAAGAAAAGAAACAGTTTTAAAATTTATATATCTCCTATTTTAAAAAGTCTGTTTTCACAATCAACAGTTTTACTAGGTACTGGGTTTTAGATAGAAAAGCATCTTCTCTTTAAAAAAAAAAATTCTGGTTCTCAGTACCCAGTGCTCATGACATCTGTTATTCTGGTTATATCTTGGTAGAATCTTTACAACTGAGATTTCACTTGGAAATCTTACATTTTTTTTCCTTTAATTTAAACTGTATGAATATGATGGAGATCTTGTAGTGGTGCTTTCATTTACTCAATTTTGTTCAGTTGTGCCCTCTTTTTTTGACTTTACTTTCTAGGAGAGTTACTTGACTTTACTTTCCTACTGCTTTTTCCCCTCAAATTTCTATGCTATTTAGTGAATTCTTAGAATTGTCAATACTTTTGATTTTTCCCTCTGATGTGTAGTTACATTTACTTTAACCCCCTTTCTGTGTTTTCTAAATCACTTGTTTTCTTCAGGTTCTCTAATTGTTTGTCCTTTGCCTGTCGCCTTGGAGACACTGTTCATTTGTGTCTATGATCTGTAGCCAAGGCTGTCTGTTCACACTTAGCAAGGGTGCCTGAGAACTTGTGAAAAGCCACCGTCCACTGATGCTGCTCACTGGAAGCCCTCAGAAGACAGTTTGGCCCTTTGATTGGCAACTCCCACACTCTAATCTCAGAATGCGTTTGTTTTGGAGTGGTTCAGCTTTAGAAAGACACTTTATTCCACTGCTTGAGGAGTAAGGCTTGCACCGATTGGATTTTACAGGTGGTCTGAGCAAGAGGGCTCGGAAGTCCCATATTAAGCATGCAGACCTTCAGATGAGCTCTTAGTTTCGGTTGAGTGCTTGTTCTGAGTCTTGTGTGCTAACATCTGAAGTCAGTGTAATCATACTTGTGTTTCTATCCTTCTCAGCATTCTTATGAAAATCATAGGCTAGGACTGTACTAAAAAATATTTATTCCCTGTGTTCTATCCAAGAGTATGCTAGGCACACAGACACAGGATGAGAAAGGTCTGGTCTTCACTTTTGTATTTGTGAAACTGGAATGAGTGGCAGATAAGTAGTCATGGAAGGGTGGGAAAAGCATTCCACTCAAAGGCCAGAGAAAGGTGTTAAAATATGCCAGTATAATATAAAATATACCAGTAAAGCTGGAGTGTAAAGTGCATGGAAGATGAGCTTAGGGCTGTGGTCAGGTCGGATCATGTAGTTCTGCAGGGATGTTCTTTCTAAGCGTCTTTGTCTTTCTTGGTCCAGGAAAGTAAAATGGGACCTGGCAGAGGAGGAGCAATAGAGAGGGAAATAGCAAGGTGAAAGTGATCTCAAGGGGGAAATGGAAAAAACCCAAAACCCAGGGCTTTAATTAGGGAAGGGGAGAGATATAAATATGGAAGGAAAAGGAGGGTAAAGTAACAGGATGGATGATTGAAAAAGTCAAAAGGCACCATATTATTAATATAATAGATGTAAGTCTGTGTAGACATATAGAGTTTAAGAAATATTTTCCATTTGGCTTGGCAATGCTTCCCCCATGAACCCAAGATTTACTAATAAAAAGCCTAACATCAGTCCTGAGAAGGTTCCTTTTGAGTTGTTGGTCAGGGTTGAGTCAAGATGCAGAGGAACAGAAAGTTTTCTGTGAGATTGTGGTTTCTACACTCACGACGTCTCAGTTACATTTCGTCTTGCTTAGCAAGGCAGACTAAGCAATACCTTAACAATGCTAACACCAGTGGACATGCTGCATGGAAAGGGGAAAGCTCATGGGTCTCAACCCTGGAAAAAGAGCTGCAGGGATTGGGGAACGCTGACAGTGAAAGAAATGGTCTTCCCAGGGAAGAGCTTCCCAGCTGGTGTTTCAGTTCCACGGGGTCATCATAGAGGTAACATGCACTGACTGAGCAGGTGACTTTTAGGAATATGTGTGGACACATATATGCATATACATAGCAACAATTAGAGAAAAACCAGTCATGAATCTGAAAGAGAGCAATGACGTACATGGATGGGGTTCATGGAGGAAAGGGAAGAGTAGAAATGATGTGATTATACTTCCATAAAATATAAAATTGTTATAAATAAAAATGATGAAAAGAGAAAAAATTATTAGATGTTAAGTAGGGGCTGGCAAGGAGCAAAGTTAACTTAAGACTGTAGCACAGATGTTTATCAGGGATTGATGTTGGTTATTGCCAAGGCTCAGAGTCTTTGGCTCTCTTAGCATATCAAAGGTAGATGTGCACATGGAATCCAGGCTGTGGAATGCCAATGGCTTGTGTGTGAATTCTGGCTTTGTTCTTTGTTATTTATCGCCAGGCACCACTTAACATTTCTGTGCCTTCCCTACCCCCATTGTCTCATCTGTAAGATTTAAGACATGGAAACAATAGTCTTGACCACAAGTGTTATATTTAATGTGTCATTATACAAAAATTACTTCAAAGGCAGCTGGGAACATAGGATGTGCTTAGCTCAGTATTACTTGCTACTGTTATTGCTATTTGTGTTTGGGGGCTATTCTGAGGTCCACAGGAGTCTGGCTTTCAGATAACCGGGCTAAGACATTGCCTTCATTTTTAAATGTGTCTTTCATAGCAGCAGCACACCTGTGTGTAGAGAGGACAGGTGAGTGTGAATGAGAAGAGTTATCGTGTGGCCGTGGATGACCTTTATTGTTAGAGCAGTTGGTTAGCAGATGTTGGGTCCTAGCCCCAAAAATAATTAACAAAAGTTAAAAAGTCTTGGCTTTATGGTTCAGGTCAGAAATGCAGCTTCCTGCTCCGTGGTTTGGGAGAGCCCTTCCTGTGTGTCACCATTTCCAGCACTCATTTCTCACACATTCTTTCCCAGTGTCCTATATGAACATGCAGAAATGGTTCCCCTTCGTAATGGGATGATGTTTTCACCCCTGCAACCTGGTGTTTAGGTGAACTAATTTCAAGTTGAATATGCTTGTGTTCTCTGGTCTGGAAGGCACGCCTTGTCTTAAGAACCAGAACAAAGAAGACATGAAGAACCATGCTATAGTACGACAGACTTGTTTTATCTCACTAGAAAACACCATCCTGTCATCCTAACTTCTTTGTCAGAACATTCGTAGTCTATTCCACAATCAGGTCCCTTTCATTTTCTATCTTGTACTTACATTCAGCCTAACTGGATAATCTCACTCCCCTTTTTGATGCAAATCCAACGTGCAGAATTGGAAACAAGAACAGTGATTGTTTCCTTATTAATTGTGTTATTGCCATTTCTTAAGTCTTGTGTTAATTGGTAGCATCTTCACAAGGCCTGCTTCCTTCCCTAGGTGTTAGATTATAGCAGCTTAGTGTCTGGGATCTCAAATGTGACCCATCTGTGGGAGAATTGAATCACAGCAGGAAATAATTTAAATCTTTGAAAATGAATAATTATGTCTATGAGAGAAAAGAGACCAAGAGTAAAAGGTAGAAAAATAATGTCTTGCTAAGTGCTCTTCCTTAAATTGTGTCCCTTTTGCCTCTAAGTGGGAGGAAAAGAGGTACCCAATGCTCTCTTATCTCTCCATCATATTCAAATGAAATGCAGTCAAATCTAACATAATCTAACCCATGCCCTTCTGAGACCCAGTTGGGATGGTCTCTCTTGTAGAGATGGGGAGATGAATGGTCTCATTAGCAAAGCTTAATTTACCCAGAGTCAGGCAATATAGCAAGGGCTGGGCTTGAACATGGCCTTTTGACAGTCAAAATAAAGCAACTGTGGGTTATTAACATGGAACTAGAATTTGGTCACTAATTACTTTCTCCTTAGCTTTCATTTTGATGACATTGCCTATATACTGGTATTAAAAATAGATAATGAATGTGGGTGTGCATCTCAACTACAGAGGACTCTGGTTGGATGTGTGTTGTTCTAAATGAGTCACAACTAGTGGTGTGAACATTAGTGCCAGGGAGTTTGTGCATTGTGCCCTGGGCTCTAGAGAGTCTGAGCAGTCATCACTGGGCTCCAGGGAGTTTGTGCATGATGCATCGGCTCTAGGGAACTGGTGCTGGCATCAGTAGACTCCAGGGAGTTTGCATTTATTTCTGGTACTCCAGGGAATGAGCTAAAAATGCTCACTCAGTCACTCCATGACGCCGTATCCTGCTTTGCATTTTATGTAAGTGTGACAGACCAAACTTCCCAGACCATATTCTGACTGAGTTTTGGTCAAACTGACTAGTGACACTATTCTATTAGATTTGAATGTGATGGAGAAGTGGGGATGTGTTAGGGTACATTTGTCTATTAATTATCTGGGTTAAAATACCATTTTAGTGTTAGTAGGTAATTGTACTTCAGGGATGGAAGACGTCTTGGGAAAATCGAGACCCATACTGAAGAGACACAACTGAGGTTGCACACAAGTTAGAAGCAAGGCAGAGCCTGGAATTCAGTCTATTTCTCCTCCTTTGGTGTTTCTTTCTAGGCCATGACTGCTAAGGACCAGCTCTCAACTTTCAGAAGTACAGTGTGAATAGAAGGGAATTTAAAAGTGCTGATGCCTGCATTCCACCCTTGAGAGTTGATTTAATTGGTGTGCTGTACAGGCTAGGGGTCAGAAGTGCAAAACTTTACCCAGGTGATTCTAAGATGCAGCTTGATATCTTAGGACATTAATTTTCAACTTGGGATCATGTTAAAATCACTATGGAAACTTTGAAAAGTATGTATGCCTCTTGAGCCCCACCCTAACACAAATCAGAATCTCTAGGAAGGAAATTCAAGACTAATGAAGACTGGAGACAGTCCCCTTGGATGGAGCTCGTGTCTCTTATCCTTTGTCACCCATCGGTTTTCATTCTCCAGAGTTGTCCACACTCCCTGATCCTGGAACCATCGTAGAGTTTTAATTAAAGACCAGTACTTAGTTTCAACTGTAAATTATCTTCTGCCTGGATACCATGTTAGTGATGTTATTACTCATTCTGGGCTTTAAAAACAAATGAGTGATGACAGCATCTCAAGTCTACAGTGTTCTGGACACTGTTGTGTCTATTCTCACGAGATCACTCTTTGCTAGGGTTCAGTGATGCCATTGATATTGGTTGATACTGGGGTTTAGTGGCCATCCTCTAGGACTTCCAGGCTTTTGTGTCTGGTAGGGACACACAGTCCCAGCAGAAGCAGAGCTAGTTAAGGAGCAGTATGTCTCCGAGGATGAAGGAGCCAAACCAGAAACAAAGTTTAGAAGCTACATAAGCATTGGAGATAGAGTTCTGTAGTTCAAATGCTTGCCACACAAGCAAGACAACTGTAGTTCAGAGCCCAAGAAATCCACATAAATGCCAAGTGATATGGCACCTCACCTGTATTCTAGCTTGGAAGGCAGAGAAAAGGAAGCCCCCTGTCCCCCAAATAAGCTGGCTAATATGACTAGCTTTGATTGATAGACATTGCTTTGATGACTAAGATGGAAAGGCAGTCTCAGATGATCCCCAAATCATTTTGGGCCTCTACTTCTCACACCACAATGGAAAAAAGAAAGAACAGCAGCTCAATGACTCAAAGGATGGGAGCTCTTATGTTACACAGCATGGGTTTTTGGGGGGCATTTGCATAGCACCCATTCGCTCCACATGCTCTCTGTGACATATAGTTTACTGTGAGCCGTAGGTTACCTTCGGATAGTTTGAAGCGTCCATTTCAGTGGTCCCAGTCAGAATTTCTTCCTTCTTTCTATCTTCCCTCAATAATGTAGCAAGAAAAAAGCTCCATACTCCCCAGTGCTGTAGAGGAATTCAGTCTCTGTTCATCGAAATGTTCCCTGTCTCAGACATGGTGTGATAGCAGATCTATGGTGATTCAACTAGAACAACCTGGGGACCCTTCAAACAACTAGGCCTCATCCCTCAACTGTTCTCAATTTGAGGCTTTTTCCTACCACAGAACAAAAGGCCCATTTTATAGGTTTAGAAAACACCTAAGAGGTAAACTGGAGGACAACCGAGCTTGAGAGAAAAACCTCAAAACAACAGGCAAGCTGGCAATCTCAGAAGCTGCCAGCAGATGGAAGAGAGACAGTCATGTTATTTGATTGAGTTAGAAGTCAAGGAAGCAGGCGGGCTTCGCCATGAGTCTGTGAGCAGCTCTAGGGAGCGGATCAGCGTCAGGGCCTGTGGCCGTAGGATTTTGGCCAATGTGTGAAAAGGGGAACTAGAAGAAGAAAAATCAATGGTCATTGTTTTCTGAGTTAGAACTTACAGAAAAGGAAATGCGTAGCTGTGAGAATCTGTAAGCAGCTGCACCGAGGGAGGGCTTCTGGGAGCACATAAGTGCACAGCTCATCAAGGCGCTAGTTGTTCGCACCTCTTCAGTTGCACGATGTTTCTAGAACTGACATCTTCCTGAGAGGTATTTTCCTGTCCAAGTGACTGACAAGTCTATTTGATTTGACATTTGGGAGAGGGAGGAATAGTACATCTTTGTAATCTTACAATCTTTTGAACAATTTAGAAAACTATGTTTCTATCCAGGACAAAAGGAGAACTCAAATCCTATTGTTTTGAAAAAAAATCATGTAGAGAGTAAATTAAAAAGAACTGAAGAGAAAGACAAACAAGTCTTTCTTTAACAGGAGTAAATAGCCTTCTCTGAACTGGCTTCAACACAGCCCTGCTTTCTCCACCTTCTCCATTCTGTAATATTGTATTTTATATCTGAAGGAGGGGCATGTGTGACACTTTATCCTCCTTACAATCCTATTGCCAGAGATAACATACTTGGGGTTTACAAACGATTATGAGGGAGAGGTCATTAGCAGGCCTCTGGGTGTGCTGAAGCCTCACTAGTTACCCAACACAGAGTTTCAAAATTTTCTCCAGGTGCAGGCAGGAGTTAGAAGGACTTTAAGGTCTTCTGGGTATTAGCCTCCTTAGCTTCCCACTAAGGGAGTTGACTAAGTATGTCCTGACTGACTTGCTGAGCACGGAGGTGCCTTTGCCTGGCAGGCATGAGCCTCTGATTAGAGAGAGAAGTTATTCAGAGTTCCAGCAGCAGGTGGCCATAGCGTCATTCTGCTCATTGCCTTTTGGACTCTGTTAAGTTTGATAATGTGTTCGCTTTGCTTTCCTCCCAACCTCCAAATGCAGAAAAACACAGTTGGAGACAACACCAAGTCTTGTTATGACAAATCCTGCAGTATCGGGGGCAGAAACTGTGCTGAAGATAGGAGTGTCCTCACTGGCTTCTTGGGCCTTTGACCATGATGCACTTTACGTTTCAATAAAAAACAGTGGTGTTACATGTAGGTAAGAAACCCAGTCTCTCTCCTTTGAGGAAAGCTGGTGGGGTTGGCAGGCAGTCACAAGCAGGGTCTTTAAGGGAGAGCCTGCTCTTTGTTTCCCAGTCTGATGCTTTTCCATCTTTCTTAACAGTGACATTGTGGTAGACAGCTGTCTCAGAGCTCAGCAAAAATGGGAAACTGACTTCTAAATCTTCAGAACTTCACCGGGGAGCCAGGCTGGTGGTACTTGTGTGAAATTCCAGCAATGAGGTGGCTGAGACAGACTGATCTTCATCTGGGGCTGGCTATAACTGCACATAGAACCCCTGTCTTCGAAAAAAAAAAAAAAAGCAAGCAAGTAAACACCACAATAAAGGAGAAGAATTGAGTGGAGCACCGACCCCATGGAAACTCCCTTGGCTTGCTTCTTCTCAGTTTTACAGAGAATGCAGCTTGAGAGGAGCTGGCCAGCCTGTGCTCAGCAGGCCAGTCTGTGCCTGACTCTGCACTTCAGCTAAGCACTCGCTGTTCCCCACCCGCCCTGCTCCACCAGGTGGTTTGTTGCCCTTTTTGAAGCATTGGGTAGCATGTTTTTCTCCCCCTTGACAGCATCAGGTTTCTTAAACATGAACTTGTTTAATCATTCGGTTGATGCGAGACCTAACACTGTACTTCTGTGCTGTGATCAGAGGCTGGGATCTGCAATGCTCCCCAAAGGCTCCTTGCTAAGGGGTTAGTTCTCAGTTTGACTTTGTTGAGAAGTGGTGGAGCTATAAGAAGGTGGAATGTAGTGGAAGTCAGGTTATTGGGAGTACACATTCCATTGAAGAAGATATTGGGGCTTCACTTCCAACCTTTTAGTTCCTAGAGACATTGGGTAGGACATTTTTGTCACAAAAATATATTGTAAATACCCTCAGCTCAAAGCAATAAGGCCAAGCAGTCATGGACTAAAAATGCTGTGGGACAATGGTCTCTCATCCTGTCACTTGTAATATTTTTAATAAAATTCTGATTGGCCAGTAGCCAGGCAGGAAGTATAGGTGGGGCAACCAGGCAGGAAGTAGAGGTAGGACAATGAGAACAGGAGAATTCTGGGAAGAGGATTCTTTAGTTTGCAGTTTTGACCCAGACGTAGAGAAAGCAAGATGTGACTGCCTTACTGAATAAGGTACTGAACCATGTGGCTAACACAGACGAGAATTATGGGCTAATGTAAGTTATAAGAATTAGTTAATTAAAAAGCCTGAGCCAATGGACCAATCAGTTTATAACTAATGTAGATCTCTGTGTGATTCTTTGGGGCTTAACAGCTGCAGGACCAGGTGGGATGGAAAACCTTAGTCAACAATTGGTGCCCACGTGGACAGCTGCCGCCACATAAAGCCTGAGAGAGCTTGGGAAGTAATTCTATACATAAAATAATAGAGTTAAGTATGGCTTATTGATAGCAGCACTTTCTTGGGTAGGCTCTGCTTGCTAGAGGCAAGTGCTCTCATTTAAGAGAGGCTTTCTTACTCAGCTTTAGCTGCAAAACCCTGCAACTCTTTTAAGAGGTCCTGCCATGAAACACTTAAATGGTGCTGATGAAAAGCTGACTGCATGCTTTTTGGTGGTGGAAGGGACCTTGAAATGCCATAGAGTTGTGACAATATATATAGCTCTGGCCAGTACTTCTGCCATGAGGCTGGAATCTCAGAAAGCTAAGGAATGGGCTGGATCCAGCCATCAATGCCATGGCTTTAATCTTAGCCATATCATTTAACAAATTAAAGACTTGTGCTCAGAAAAAGAGAGATACAGTAAAGATAGTTTCAGACAAAAATGTCTATAAACAATTTACAGTGTGTTTAAAAATGTATGTAGGCTTAATAAAAGGTTAAAGTCCTTAAAATAAACAGAGGATGAGAGTAGTTTGTGTGGTGGCACACACCTTTAATCCCAACACTTGGGAGGCAGAGGC
>JAQHUG010000105.1:4948004-4958704 GCA_028555095.1 Dicrostonyx torquatus | reverse complement strand
CACATGTACAACTCTTTTGACACAAAAATAACTTGGATAGAAGGTCACTCCCTTATTTATAGCTTAGGTTTGCCTATCTTTTGATTAGTTTGCATATTTTAATCACACAAAACTTCATCTATGACAATCCTGGCAAGATATTTCCAGTTGTGCAATTGTGGCACTTATGTATTGGGGGATAAGCAACAACGATGTAATTGGGTTTAAGTCTTACTCAACTGAGGGAGTACATACCTCATACTGAAAACTTAATCAACCACTGTGGTTAATGAAGCCATGGAACCCAGATGAGAATCTACTAGTAGCACTTGCCTAAACCAGTATAGTTTCTACCTGAATTCTGGAAGCCAACACCTTATGTCTTATGACTAGAAATGATTGTCCTCACCCCTCAATGAGGAACCTTCTTTCTGCAATAGCTAGAAATTATTATAAAATTTACAACTGGCCAACAGGCAGCGAGCAACAGACAGTGGGGTACCAATCCCCCCACCGATTCATCTAGAACACAACCCCTACTCCTATGGTTCAGGGAACATCCCAGAAGAGGGGCCTGAAAGATTGTAAGAGCCAGAGGACCAGGATGTCTGCTGTTAGTGTTTTCTATATATGATAGGTAAGCTGCACTCATAAGATCTCAACAATATGGTCACTTAAATGAGATGTGAACGATGATAACACCAGCTGACATGTCAATGTCAATGTCAATATGGAAGTCTCATAACACTCCACTCCTCGATGAAGAGCTACAGGCAATAATGGCTTCTGAGAAAGGGAAGAATCACTTTTCTCCAGGGACAAGGCCCCAGATTATCCAGTTCCAAGACATAAGCTCTGAACCTATGTACTTATGAGTAACACTAAACGAATCCAGCAGGTTTATATATACAAATATAGGCGTGGGTATGTAATAATAATAACTAAAGAGGATGTGGTCAATGATTGAGTGAGTATTGAGGACAACATGAAGAATTGCAGGGGGAAATAAGGATGGATGGAAATAATGCAAATACAGTATTCATGTATTAAAGTCTCAAAAATGATTAAATTTAAAATAAACATTATTTCACAGAGAGATTCACTTAAAAAATAGAGTGACTGAATAGTTTAAAGTTTTCCTTTGTATGCATATACTATAATTTAATCTATTTATTGTAAAATTAAAAGTAGATTTAAATAAAATAGTTATTTAATTTTGTCCTTTTCCTTTACTCCCCTAACCCCTCTAGTGTCTTCTTTTACCCTTTCCCACACACCCTTACTATGTCTCAAATTCATGTCCTCTCTTTCTTTGATTAATATATACATATATATGTATATGAATACATGAATATTTAAATAAAATTTGCTAGTCTGGTATGGCTTGTGTGGACATGACTTCAGGGATGTCTACGTGTTATTAGATAACCAATTATAGGCTCATTTCTGGAGAAGACTAATTTTCCTTTTCTTAGCAGTCATTAGTTGCCTGGGTCCTGTGAGATTTATCCCTTCCAAGTTACCCTGGTGTAACTTGGTGTTTTCATTATTCAGAACTCATTACTCAGTCAAATTGTATCATGGGCGTGTCTTCTCCATCATTTGTAATATAGACAGTCTCACATTAGCCTTTCCAGTCCTCTGGCTTATATAATGCTTTCTGGCCCCCTCTTCCATGATATTCTTAGAGATTTAGGTGCTTGAGTTGTGTTGTAGAGTCATCAACTGGGGCTGGGAACCCAGTGATTGGTTGTTTTTTTATATTTTGTCCAGTTGTGGTTTTTCTGAAATGACATTTGCCACAAAGAGAGGCTTCTTCAAGGAAAGGTGAGGGCTACACGTAGCCATTTGTGTAAGGTCTCAGCTGTTTTCTGTGGATGGATATTTAAGCTGTTTTCCATGTTTGATGAATATAACTTAAAATAAATATCACACTTTTATTCTTATTTATTATTTTAATTTGTGTTTGTGCATGTGTGTAGTGTATATGTGTGTACATATATTTGTTCATGTGTGCATATGGAGTCCTGAGGTCAATGTTGGATGTCTTCCTCAGTCACTCCATCTTATTTTTGGGGATATGTCTCTCAGAGCTCACTGATTCAGCTAAACTTACTAGATGGCAAGTTCATAGTTCTGCCTATCTTTCCTCATCTGTTCCCCTCTACCAGTGCTGGGACTACAGATGAATGCCACTTTGTCCTGCTCTTACATGGGTACTGGGAATCTAAACTTAGGTACTTGTACTGGTGTGGTAAATACTTTACCAACTGAACCTTCTCATCAGTCCAAATAGCACAATGTTAGACACATCTCTACTTTCCTTCCTTCCTTCTTTCCTTCCTTCTTTCCTTCCTTCTTTCCTTCCTTCCTTCCTTCCTTCCTTCCTTCCTTCTTTCCTTCCTTCCTTCCTTTTCTTCTTTATTCTTTCTCTTTTGCAGCCAAATTCCTATCTGTTGGATTTTTGGATAAAAAATATGCATGTATTTTGTTAGATATTACCAAATTCTACTTTATATATCATTTTCTTAAGACTTTAATAACAGATTAGGACAAGCTTGGCAATTTCAAGTCTAGCTTTTAATAATGGGGTCACAACAACTCATAAATGAATTTGGGGATCATGAAATATTTGGCAACAATAAAGGTGTCTGAATATGCACTGACATAAATTCAGAATCAAGTGTGTACTGGATTCAAAGTGTTCCTGCCAGGTCCTGACTATGGTGCATCAAGAAGCTTCCCAGTAGCCTTGATTCTGTGCAAGGAGCATGAGCTCTTCAAGTGCTTTGTGACACCAATGACCACAGTTCAGATGGAAGACTATTGTATAACATGAACTGTAGTGCTTTTCACTACACACACACAGCTCTCTGCCCATGCAGGAACATAATAGCTTAATTGTGGAAAAGAGACAATATTTTCCTCCCACCACACTTCAGCAAATAGATCAAATTTGTTACCGTGTGTTAGAATGTATGATTTTGTTTGAACTGCTGATGAATTTTATAAAGATATTGTTAAATGAATTTAGGTTGTGTTTAGGACAGAATTTCTAACAGTTTCTCAAGTAGTCCTAGGTATACTCCTTCCACTTCACATTATCTATTTGTGTGGAATGGTATTCTTAGCATGAAAGATTATAAAATAAGAATACTGATTACTTTGAAAAACATTAAATATGTCCTATGTTCTGTAATATCATCCATTCAACAAATATTTAATTCTTTATGTAAAAATAAATGTCTATCTCATTAGTATGCAAATTAATTTTTGTCTTTAACAAAATGATAAAATTATTTGTATATGAAAGAATTGTCTCAAACTAAATTTGTTTAACAATAAATATTTGATTTGTCTACCATACACATACAACTACATATATACATATATATAAAACCATACATATATACACATACAAATATATAACTGCAATACATATGCACATACTTATATACACATACAAATACATAAACACACATATATACACATGCAAATATATAAATACATATATACACATATAGATGTACATACATATATACACATACATACAAATAACACATATATACAAATATATACACATATACATGTACATATACAAATACATATAATACACATATGTACATACATATGTATACATAAATACACATACATATCCACACATATACATACAAATACACATATACACATACATAAGCAAATACATATATGCACATATATGTACACACATATACATACATATATACACACACATATCTACATATATATACAAATACACAATACACTTACATAAACAAATACATATATGCACATGCATATACATATATACACAAACAAATACATAAATATGTGTACAGGTATACACATATATGTACACATATAAATACACAAATACACATACATATACAAATGCACCTATACACAAACAATACACAGATACATATATACATACATATACACATCATATACAAACACACACACACATATACATATATATGCATACATATACTCATACATTTATACACATAGCCATGCATGCATACATACATATATACATACAAATACATAAAGCAACATATATACATATATGTATACACATACATATTCACATAGTATATACACATATATTCATACATATTCAAATATGCCTATATAATACACATATACACACATATATGCATACACATACAAACACACATATACACATAAAAATGCACATATAAAATACATGTATACATACAAAACATAAACTTGCATGCATATACACATGCATATATACATTCAGTGTCATGCAGATATTTCCTGGATGAAAAGGGGTTATAGATGGGAAAAGTTTATGTACCTCTGTTTTAATGCAACAGAACTTTATTCTTTTATTGAGAGTAGAAAGTCTGAAGTCTATAGCTCTTGACAGGACCTCACTCTTGTCAAAGACCCTAGGGGAGGTAAGACCCATTCCTGACTCTTCTTCAATTCTGGTGGTTTCTGAGGTGTCCTTGGCTTGTAATTGGAACCCTCTGCCTCCTTCCTCATGTGGTGTTCTGTTCATGCCTGTGCCAAAATTTACCTTCCCCTTGAGGGGGTCAGTAATTGAGGTAGAGTCCAGCAGAATCCGTCATGACCTCACTTTTTCTATCACTTACAACTAACATTCACAGGTGCTGTGGGTTAGAACTTGAACACATCTCTGACTGCATAGACCGTATGCTGCCCTGTTGCTCTGTCATGGGAAAGAGTGTCTGCTTCCCAAGCTCAATCAAAGGACAGTATTGCTGCATTTGAAAGTCTTCACCAGCAGTGCAGGCGCTAGGTGGTACCTTGGCATCTCTGTTTCTCTTGTTGGAAAGCTGTGAAATGTATAGGCACGTGCACTATTTTTGTAAACTCTTCATGTTGTTTTGGTCTATAATTAAAAGTGCATTGAAATTTTCAGATTTGTGCAGTAGAGAGGGAGTGTTTGTGACAGTGGGTGTCATTAGTTGTCAACATTTTGATAGCTTTGTCTTATTCATTGCCTTTGCCTCCCATGCATTCCTTTACTCCAGATCCTGTCACATTCCATTTGTTAGAACTTCAGCACGGAGCCCTGACACACAACCTGTAGAAGACGGACACAAATGTAACACTAGTGTTATACTAAAATTCCCAGTGATCCAATAGGCTTTTCTAATGGCTCTAGTTATCCTGAAAATTGTTTAGAAACATTATACTTTGATTTATAAAATAAGAGAATGATCAAAATTTTGTCTTAGGTTCGTTTCCATTTTAAAATTTGGAGACGTATTCCCCAACACTGCATAACAAATGTGGAGAAAACTCACTATTGAAATGCTTTGAAAGCCTTGAAATGCTGCCTGATAATGAGCTCATTATTTGCTTGTGAATTCTGCCAAGCCCTCTCCCCATGTTCTCTTTCTTCAGCCTGTAATAGGCTTATCTATTGTGCTACCATTAGGTTGTTATCTATTGCTCCTCTGAAAACAGAGTGACTTGCTTCTCTAAGAAAGCATTGTTCTAAAAACATTTTTTTTTGGATGTGACTATAGACTATAATGTCACCTTAATCTTTCTGGGAGCCTAATAAGGAATGAAAAATGTTCTTGGTGATGATGTGATTGTAGGCTTGTCAGTTTCTCATTTGTCATATTCTATTAGTTCTTCCCAGACCTTGGCTTCCCCTCTCCTTTGTCCTCGAGTCATTTGCATACTACTAGAGTCTATATGCTGTCCCTCCCAGGCAAAGTCAGATTTCTGGTATTCATTAACTCCTCTCCTGTAATTGTTTCTCATCTCTGCAAGCTGGAGTTATAAAGATTCCCAGCTTTATGGAGCAGTCATGAAGATTAAGTTAAGCATGTTAGATGCTTAGTAACTACACCCAGCATACAAGGTGCAAAATGAAGTGTAGCTCTCATGGGTCCAGCCTCATCTTGAAGGCTTCTGCCTTAGTTCAGTTCTGTTTGCCCCTTTTACAACACAAAAGCTGTACAAGAAGTAGTGTTATACGCGAACATCACTGCTTCTCACGTGGGACTTTTAAAATTCAAATTGATTAAGGTCAAAGATTATTAAACAATTATTTTCTCAGTCAACCCAAACACTTCCCACAAACATGAAGTCGTGTGAAGTGGCTGCCCTACGCTCAGTAAGACATAGACATTTCCTACTGCCTTTGCTGAAGTTCTGTTGGCAAGCTGTCCAGCGTTCTGGGTCACAGTGACAGTTCTATTGCCAGAGGTTCTCTTGTTCTCTATCTTTTAGGAGGGAAAACTCATTCTACATGATAATGACTCATGTAGAAAAGTAGAAGAATCCATTGAATCAAGCTTCACTGTTAAAAGGGATTAAAAAATTAAAAGTTTTATATAGTTGTATATAGCTGCTATATACAAGTACATAGTGGGTTTGAGGTCAGTCTGTCATTAGTTCCTATATTAAAAAAAAACAAAGCATTTAAACAGTTACAAATGAGAGGCAATTCAAATGACATTTCGAGTTATTTCATATCAGCATGTAAGTGAATTTTTGAATGTTCATGTATTAGAAGATTATCTATAAAAATATGTTGATACATATGATATATTGTACAAAATTAGCCAGATGCAACAAAGTGCTGAGTTTTAATTTAAATTATATCAAGTCTTACTTAGAACATACAAAATTAGTCTATAGTTCTATAAATAAGAACAGTGGTTGTTTATGACATCAGGGTGGGGAGTAGAGTGAGCTTATTACGTAAAGTATGATGAAGCTTTTGGTGTGGCAATAATGTGCTACATTGTGAGAAGGGGAAGTTGTGTAAGCTAGAAGAGGGACACATTTGGAAAAACTCATCAAACTGTTCTTTTAAGTCAGTATATTTAATTGTACGCATATTATCCTCAATAAAAATGGGAAAATTGAAATTATGTAAAACAAGGCAATCTTTAATTATGTATTTAGCTGTACACACATTATTTAACCTAAAAGTTGTTAAATCACAAAAGATATGAAGATAAAGGCCATCTTTAATTAAAAGTTTTCTCTCACACGTGTGTGGGCATGCCTGCCTGTAAACGACACAGCAACTGTAGAAACTATTGTTCCTCCCCCACCCCATCCCCCCTATTAGATACTGGTTGTGTATCCCACTTGTCCAACAATTCTTTGGCACCTTTCTTATGAAGAAGCAGGAAGCCCAGTTGACAAATGTCCCGTGTGAACACTTCTGGCCACAGCTTTGAGATGCTCCATCATGTCCCTGCTCCCAAGTTTCTCTGGGAACCCCAAGTACTCTGGGCTATAGACTTGCTGCTTTTACTCAATGCAAATACTTTTCTCTGATTGACTGGATCTCATGGAGGACTTGTGAGATTGGCATTCTGTAAAATGTCCACTCAGACAATAGTTCCTCAGTGCCTACCCTTCCAAGTCCATTTTTTTCTGCCTGTTTTTTTTAAAGTCTTGTAATATGAGTGTTTATGTGAGGAATGTTAATCAAGTTTTTACCTTTGAGATTGCAAAGGTATTCGGATGTACAGTCTTCATAAAAGTACTATGGGTTAGGTTTATAGAGAGACACATAAAATTAAAATGCACATACAATATGCTAAAATGTCTTATATAGTTTGAATATGGAATAATGAACTAAAATAAAATTCTCTTTATAAAATACTCAATCTTGTGTATTCTGTTATAATAACAGAAAGTTGACTAAATGCATAGTTGGAAATGTTAAAAGTACTAGATTAACATAAAAGCAATAGTGATTAGGTGCATGCATTTATGTGCCACGTGCGCACACACAGACGCTTATGTATGCACACACACGTTTATGCATGCACTCACACATGCACACATACTAATCAGAAAGGGGAGGGTGCCAGAGAGAATGCCAAAGCAAGCACCTATCAGATAAAAGTTGAAGTTTGGAAAATAGGCATGAATCTACATTCCTCACTCCAAATAGGTTTCTGACCACAAGCCAAGACCCTGTGCATAAGTTAAAGTTCTGCAAGTTTTTGGAAGAAATTAGTGTGTTTATTATTATTTTTTAACTTCTGTTAGTGAAAGTGGATTTTTTCTCACATAATATATCCTGATTATGATTTTCCTTCCTTCTACTCCTCCCAGTTTCTTCCCTCATCCTTTCCTATCTGGATCTAGTTCCTTTTTGTTTCTTATTAAAAACCAACAAACAAATAAACAGGCTTTTAAGGGATTATAAAAAGACTATGACATAAGAATAGAACAAAACAAGCAAACAGAGCCCAAGAGAAGGCACAAGAAACAGATACAGATGCAGAGACTCAATCATTTGCTCATTCAGGAATTCTATAAAAACACTAAGCTGGAAGCTGTTAAAAATAGCAAGGACCTGTAGGGTAAAAAGAGAGAAAAATACAAGTAACATAGAAATAAAAGTAAGATAGAGGTTTTTTTTTCTTTTTTTTTTGGAAAAGCCTTGACATAACATTTTGAGACAAGTAACCACCAAAGATGCCAATGAGTTTCTGTTTCTGGTCATGGGGTTTGACCTGAGGAGTTGTTTGTTTCCCCAGTGAGACTTCCTTGTAGAGAACTAAACATTCATTTGCAAGTGGTTATCAATTGGAGATAGCTTCTGGGTCAGGGGTACTGGGATGTGCCTGCTTCCTTCATCTCTAGGATCTCATGTGGCTTAGACCCACAGAGGCCTTTTGCATGCTGTCTCAGCCTCTGTGAGTTCATATATGTGTCAATTTTGTTGGTTTTGTTTTCTTGGTGCTATCAACTATATGAAGACACAAGATCTCTCATATGGAAACACCTTCTGATGTTTCAGAACAGATACATTTCTCCATACAATGATGCTCCATGATCATCAGACTTTAAGTCCAAAATTTATATTCCTTGGACATCAAATAAATAAAACCAGAGAAGGAAATTTGTGATTACCAATCGAATATCTTAAATACACCCTTATGCATTATAAGAGGAATTATAGTTCATCATACCAAGAATTAGAACACAAGAGCTCTGAGTGTGGTGGCACACTTTTATGATCTCAGCGCTTGGAAAGCTGAGGCAAGATCACAAGCTCAAGGTTATCTTTGGTTGCATTGGAGGCTCTATGCAAGCCTGGGCTACAGAGTGACATGCTGACTCACCTAAGTTGAGGGAAGAACTACAGTACATGGAGACATATAATACTAGTTTCCCCCAAACATTTTCTAGATTTGAGCCTTGGTTTGTATTTCAGTTCTTAAAAAAGAAAATCTTACAATTCTTTCCTCCTTATCATATCACACTGATTATCCCTGAATAATTCAATATGGATTTGTTTTCCTCTCATGATTTTTTTCAATAAAATTGCAAATTTAACTCTTAAAATTCTGTCAAAAAGGAATGTCAAAGCCTTAAGTTTCTGTTTTCTGCATCCCACCATCTCAGCTCCTTTTATGTGACACTTCATGATTGATTAGGTAAGTGGGAATTTTGATCTGGTGATGAAAATGGAGGACCTAAGATGACCCCATCTGAGAGACTCACAGGTGGAACTTGGGAAGTTCAGTGGGGAAGAAAGAATGGGGTTCAGATTTAAAGAGTTTCAGATACCTATGGCATACGTGAAGACAACAAATGAATTCTTTTACAGACAGAAATCTACAAGCTACAAAATAGGGATCAGACTGAAGTAAGCATCATTTTTTTTTATAAAAAAAATAGAATACACTCCAGTGTACGTTAAGCTTTCTTTGAGTCTCTGAGGTGGTCTTTGAGTACTTAAAGTTCTATGGAATATATCCAAGAAACTCCAGTGTAGTCAACACTGCCCATCACAGGTGAGAAAATTGAGGGGTTTACTCCTTGATGACGCCTGCATGACAGAACTGACTCAACTGTCCTTTACGCTATCCAACATCCTGCACACAGTTGTATACATAGTAGGTTTGGGGATGTAGCACTTTATTACTATTTATCCATTGACTCCCATGCCTGCAGGTTCAACATTCTCTTTACTCCTTAATTTGAAGCTGGGATATTATTCATTTTTTTTCAGATTTAAATTCCAGTTACAATATTATGAGTAAATAGTTTTATACATATAGTGTATGATACTATTCTATACTCTGAACTGTTAGTGATATATTAAGCCTTGGGTTTTTGTATATAATTGCTAGAAAATATTTCTTGCAACCAATAGCCAGTATGATCCAAAATCCTTGGGGTTTATGGTAATGGGATATATATTATTTCTGGCATGATTTATGACAACTCTAAGGTAATAGTACATTTAAAATATTATTTACAAAACGTTTTCACATACTTTATCATATTTTCATTCATTTTAACAATCCTTAGGGTAAGTTGCATTCTCAAATTTTATAAAAACAAAAATCAAAACTTAGATTCTATAATTCAAGGATTAAGATTTTAGTGGATCTCATTAGATCTAGCAGCTAACAAGATTACATAATTTGAATACATCATGATTGAAGTCACAACCTGAATAGAAAGATATGTAGCTATTTTAAATCTAAAGGACTGAGGAAGATCTGGAAAGTCATAGATATATTTCATAAAAGGATAAACAAGAGCGGTTATTTTTAATCTTTAAAATATTTTGTGTTGCTTTCAGTAATGTAGCAGGATATAAAAAAAATCAGTAGCCCTTATTTCCACAGATGATAAGTGGGCTGAGAAAGAAATCAGAGAAACATCACCCTTCAAAATAGTGACAAACAGCATAAAATATCTTG
>JAQHUG010000105.1:4907248-4923834 GCA_028555095.1 Dicrostonyx torquatus | reverse complement strand
TTATCTTACAGTGGATGGACAGGACTTAAATATCTGGGTCGTGGGAGTCTGTTCTCTGGTTCTTCACTCTTCAACTCTCCATGCTAGATGATTGCTAGAGTCTTAGTAGAAGAGTTAGGATAATCACTGAGTGACAACAGTCAGTCACTACTTATTTTTAACTAAGTACACATATGTATAGAATCAGCATTTATTACTAGTTTAGTTGGGTGATCAGTCCCAGCCCATCTTACTATTAGGTATATTTATTCCTCTAAAGAAACTTCCATTGGGAATAAGAATATCTTAATACCCCAGATGGTCTTTCTGGAAAAGTGTTGTGTCTTTCATGGCCCCTTGGTGGCTCTATTTTCATGTGGTCATATATCCACTCTTCACTGCCATAGTTCCCTTTCTGGGTGAAATTAGACCATGAGTTCATTGTTGAATGTTTCTCCAGGGACTCCAATATTTAAGGCTATTTATCTTACAATTTTAAGAATCGTTCATATACATATACATTCACATCCTATTTGTAATCTTTTGCTCAGTACATCAGAGTGATCTAGAATTGTAGCTATCTGGGAGTTGTTTGATATAATCATAGAGAAGTGGATCTAATATCAGTCCACTGAACAAATCTTCACATAGCTTAATTCCAGGTGTCTCCTTTTATTTTTGAAAGAAACATAAACTACTATTTGATTAATTTGCCATCAAACAAAAATGCTCCTTGATCCTTTGATTCCACAATTGAAAGCATCAGCTAGATTCAGGTTTTACAGTGTCCCTGATACTGGTTATCACATCTTTCTTTAAAAATGGAAATGAAAAATCTGTCTCATAGAATTTGAGTTCCACTAGTATGTTGAAAACAATAACCACTCATCTTGCCTCCTGAAATACAGTAGATACCTAGTTTTATCTCCTTTTTATGCTTGCATTCTGCTGGAGCTAACACACTTGTTCACGTTAAGAACCCATGCTTCATTTTTCTCACCCCTTTGAGTGAGGGTACACCACTCTGTCTTTTTGTGAGTTGTTCACATTTCTATGTGCAATCTATTGTGCTAGTGGCTCGAGTTTAAAAATGTTATTTTTACTTCCTACACTCACAGACCTGGGAGATAGATTAGTATCTAAGTACTCCATTAATTCTTCAAGGACCACAAAACATTATATAAAAATTATTATAATGCAATATAGAGTTAAATGCAAGTACTGTGAAAACATTTTTGTAGTATGACTTGGACTATCAGATTGTATTACTTCAGAACATTTGCAGGTAAGTGAAACATCCAGGGTCATTTAAAATACCTTTTCACAAACAAACGCATGGGAAGGAAGGGCAGGAAGTGGCATATTCAAGATCAAACACATCAATAAGGGCAAATTAAGATTATTCTGCACAAGAAGACCTTTTTAGATGAAAAGACAAGACCATTTAGATAACGAAATTTTTGTAAATCTCTGAAAAGTTTTATGGACCATTTGGTTTGAGAATTTTTTTAAGTAATTTGTTTTATTATATCAGAATAATGCTTAAAGGAAGGTCAAAATATTTTGCTATTTTAATTCAATTGATGAATTTAGAAACATTTTAATGGGGGAGAAATACAAAAAGATCAAAGTGTATTTTTATAAGGACTTTAACCCTCTGCTTTTCTACTTAAAACTTTTTTCATTGTAGAAACACTCTCTCCGCAGAGGCACAGAAAAAATGTGTAAATACACCTCACAAGCAAAAGTTATAATGTTTTGGTCATGAAAGTATTATTAAGAAGATAGAATTTGATAAAATAGGATTTGGTTTAAGAAAACTATTTTCTTGGTCAGAAAACAGACGTAAAGGTTGGACTGGACTGGAACATCTGTCTCCCAGAAGACGCTTGGACTCAGTTTGTACTGTTGCTGCACCCCCAGACGTGCTTAGAAGACAAACTCTGCTGTGTCCAGTGTCACTCCAGGTCAGCTTTCTAGTTGTCACTTATACCTTTGTCTGAAATTACACAAGTGAATGAGAAGCAGACATTGGAGTAAAATTCAGGTGTGTGTCTGTTGCGTAGTTGGATACATATAAGCCATGGAGTTTTTAGTAAGTTGTGCGTACACAATGTGCATGAAGAACTGGGGATGATCTAGTCAAAGTCACGAGGCTATATGCTTTCATGAGCAAGACCTTCATGGTGAACTCAACAGTAAGACCTTTTCCTATGAAGCATGCACATTTTGTTTCCCTCAAATGAAGCTCCAGTGAAAACGCGGTCCTTTCCAATAAGCTTATTATTTTCACCAGAGGACTGTGAACAACTTTCAAATCTCACACCTGGAACATTCCCCAACAGCTTGTTAAAGTTTCATAAGCTCATCTGTCATCTTTTGTTAACAGCCTCCTGGATCTCTTCCCTCTGAATGTTCTATGTCCACACAACTCTTCCAGTATTTAAAGAATTTTTAGGAAAGGGAGGTGGCTTCTAGCCTGAGTTGGGCCAAATTCCACAGCTGGCCCACACACATTGCTTCAAGTCTCCAGTAATTGGCTCAGAGAGGTCAAAGCCACATGTTTGCAAATTATATTTAGGTCTATTATCAAAGATGTGGATTCTCATCACTGGCGTAAATCCTTCATTGTGCATGTTTAAAGTTGTTCACAGAAAAGAAAAGCCTTTGGGTTTTCAGACTCTGAGATTTTGTTTTGTCTAGCAGTTAAAGGTTCAAAATGATGATATCTTCAGGGACATTAAAAATAATGCAAAATAGAAGAAAACCACACAGGCTCACTGTAGTTTCTCATAATGATGTGGGTGTTGAGCAACTTGAATACAATGCTTATCATTCTAGGATTAGAGAAACAGAAATAGTCAATGTCACCATAACCTCAAACTATTTTCCACCTCCAGTTACAGATGGACAAAACAGAATACACTGCCCTGTTTAAAATGTCCATGATCAACCACCCACCAATCCTATCTTATCTGAGTAAGAAATTTTATAGTTTGAAACTCACAGATTGAAGCATATGATTTCACTTTTTTCCCCCTTACCCCCAAGCATAGTTTTCCCATCATGTGGATGACAAAATTGAGTCTGGGAAAGCAATACATTTTCTTGTTAGGGCCTTACATCAAAGAACAAAAACTAGAACTAACAGTTTGAGGACTGAAGCAAGCTTTAGTCCAGAATACAGCCCAGCACACAGAATTGTTGACAGACCTGATAGGCATTTCACAGGAGAATTTCCAATAACAACTTGAAAAACTGTTTCATCTGACAATTTTATATTTTTTCAGGAACAACTAAAGTAGGCATCATTGAGTTAGATGTCAAAGTCTAGGGTACTTACTACAGTTGGTCCTTTCTTCTGGGATGAATACTGAATCTTCTTAGCTCTTTGTTCAATGTTCTTTCCATCTCTGCTGACAGAGTAACCTCTGTCTTTCTTTGTGTGTAAGGAATGCAATGGATGGTTCTTTCTAGTTGAAATAAACTCTAACTAGGTTATCAGGAAACCGAAGAACTCACCCCAGAGCTGTATAGCTTAATCAGAATTTGTAGATTTTTTTTTCTCTCCTTAAGTGACTTAACTTTGTCCTCAATTCACCTAAGACTTAGAAAGGGAAAGGGTGTGGTAGAGGGCTATTGGTCTATGGAGATCTATAGGTATTCTAACACTTGGTCTAGTAATTAGAGTCTGGTGAGTGGAGATAAGATGTTTAACATGTCAGTCAATGAATGAGAACAAGTTGTTTGATTGATAGGAAGAGTATGGTCTTTCTTTACACTTTGTTTTGCCTTTGTGGTTCTTAGAGCTTTAACACAGTGAGAAAAATGACATTATTTAAGCTGAACTCCTCTAATTTCATTTTTCTTCTGTAGAAACGGAAACAAAAGCACCCATTATATAGACTACTGGGTATATTAAGTCAATCAAGGTTAAATACCTAGCCAAATGTCTGCCACATGATACTACCAACATTCATACTATAAATTATAAACACGAGTGATATTCTGGAAATATCAGTAAGCGAGCAAAAAACTGGAAGTTGAGTGATAATACAGTTTGGCCCTAGGCATTTGTTTTATGTCCTTTCTAGGATTATGCAATGCTATCACAGACAAACCTAAAGGAGTGATATACTAATGCCCTAGGCATTTATCAAGCCAATAAAGTTGATAACAAGATATTACTCATCACAAGAGGTAACTTGTCAACTAGATATGAGAAAATGCCACTTTAAATCATGCTATCATTCCTTTGACCCATAATGTTTCATGTTTGTGTCATAAGTCAGACTTCAATTAGTCCATCTTTAAAAGTCTCCCAAATTTGAGTTCTAGGATTGCTCAGAAGCCCAAGTTTAAAGACTGCTTTTAGACTCAAGGCAATCTTACAACTATGGGCCTTTGTTAAATAATGAATAAAATTATACTTATAGCAAGCAATGGCCCAGAATAGCCATTCCCATTCCAAAATGAGGGGAAAAATAGAGAGTAACAGCGAAAGGACAAACCACGAGAAGACTGAAATACAGCAGAAGAAGCACCAAACTCCATATCCATCATCTGGGGCTCTTGATCAAATCATCTGGACTCCGACAGGGTTAGGTAATCCTGTCCTTCCAGTGCTATTGTCTGCAGCAACTGCGGTCTCACTCCTGGGCTAATTCCACTTGGTTCCTCTAGCTTTCATCTGATATCCTGGAGTGCCCAATATGACAGGTTTCCCGTTTACCGTTTCATGTATGTACTTCTCAGGAGCTTCATGTAAGGAATCCCATGCTTGAACATATTACTTGGTCCTAAAGGCTTTCTGCAGTCTTGGGTGAGAGCCCTCTCGACTCTTCACTACTGAATCATCCATGTCTGTAAATCAAAGCTACGTAGACAACCCAAAGTTCTTCTGCCAGTTTGAGACAGTCTGATCCCCTTGGTCCACAACTACAGCAACCTCCGTGCTCCTACCCAGCTGAATCTGGAAAAACATTTTTCTAAGTGGCTTTGCTCAAGCAGGACATTCTGGTGTCTTTCTCTCCTTGGACACTCTCATTTCATTCAAATTGTTACAATTTTTAGCCTTTGGTAGGTGGGGTATTTCTCTCAGAGCAAGTTTCCTCTATTTTAATGAAAACTGTGAGGTTCCTATTTCATTGCCTTAATATCTTTAACAATTGTAGCTTCTTTTCTAACATTGACTGTTTGCAGCTTTAACCCGGTTAATCTTCTTTCCTTCCCTAAGTATACATTTTCATATCTTTGTTCTTTTTTCATTATCAATTTGACTAAGAGAAATTTATAGAAACCATGTTACAACCAAAGAGTTATACTGTCTTGACATTTCCTCTGCCATATAATGTAGTCCTTTACTTTTGAGTTCAGCTTTACTCAAATCTGTAGCTTTTTCAAGGAAGGCACTATGGTGGGAGACCCCACCATGATGGAGGCATGTGACTGGGACTCTTCACCTCTTCACGTTATAATGAAACAGAAAGAAAGGAAAGGGCCCACCTTTCTCTATTAACCTAAACCCTTAAACCATCGAGTACTTCTGTTTTGAGAAGTGCCTGCTGTGCTATCATTAATGTGTACGTTAAGTTTACTTTCCTAGGAGCCAAAGTAGAAATGATAATTCAGATACATATTGTTTATGTAGGGAGAATGTCCCAAAAGGCCAGGCACAGTTGCAGTGAAGCTGCTAGGAGAAGGAAGTGATTTCAGATGAAGCCCTAGCTTCAGCTTCATAGCACAGATACAGAAGAGATTTCTACCCACGACGCTAGGTAGTCATTGACTATATGCTACTGTGAGGGTATGAAGCAATGAATGGTGGTGTCATAAGTCCAACACACATACAAGTTTTTGAACATATGGAGAAAACAGATCCAGTTGGAGTGGGTCAGTTTTCTGAAGAGACTCAGTGGTACTGGTTGTTTGTGACTGGGATATGAAGAATTCTGAGTAGAGCGCCAACAGTACTACACAGCAGGCTGAATAAATCTTAGGATATCTTCTAAGACTTATCCCTATGCTCCACACAGTTCAAAGATTTTATAAGTGTTCAAAAAATAGTTTAGTGATATGTGAAGGACTTTGAAATTGCATATTAAACCGATCTTGTTCTATGGTTAAAAAACAATCTTCCAAAACTAACTATTTATAAGTGGACATATTTAAAGAGTAGTGTCAGATGCTACATGAACTATATAAAGGAGAAGAGATTAATTTTGCCAATTTCTCTACAATCTATTAGAGTACTTCAATAGTAGTTTGTCTTTTGCAGAGAGATCTATTGTTTCTTTTACTAATTCTTAGGCACTCCACACTATCTTTGAAATTTGTGGCCTATAAACAAAATATTTGTTCAACCAAGTCATTTCTTTATCTTTTTGGAGTCATAATAATGTCCATGTCCTGTTACGTTATGGCCATGTGGCTGAGGTTTTGGCCAAATAATTGTGAGCAAAAGATCTATGTGCTCTATTTAAACTTTATCTCTCTAGCACTTTCATGGAATCTCTGTCAGTTCCTATTTCCCAGCTGCCTGCTGGGCATCTACACTTAGATGACCATGTAAGATGAAACCCAAGACCTTTCATAGTCCTTGGTTCTTGAAGTGAATGTCTCCTCGCCAGTAACAACAGAACTGAACTGAGTGAAAACCTGAATGACACTAGGCCTTTGAGATTCAAGGGTCTTTCTATTGACAGTAACAATATCTGACATATTTGAAATAAAAAATGGCCTACCTTTGGATACATAGTTCTCATTTACCATACAAAAATACCTAATTATTTATAAATTCTCATCAAATTCTTAATCACTGTGGCTTCTGGATATATGTAAAGGGGTAAGGAGACATCACGAAAGATAATCCATACTTACAAATCCATTGTTGTATGACAAATATCTCTTATGGACATTTGTTGTTCTCAAATCTGAGCTCATTTTGTATTTCTACAAGAATAATTTGGTTTATTTTTTAATTCAGTAATTAAGACTGACTAAACAGCTTCCTTCTTCCATGTTTATTTTCTAATGTATTTAATGAGGAGTACTTTTTTAAAAAATATTATTTATTTATTATGTATACAATATTCTGTCTGTGTGTATGTATGTCTGCAGGCCAGAAGAGGGCACCAGACCTCATTACAGATGGTTGTGAGCCACCATGTGGTTGCCAGGAATTGAACTCAGGACCTTTGGAAGAGCAGGCAATGCTCTTAACCACTGAGCCATCTCTCCAGCCTCCGAGTACTTTTAATTCTATATTTTCGATATGCCTCACATCATCTCTCCATTCCTTTCCATCTTTACTCACTTTATCATAGAACAGACCTTTATTACTTATCTGGATTAATGTCCTGGCCTTGTGACTCCTTAGCCTCTTCCAAACTCTTCTGTCTTTCTGCCAGAATAATCTTTTCAAATTTCTCTTCTGATTATATCATTCCTCTATTCGAAAACTTTCAACAATGCCTCACTGCTGGCCAGAAATGTTCCCTCTTCCCTGCAAAGCATATGAGAGGCTCCTGACTTGATTCCAACCCAGATCTCCAGTCTCAGCCCTCACTGGTCTTTACATAACCTGTACTCCAGCCAAGCTGGATTGCTTGCCATTCCCCAAGGTACTCTAGCTTCTCCTTTCTTGCCTTTTGACTGCTTCCCTGGATTTCTTTCACTTTATAATTTCCCCGATGCTCATTGCTGCCTAAGAAATTCCTGTATCTTTCGAGGTCAGGTCAAATACCTTCATAAAATCTTTTTTATTCTCTTTTGAGAAGGAATTCCAAGACCATTCTGCATGCTCCTTTCTAGGGCTCATGACAGTTATTATATTGTGTAGAAGTAATGAATTATAGTGAACTTGCTGTCAGATAAAACAGGTTTGAGTCTGAATTCTGCCTTTTATTGTTTTGGTGAGATTTTAGTGCAGATCATTTAGCCTCTCTCAGTCTCATTGTTCCCTTTCACTGAATACGAGGGAACAGTTTGCATAACTCAGGGGGCCACTTTAAATGTTAAATGTGAAAAAAATGCATATAAATTTTACAATCTCATATTAGCATACATATTTCATATGATTTACATATGAATCTCTTGTAATTAGAAAGCATATTTTATTCATTGTTGTGTATATGTCCTTCAAAATGTTTTATTTAGGGTTTTGTCTATAGCATATACTAAAAACATTTGTTGGATTACTAAATATTTTAAGATATAATTAGCACTGAGATGAAGCTGCCAATACCTGTCTTCCACTTAGATCCCACACAAGCATTGATCTCATCAGTACAGATTTTGCTTCCCTCTTCTTGGTAAATTTTTATTCTTCAGTCTCCACGTTGAGAAGGCAAGCCCTTTGTTTGTGTTCATGTTCCATTCCCATCAGTGTTCCACTAAGATTTCTGTCAATTTTATCTGAAATAATTTGATGAACAAAACCATTTACTTGAGTATGGAATGCTCCATGAAATGCTAGAAGCTCCATATAACATTTTATAGATCTGTAACTTAGAGACTTTCATTTTTTTTTCATTCTTTTATCTTGAAGTTAATGTGTGCACATGCTCACACATGTACTCAAGTTGAAGAATAAGATTTTTTGTCTGGAAAAACTGAATTTCTTGTGAATTAGGAAGCTTATTTTTGCCTGGAAGCCTAGATAAGTACAAATAAACAGAGCGAAGGGTTTGGGGGTAAGAATTGTAGTAGGAAAAAGAGCTCCTTGTTACTTTTTGTGGTTGTGCCAATGAGGAATGGAACTAAGACACTCAAGACTCCATCTTTGGCCTGTAGAGAGGGTGAGGGGTGCATTGTTCCCCCAGTGGGTTGTTCCCAGGCAGTGTAGCATTAAGGAGTGACACAATCTCTTTCTTGGAAGAGTCTGGCTGAATGTTATGCCATTTTCCGAAAGCTTGGGTGACGTATCAGATGACAGTATGTTTGAAAAGATTTCTATGTGGAAAGTTTCTAATCCCTTACATTTTGCCAGAAGAGAATCCAGGGGACAAAGGGAAGCCTAAGGACTAATGTTTATGCTTCTGTTCATTCTGGGACAGAGCTGTGTGCCCGGAACTCTTAAAGGCAAGTTGGTCTAATCCCATAGGAACTGCATGCATGTAGACAGAATCAGACAGTCTAGACATTTCTTATGAAGAGTGCTCCATCTTGCTGCAATTGAGAGAATTTGTGAGAACGAGAATGAAGGTGCAAAGGAGAGGGTTGTCGGGGTCAATGAGAGAAGCTATGGGGAACTCAGATGAAAAGGGAGCATGCATAGCTGTTTACACAATACTCTTGAAAATGGTATTGTCAATGAGCACCCAGGCTTGTATAATTTATGGCTGATAGACAAAAATTAGTTTGCAGATGCAGATTCTATTGTTGTCCACACTGATGAAGAGGGTGATGGTAGACTGAGCAATTAAAGATAGACAAAATATGTGTCTCTATCTCTCTGTCTCTCTGTCACACACATTTCTTAATCCTCTTCTACATTTCCCCCAGGAAACATCTGCTCCTCTCTAGCTTGTCTTTCTGATGCTACAGTGCTGCCTCTCATGCGCTTCGCACCCTCTGCTGGGATCCAAGATTGTATAGTGCTGTCTTTCTTGATCCTCTCACACTCTGATTCCTTCATTGCTTTTGTTGGAAACTGTATTTACTGACACTAAAGTAAACAGATTTCTGGCTGATTGAAGAGGGATAACCTCAACTTTCTGTCTTCAAAAGATCAAACGAAATCAAGTGCGGTGATGCACACTTGAACTGACAGTACTTGAGAGACTGATGTAGGGGCATCATGAGTTCTAGGCCAGCCTGGGTTTTAAAAACAAATCAAAGTAAAACAAAACAAAACCGGGCCTCATGTAGTTGGCCTGTAATCCCAAACTACTTGGAAAGCTGAGGCATAAGGATTGAAACTACAAGGCTTCACTGGGCTACAGGATGAATTCAAGGCCAAAACAGTCTCAAGAAAGTTAGAAAAAGGGTTGAGGCTGTATCTTAAGGGTAGAATGCTGGCCTACCAAGGGTGAGGCCCCATGTTAAATCTCCAGTACCAAAAGGGGGAGAAAAACCCCGTATGTGTGTGTGCATGTGTGCGTTCCTTTCTGTATGTGTATGTTTATGTATGGGTGTGCCCATGTGTGTTCCTCTGTGTGTGTGTGTTTGTGTACAAGATGGAAGGCCAAATGAGGCCAAGTTGATTAGCTTAATTTTTGGTTAAACTAGTAGCATATGAATTATTGAAATGACTATTATTATTTTTAAAAAAGAAATCTACTGTCTGAGGTTGCCTAACCCAAGTTGTACCCACAAGGCACCTTTATGTTATGTCAATATACTTTCTCATGGCTTCTTTCAAGTGATCTTTAAAACAATGGTCTAGAAGCAGTGGACAGCAGAGACCAATAAAGCTCATCAGAATTGGTGACAGAAAAAGGTCCTGGTGTAGGAGTTCCTTCTGTTTGTGTGTTGCTTTCATTGATTAATGAATAAAGAAACTGCCTTGGCCTAGTTGATAGGGTGAACTTAGGTAGGCAGAGAAAACAGAACTGAATGCTGGAGGAAAAAGGGCGGAGTCAGAGAAGCCATGGATCCTCCACCTGGGATAGACACAGGTTAGAATCTTCAGTAAGCCACTGCCATGTGGCAATACACAGATTAATGGAGATGGGTTAAACTAATATGTAAGAGCCAATAAGAAGTTAAAGCTAATGGCCATGCAGTGTTTTAATTAACACAGTTTCTGTGTGGTTATTTCGGGTGTAAGCTAGCCAGGCGGCCAGGACAAACAAGCGGGCCCTCTCCCCTACAACATCATCCTAAAATACATCTATCTATTTGGATGCCTAGACAAGAATACACTTTGAATTCTAAGCAGCTCAAGACAGTGAGAATGGGGCCATAATTTGGGTGATAATGCTCATTTTAACGACTATGCCCCTAAAAGCACAACAAAGTTTTTTATATTAAATTTGCTTCTTTAATCCTTTAAGAGTCCATGACCTCCTCCTCTGATCTGGAGAAGCTGTGTGCAAAGTCCTCTTGGCCCTAGTGTGCCTACATGGTTAACTAGAAGTACACATGAGCTCAGCTCTTTGAATTGAAAACAGACCTGCGTGAAGAGCTATCTGTATTGTGTTCCAGTATCTCCACGTCCAACAAGTTATCAGCGGGTTGTGTGGAATGAAAAGGTCTTCCAGGCATCTGGGCTCATCTCTGCCTAGTGATTTAATTTGAGAGCCCAGATCGTAAATTGGACTTAATGTCAAACAGCAGCCAAGGCCGGGAAGCCGCCTGGGTGTGCTGGGCGGCTGCAGGCCGACTAACCAGCAGGCATGCTGTCATGTCTAAGTCATTTGCTGTCCATGCTCTGCTCCCCATGGGAGGTCCAGGTTTCGAGCATTTGCAACAGTCTAGACTGGAGGTGACAAACAGGTTGACCTTTGGGATGAGATTGATCTCTGTTTTGTGACAGGAGGCCTTTCCAGAAGAGTCTTGGGAGGAACAATTTAAAAACCTCATCATTTGCGAGTGGAATTAAACCTGTGACTCTGCCCCACCCAGACTGGAATGCCAAAGAGATTTTCTCAAAGGAGCTAAAGGGTAGTGTTTGTTTATTTCATCAGCTTTCCTGAACTGTTTGCTTAGGGCTGCAGGAGCCAGAGCAGGAGGAGGGGAACGAGAAAAGACGGAAAGAACGTACTTTAAATGGCACTTCAACCTAAGCCAACAGGAGACTCTGCATCTAGTGTATCTTTAGCATCCCCTTTTCCTTTGCTCTTGCTGTCCCACCTTCTCTTCCTTTCCTCCTTCTTCCCTTCCTCCTCCTCCTTCTCTTCCCTCCTTTCCTTCTGTTCCTTTGGTGTTTTGGCTGTGTGGTGTGTGTGTGTGCGTGTGTGTGTGTGTGTGTGTGTGTGTGTGTGTGTGTGTATTGAGATAGAGTCTTGCTATATAGCTCGTTAGCCTCAAACCAGTGGTTCTCCTGCCTCAGCTTCCCGAGTTCTGGGATTACTGGCATGTGCCACTGTGCCTGGCTTATTTTATTTAAGTCTCATAAGGCTTACCTCCCTACCCTCATGTTATATAGGAACAGTAGAGGCTCCCAATGATCAATACCTACCCCAGGCTGTGCAGCACATAATTGCTAAGCATTATTTATTTCATTGTTACATCAAAATCTTTTCTCAAGGTTTATCTTTCTGCCAAGGTGAGGAAGATTTCATCTTTTCCTGGAGCTCTGGATGTTACATTGTGTGAAAACAACTTAAAATGACCTTTTATTTTTCCCCAAATCATACAGCTTTAAGTAAAGCTTCTATAGCTTTGGAAGGAGGTTCCTGGAAAAGAAGAGAAGTTGTGTTGTGAGAGAGATAAAGTTGGAACTGATATAGAATAATGTGTCCTAATGTGGATTTCACAGGCCCCTAGACATTCTTTGCACAAAAAAGGGGTTGTGGAACCTGACATAAAATAACCGTTTTGTGGAGTGTTGTGATTGGTTTCTCACTTCGTGAGACACTGCCACCCTGTGCAATGGCGAACATCACATAGGGCTAGTTTGCTATGGACCACAGTTTGGAGACACTTGTGCAAGCTTTACTGGTTCTAATATTTTCCTGAATCTAGATCACAAGCTTATTAATTTTAGGAAGGTGAATAGGGTCAGTTGTCGAAATTTTCAGTCTCCTGCCGTCAGTGGCGAGCTTAGCGCTCCACTCTAAAACTGCTTAGTGAGAACGCAGGAGATGTGTCAAGGCTGTGTCAAGGCTGGAACACCGTCTTCCAAACTGCACAGCATGGCTTTCTTACACCCGTAGGCCCAGAACATTCACACAGGACACCTTTGATAAAATGTCACTATTATGCTCAACGATTGCGCACTCAAAGGCCATTTACTTTTTGGAAAAAAATGACCAAACTACAATGTGTTTTTAATCCTTTTTTGCTTCCTGTCCTTGACTTTCCTTTTTCTACCTTTCTTATCTCCTCCTTGCATCCTTCCACTCCACAGCTGACTGTAGCCACAGTTCACTGCCGGGGCAGTTTACCACATTGGGAATAGATACAGTAATGCCATACACACAGCTCCAGATCCAAAGTCTTTAACTCGCTCCAAACTGGACTTTCCATGTGTAAGCCTGGCCATTCGAAAACAAGATTCCTATTGGGATTAAATAAGGTTTTGGAATTAATAAAACTTTCCCAATTCAGAGATGAGTTTTATTCAGTATCTCATTCTATAGAATGTCAAATACAATTAGGCCATTCCTTTAGTTATTTATTTTCGATTTGTTCATGTGTTTAATAGTACACTGGAGATGCTCTTTATTTGATCTAAAAATAATTATGTTTATATAGAAAAAGCGGTTTCAAAGCTAGGGAGGATTATGTAAGCGTATATCCTACTCTGGCTGCCTTAAGATGTTTATTGATTTATTTAGTGGTAATAAAACATTTCACATGAACTGCCTGTTTAACGGAGAGTAATGTGTGCTCTGAGAATTCTCTCTAACTGTATCAGGAGGCTTAATTTTTATTTTATTTGTACTGATAAACTGAAAACCCAGTCTCCTAGGTTTTCAATTCAATTCTTAGACGAGCAAGTCCCTCTGAAGGGAGAAACAGCTCTAGTTCTCCAGTGGGAAGCTTGAGACTCTGCCACCCAGGCACTCACTGCAGCTCAGCCGGCTGCTGGAGGATCCCTGTCTGAAAGCACCCCCAAGGCAAGCAGTAGTCCTTAAACAAAAGAAACACTTACCTTTTGACTTCTTTTTCCACACTCAGAAGAATTGTTTTCCCAGAAAGCAAAACAGCTTTGAAGTAATCAGCAAAGTGGGAGCAACACACCCTTCTCTGACAAATGGGATTTTCAGATCTCGCTAAGATGGCTGTTTGGTTTACACTAGGGGAGCAGAATCCCCTCACTTCAGAAACGAGAGCTGAATTTTGTTTTCCTTTTTGTCCCATTATAGCAAATTTCCTTTCTTGTGTTGCATGGAATCTGTTTGTAAGCAGACTCTAATTACTCTGGGGAGAGAGGATGAGTCACAACAGAATGGCAGGTCAAACTTACAGACAGTGTATGTGCTCTCTATGGCAAAGCCCAGATAATCTTGGATACCTGCAGATAATATTAAAAGATCAATGTTGTAATGGAAGTAGGAAAAAAAAAACCAGTGTTCTTTAGAATGCGTGTGCTCTTTTACTCTAAATGTTCCTGAGTATGGCCCAAATATTTTTACCCTAACTTTCAGTGGTGTGTGTGTGTGTGTGTGTGTGTGTGTGTGTGTGTGTATGTGTAGACCAGATGATAGCCTGGTGTATTGCTCTTCAGGAGCTATTCACCTTTTGTTTTGGTGACAGTTTTCGCTGGCCTGAAACTCTATGACTTGCTGTAGGATATTTGTACACTGTGTGAAAATGTAATTGGTGTAATAAAAAGCCCAACAGCCACTGGGTGGTGGTGGCGCCTGCCATTAATCCCAGCACTCAGGAGGCAGAGGCAGGTGGATCTCTGTGAATTCGAGGCCAGCCTGGCCTACAAGAGCTAGTTCCAGGACAGGCACCAAAAGCTATAGAGAAACCCTGTCTCAAAAAAAAAAAAATCTCAACAGCCAATAGCTAGGAAGAGATTAGGCAGGACTTTCCAGGAGAGAGGGGACTCTGAGAAGAAGGTAGGAGATGTCAGGAGACACGGAGAAGAAGAAACAGGACATGCAAGATGAAAGAGAGGTAATGCCACTTGATAGAATGTAGATAATATAAATGGGTTAATTTAAGTTATAAGGGTTAGGTGAGAAAAGCCTAACTTAAAGGCAAAACTTTCATAATTAATAAGAAGTCTCCACGTCATTACCTGCGAGCTGGATGGAAGGACAGAGAGATACTCTGAATGACATCACACTGAATGATGTAGATGTCTCATTAAAAGCTGAGTACTCGCAATTTATATTCTCTACCCACTAACCAGGGTTTTTTTTTTTTGTTTCTGTATTAACTTGCCATCTACTGCAATAAGAACCCCTTTTCTGACACTGACTGAGAGATACATTCATCTATGGTTATAACAAGAAATCATCAGAAGTCAGTTTAATATTATGTCCATTTAACATAATGGACATAACCCCAGGCTTTTGTGCCAGTTAACAGTGCCAGGTATAACCATCTTTGGGAACAATTTTTAAAATTAACCACGAAGTGATTGGTATTTCCATGCCATTTGTGTCACTGCTACATCAGTTATCTTAAGGCTGATTGTTACTGTAGCTTGCAGGATTCACTGCTGGACAAGACGGATGATTACTTTGCTTTCCTGGTAGTGAGTGCCAGCACATTCCTGCATTATGAAAGCTGCCGAAGAGATATGAAACTTACAGATCTTGAAACTCAATTTCTTCATGTTTTATTACTTAAATTTGTGGTGTTTTCATCAATAGGATGTACTATGAAGTTCTGGGGTATGACCTGGGAGAAATGTCAATAGCTTCTAATGTTTTTTGAGGACCGACGGGATGTCATTGAATGAGAAAGCCATAAAGTCTACCTACTCCTGGAACTGGGCTTTATAATTGATAGCCTATAATATCCTGGAGAAGTATTGTCCCTCATTACAAGGCAACTCATCCATACTCTTTTTAAAGTAAGTATATGTCTATGTTTCAGGAAGCTGCTACAGTGGTAAGTTTCCATTTAGTTTTCTCAAATGGCTTTAGTTAGTTATTTCTCTTCATATTCCCCCTCCCTTACCCCTTTCTTCTTCAGTTTAACCCTTCTTTTATGTCATAATTTCTCTTTACCCTCCCAAACCATTATATTCTCTTTTCTCATCTCTTAAAAGCCCATACCACCATGATTCCTTAATAGTTTTCTGAAGGTGCTAGCTAGTTTTATGTCAACTTGAACCAATCTAGAGTCATTGAGGAAAGGTGACTCTCAGTTGAGGAAATGCCTCTATAAGAGTCATCTATAGGCAAATCTTTATTGCATTTTTGATTGATTATTGATGTGGGTGAGTCCAACTCAGTCTGGGTAGTGCCATCACTGGGGTGGTGGTCGTAGGTGTTACAAAAAGGAAGGCCGGGATGGGGGCCCTGTATGTTAAGAGAAGGCAGACTGGGAGAGCCAGGAAAGCAAACCAATAACCCCCTATGTGCTTCTGTATCAGTTATGGCCTTGAGTTCCATGGATGACAGATTACAAGCTGTAAGATGAAACAAAACCTGTCTTTCTCAAGTTACTTTTTGGTCATAATATTTTATCTCAGTAGTAGAAACTGTAACTAAGACATTGACTTCTATAGATACGCCACTTTAAACATATATATCTGAAAATTCAAAGCTAGCATCCACAAATGAGAAAAAAAACACATAGCATTTGTTTTTCTGGGTCAAGATTATCTCAGAGTGGTTGTTTCCAGACCCACTGATTTACCTGCAAATTTTAAAATTTCATTTTCCTCACAGCTAAGTAATATTCCACTATGTAAATATATCACATTTCAAGTATTTGTTTATCAATTTATGGACACATAGGTGAAAGATCCTCCCGAAGGGAATCTATCTAAGGCGGGACCCCGTTCCCAGAGATCAGCCAAAACCACCAGC
>JAQHUG010000105.1:4871272-4885240 GCA_028555095.1 Dicrostonyx torquatus | reverse complement strand
TATATATATATATATATATATATATATATATATATATATCAGTATGTAACCTAGGCTGACCTTGAACTTGTGGCAATCATTTTGCCTCAGTTTCCCAACTTCTGGGATTGCAAACATGAGTCTCCAACCTTGGTTCTGTGAATTTCTTTTACAAACTTCCTAATTTTATCTGATGTTTGATCTTCTTTGATTCACTTATAACAAACTCAGTTCTATGGGAAAGAATATTTTTGCATTAAGTTGATTCTAATGCAAACATAAATTTCCACCTATCTGAATAATAACAAATGTGGAAGGAAACTGGACAAGATGTGGGGATAAAGCCCAGGAGAAAAGAGAAACAGTAATATTTATTAATCCTTTGCTGTGGTGGCATTGATACTGGCACCTTTTCAAAGGAATCCCTTTTCTAGTTGGTTGGCAAAATTTCAGGAATCACAAGCCATGGAAATGAGCTAGGGATGGGGTTTGGATGAGAATCAGAGAATAGATTTTCTTTTCTCTAGGCAGCAAGGCAGGTGGTGGCCATTGTTACTGTGGGAATTCTTTTGCACTTTTTCCTCCTACTCATCCTCTTTTTCTCCTTCCTTTCTTCTTCTCTTTCTCCTTTTCATTCCCATTTTTCTCTTCTTCTTCCCATTCTGTTTAAGCTTTGGGAGAATATATAAAATTCTGACCTCTAGAATTTAACAAATCTAGGTTCGATTGTAACTGTCAGCTGGGTATATTTTGTTAGGGTTCCATTAAGTATTTACTAAAAGAGATATTAGAATTCTTAATTTTGACAGGTCATGCCTGCCAGAAAGCCAGGTGGGCTGCTTGTAGACCGTCTTTTGCCCCTTTCTCCCCCAATATCCAATCCCACAGTCTCACCCAACACTGTACAGCAGAACATCTGTGGCAGCCTTCCCTGTCCCACCCTTGCTCCCATCTCCTGTGGATCCCATATAGCTTTCTCTTCTAATCTTCCTCCCCTGACTCATTGCTTTGTTCTGGTTCCCAGACCCAGCAGTCACCCTCTGCTACCACAAGGACTACGCCTGTCGGGACAACAAGTAGGCTGAAGGTGGACCATTCCTTCCTGAGATCCTATTCCCATTTTGTCAAGCCCAGCTCTGTAGCAGTAAAACTGCTATAGTCTCCCTTCCCTCTCTGAGTCTATCCCTAATGCACCACAAGGATTTTCTCTCCAACCTGCCTCCCACTCCCCAAGTTATTCCATTTCCCAGCTTTCAACACCAGCAGCCATTTCCTGGGAACACAGCAGCTAAACTAGAAAGGGAAACATCACCCAACCCCAGCAGTCACCACCTGGTAACCAGTGTTCCCTATAAACACACCAGCTGAGTAATCCAGGAAAAGAGGCAATATACAGCCATCATACTCTAAAAAATCCAGAGAGCAAATAGTAATTAAGGGAAAAAAAACCCCACATACCTAACAAAGAAAAATCCAGATACCAGAAACAAGACCTATAATCACCTCTAACCAAGAGGCAATAATAATGAAAACATAATCGACAACAACTAGTAGACAATTTATCTACACTATAGATCATTTGTCTTACCACAACAGGCCTTGAATATTCCAACACAGATGAAGCACAGAAAAAAGCCTTAAAACCCTATGTATGGAAATGATAGAGGTCCTTAAAGAGGAAATTAGTAAATCCCTTAAAAAAATACAGGAAAACAATTACAAAAAAAAGTCAAGAAAAAATAAGCAAACAACTTAAGAAAGGAATAAAACTGAGAGATGCCTCAGAGGTTAACAGCACTGACTTCTTTTCCAAAGGTCCTGAGTTCAATTCCCACCAGTCACGTGGTGGATCACAACCATCTGTAATGAGATCCGGTGCCCTTGTCTAGTCTGTGGAAACACATGCGTGCAGAACATTGTATATACAATAAATAAATGCATTTTAAAAAGCTGATCAAGATTTGAAAGTGGAAATAGAAGCAATAAAGAAAACACAAGAAGAAGAAATTCTGGAAATGAAAAATTAGAAATTTTAACAGGAATTACAAAGGTAAGCTTCACCAACAGAATGTAAAAGATGGAATGCTCAGACATTGAACATATGATAAAAGAAATAGAAAGAAAAATCTTAAATCTAAAAAAAAAGCATCCTAATACAAAGCATCCAGGAAATCTTGAACACTCTGAAAAAATCAAACCTAGGAATATTGGGATAGAGGAAGAAGAATCCCAACTCAAAGGCCCAGAAAATATTTTCAATAAAATTATAAAAGAAAATTTTCCTGACCCCCCCAAGATATTCCTATAAAATTACAAGAAACATATAGAACTCCACAGGAACACATACAAAGGAGCAACCACTGAGGGAGTAAGCCAGAGTCAGAGACCTCTGCAGGTGTGGGTGTGAGTCTGGGACATCCGAGGGTGTCCCAGGAACCAGAGACCTCTATGTGTCTGGGCGCACCCAAGTCTGGGATCTTGAGGAAGTAGATCAGAGCCAGAAACCTTTACAGGACCAATCCCAAGCCAAGAACCTCTGCAGGAGTGGACTCAGACCAGGGACATTTACAGAAACAGGACCTAGCCAACAACCAAGGCCAGAGCAGGCCTTAGACAGCAAACTCCACAGGAGCAGAATAAACCCTGGGAGCACCGAGTGACCTCCAGAAACATGGAGTAACCAATGGGTTGACTGAAACTGTAGCACTGACTGCACCATGAGGAGCAACCATCTGAGCCTCGGATCCACTGGCACCTGGAAGATTGGTCACCTAGTCGACAGCCCCAACTATACCAATCAGTGGAAAAGGGTAGACAAGGTAAGAACACATGCAATTCCACAAAGATCAACATGACATCAGTAAAAACTAATGACTCTACAACAGCAAGACTTGAATAATGAAATATAGGTGAAGCAGAAGAAAATGACCTAAAAAATAACTTTAGGAGGATGTTTGAGGCACTTAAAGAGGAATTGAAAAACTCCCTCAAATAAATGGAGGAAAAGACAAACAAAAAATTGGAAGACATTAATGGATCCCTTAAAGAAAACCATAAAAAATCAATCAAACATATGAAAGAAGCTATTCAAGACTTGAAAACTGAAATAGAGACAATAAAGAAAACACAAGCCTAGGGAATTACAGAAACAGAAATCAAAATATGGCCATGAGACTCTGTGTCCCCATTATTAGGAAACCTCATTAGGATCACTTTCATATATTTTAGAAAGTTTGCACTTCCATATCATACCTCAAATTGTTTATCTTATTTTGATTTTACTTTGGTAAGTGATATTTATTGAGAAAACTATCCATTCCTTTTAAATTTTCCAATTTGGTGCAATATAGGTTTTCAAAGATTGTCCTTATGATTCTCTGGATTTCTTCAGTATCTGTTGTTATGTCTGCATTTTTACTTCTGATTTTATTAATTTGGATTCTCTCTCTTTCTCTATTTCAGTTAGTTATAAGTATTTGTCTATCTTGTTGATTTTCCAAACTTTTTGTTTCATTGATTTCTTTTTATTATTGTCTTTCTATGTTTTTTTGAATTTGACCCTCAGTTTGATTATGTCTTGACTTCTGCTCCCCTTGGGTGAAATTACTTCTTCTTTTCTAGAGCTTTCAGAAGTGCTGCTAAGTTGCCAATATGAAATCTCTCCATTGTTTTCATGTAGGCACTTAGTGCTATAGGGTCTCCTCTTAGCAACACATTCATTATATACTATAAGTTTGGGGATATTATTGTATTAATTCTCTTTAAATTCTAGGCAGTCCTTAATTTCTTTCTTTATTTCTGCCTTGGCCCATTTTTCACTCAGTAGAGAGTTGTTCAGTTTCCATGAGCTTCTAAGGTTTCTTTTGCTTCTGTTGTTGTTGATACTCAGCTTTAATTTGTGGTAGTCTGATAGGATGCAAGAAGATATTTTATTTTTTGTATCTCTTGAGACTTGCTTTACATCTGACATGTGGTAAGTTTTGGTAAAAAGTGACATGAGGTGCTGTGAAGACAATATATTCTTTTGTGTTTGGGTAAAATGTTCTGTAGATATGTTTAGGTCCATTTGGTTTGTAACATTGTTAAGGTTAAGTCCAGTATTTCTCTGTTTACTTTTTGTTGAGATGACCTGTCAATTGGTGAGAATAGGGAATTGAAGTTTCCCACTATTGGTGTGTGAGGGTCAATGTGTGATTTAAGCTGTAACTTTTACAAATTTGGGTACACTTGTGTTTGGGGCCTAAATGATAAGAATTGAAATGACATCGTCATGGATATTTCCTTAGATGAGTATCTAGTGTCCTTCCCTGTCTCTTTTGATTAGTTTTGAAGTTGCTGAATATTTTTTATTTTTATTACTTTTTAATTGATTTTATTGAGTCATCCATTTTTCTCTGCTCTCCTCCCTTCTTCTCCCTTCCCTTCAACCCTCTACTATGGTCCACATGCTCCCAATTTACTCAAGGAGATCTTGTCTTTTTCTACTTCCCATGGAGATCAGATCCATGTATGTCTTTCTTAGGGTCTTCATTGTTGTCTAGATTCTCTGGGAATGTGATTTGTAGGCTGGTTTTCTTTGTTTTATGTTTAAGAACCATTTATGAGTGAGTATATATAAAAATTGTTTTTTTGGGCATGGATTACCTCATTCAATATGATGTTTCCTAGATCCATTCATTTTTTGTAAATTTCAAGATGTCATTATTTTTTCCACTGTGTAGCACTCCATTGTGTAAATGTACCACATTTTCCTTATCTATTCATCTTACACTTTTTGACTCACTGATTCTTTGTATTGTTTTCTTTTTTCTATCTTGTTGATTTCGGCTCTCAATTAGATTATTTCCTGCCATCTAGTTCTCTTGGGTGAGTGTGCTTCTTTTTGTTCTAAAGTTTTCAAATGTTCTGTTAATTCACTAGTGTGAGAATTTTCCAGCTTCCTTATTGTAGGCATTTAGGGCTATCAACTTTCCTCTTAACACTGCTTTCATTGTGTCCCATAAATTTGGGTGTGTTGTGTGGTCATTTTCATTGAATTTTAGGAAGTCTTTAATTTCTCCCTTTATTTTTCCTTTGACCCATTGATGCTTCACATGAGAATTGTTTAATTTCCATGTGTTTGTAAGCTTTCTGGAATTAGTGTTGCTGTTTAATTCTAATTTTAAGTAATGGTGATCCAATAAGATACATGGGGTTATTCCAATTTTGTATCTGTTGAGGTTTGTTTTGTTACTGAGTATGTGGTCAATTTTTGAGAAGGTTCCTTCTTTTGAGAAGGCTGAGAAAAAGGTATATTCTTTTATGTTTGGATGGAATGTTCTATAGATGTCTGTTAAGTCCATTTGAATCATAACATCTGCTATTTCCCTTATTTCTCTTTTAATTTTTTGCCTGACTGACCTGTCCAGTGGTGAGAGGGGAGTGTCGAAGTATCTCACTATTAGTGTGTGGGGTTTAATGTATGATTTAAGCTTTTAATGGAGGGGTGACACTGAGTAGGGAGGAGAAAGTCTCAACAAACTCAGAGCTGTCCTATAAAGAAGATGCAGCTTTAAGTCCCTGAATTGACACTCACTTTAAACACAGTCCACAGAGACTGGGGAATGTAATTGCAATGAAAGAAGAAGCAGCATGTGTGGGGATGGTGGGAGGAGCCACAGCATCTGTTCTAAGCGCACCAGTCGTGACAAAAATTTCCCCTGGTAGAAGTGACACACAGAATGGTGAATAATGTCAGGAAGGAGAGCCACCTTCAGTCTTGGAGCCACCCGCCATTTTCAATGTGTGTTAGTTTTCTATACCTGTAGGTAAGAAAAAAAATATTAGAAATTCCAGCAGGAAAACAATGAAAGTGATTTTTGAAGGGGAGAGTTAAGATTCTGGCTTCAAATCAATAGAGTGATAAGGCATGCCACTTCGACCAAATGCATAGAAATGCACTTAAAGAGCTATAGGGTCCTGTACACATAGTAGTGAAAAGTATATCAGAACAATATTCCAGCACACAGCTAAAAAGATCAGGATCTAGGGCTGTCAAACACATCCATAAAACATACTGACTATATTATCTGAATACATGACTGAAGAGCTTGGACATGGAGGCATCAGGTCTGTACGGCGAACTGGTAAAAACAACTGCCTTTTAGGAAGGTGACTTGAAAAATGTTTTCCCTCCAAAGTGAATCTAAAAATACACAGAAAAGAGAATTTTCATTTTGGGCGATGGATGGAGTGAGATGAGACATCAATGTTTCCTTTTGGGGTCTGCCATCATCACACTGCTTCTCAGGGGACTAGGAGGTTCCTGAATAAATATTTCCTCATAAAGGCTCTGTTTCTCTGTTCTTAGATAATTTTCAACCATTTTTAAACAATAATTCTGAGGTCAAGGTGACCGTGTCAAGGCCAAGGGTGAGCACACTCCGACATTGCCTTTTCCTTTGACCAAGCAGGGAGATGACACAAGGGCTCCCCAACTTCGATGTGCATAAAAATTGTCTGAGCAACTTGTTAAAATGAAGAATCGGATTCAGTTTGTGTGTTTTGTTGGAGGAGGTGGCCTCGCAGCAGAGGAGGGCTGCATTTTTAGTGAACAACCAGTGACATCGGAGCTTCTCTAAGTATAAGAATAGGCCATGCGGGAGAAATGGAGAGAACACATGTGGATGTGGTGATAATCTAAGAAGTGATAGTGGGATCTATATGTGTAAGCAAGAGGAGGGAAGAAGGGAGGGGAAGAGGGAGCGAAGGAGAGATAAAGATGCAGTTCAGCACAGAGACAAATTGATGCCTTCTCTGTCAGTTTGGGATTTTATTAAGAGACAGAAAACAAATAGAAAGGGGCAGAAAGAGTGGGAACATTTAGCATTTCAAGAGTGAGGTGACTCTGATCTATTTCTGCTGGACAGCTTCCACCATTCTTCCCCATTTACTATATGTGTACACCTTATTCACTTTTCTTGGAATGTCCATTTTATTTTGCTTTGACTTTTCTGAGACAGGGTCTAGTCTCACTTTGTGTCCTAGGCCAGACTCCAACTCACGATGCTCCTGCTTTAGGCCCCCGAATGTTTGGATTATTGGCACGAAGTTCCCCTCTTCTGTCATTAACATTTTCATATTTACAAATGTCCACTTTTTACAATTCAAAGAGGATCTGTGGGTCCATTTTGTTGGTTCTGATTTCATTAGCATCTAACTCAACACAGTCCATTGCATAGTGCATATCTGATGAACATTTTAGATGGAGAGATGTAATCACTAAGATGATTGTATGGCCCAGACTTTCTGGACCTTTCAGAACAGGATTAAACCCAATTTTTAGGGAAATCGTGTTTCAACGCCATCAGAAAATATTAATATAGTAAACTGAAGGGCAAAGGAGGATACAATCGTTAGTGAATGTATTTGTTTAGGCAAATGTAATCAGTCTAATATGGGAGGAAAAATAGATTCCACCAAAATATATGATAATATTATGAATATTATGAATAATTTTCCTTAAACACTTGCTGAGTGTACTGTGTGATCAAACAGACACACAATTTTATCTTATTGGATTTTCATAAAAGCACTGTTAGGTGCGCATTAGGACATAGAAATTGTGTTATTAGGAGTTTTTTTGGTTGTTAATGTGTTAAAGAGAAATGTATAGATGCTTGTATAGATAGATACCTTGGACACTTAACCTTGTAGTCCCCCATCCATTAGTTCCTTGAAGTACAAACCACGCCTTTTCTGGAAGCCTATAATACCAGGTGGGCACAATGGTCTGTTCTACTCTGGCTGCATCCCAAACATCCACCAAATAATATATACTAAAAAATAATTGTTGAAGGAACAAATGGTCAGCCCATTGCCCAATTGGAAATTATGTGCCCTTCCTTTCTATTGTACTCTATAAACTATAAAATATGTAAAAGAGATGATTCATTGTCCAACCTTGAAGTCTGTTCTGAAATTCTTGTGTCACGGCGGAAAAAGGTTTCTCAGTTATTGCTCAGTATTTCTTCTGCTAGTACCCAAAGAATCTTTTTATAAAAAAAGTGTTTTGAGAACTTCACACATGTGCATCCCATCTATATCGTTTCTCTAACTCCTCTCATATCCTCCCTTTCTCTCCCAAATTCACGATTCTTTCTTTAATTATTATTGTTACATATTTATACATACTGTCTTTTTTTTGTCACTATGACACAAGCTAGAGCTATCTTACGAAAGAAACCCCATCTGAGAAACATCTCCATCAGATTGGTCTGTAGGCAAGCATGTAGGATATTTTCTTGATTAGTTAATTAATTATTGATGTGAGAGGTCCCAGCCCAAAGGGAACAGTACCATCCCTGGATAGGCAGTCCCGGGACATACAAGAAAGTAAACTGAGCAAACCAGTAAGCAGCATTGTTCTGTGGCTTCTGCTTTGGCTCCTTCTTTGACCTCTTGCCCTGACTTATTTCAGTGATGTACTGTCACCTGGAGGTGTACAATGAATAAATCCTTTCCTTCTTTTAATCATGGTCTTAATTATAGCAACAGAAACACACACCAGGGTGCTCTCTCTCTCTCTCTCTCTCTCTCTCTCTCTCTCTCTCTCTCTCTCTCTCTCACACACACACACACACACACACACACACACACAAACACATACACACGTGCACACCCCACCCTATCGAGTCTAGTTTTTCATTGCTTGTATGTTCATGTGTCTTGGGCTGACCAAGCAGGATTGGGCCACCTATGTGGGAACTTGTCTGCAGAGGAAACCAATTCTCCCTCCTTCTGCATTCATTAACCACCTGTAGCTCCTCATTAATGGTGGGACTGTGTGAACTTTTCCCTATTCAGAGAACTTTTGAGATGGATTTTCTCAAAAGTCTCCAGGATGGAATTTAAATCCCACAGTCTTACTGAAAATAATGTGTTATATATTCTATGTATTTCTGTGATTTATACACATTAAGAGATTAAGAATAAAATGTTTTTTCCCCTCCTCTTGTGCACCACTTAGAGTTGTGCTTTCTGAAATGTGTGTAGACTGGAAGGGTGAATGTCATGGGTCAAATTATATTAGAAAACCATTTAAAATAAGATTTGCAGAGCAGGATCGATGACTCCACAGTGAAAAACACTGACTGCTCTTGAAGAAAATAGGAGTTCAGTTTCAGCATCTACATAAAGCCTTACATCCACTTGTAACTCCAGTTTCCAGGGATCTGATGCCTTCTTTTGGCCTCCATGTGCACCAGGCACACAGTACATGTATATACATGCAGACAAAGCACTCACACATGTAAATAAACAAAAACCTTTAAAGTGAGCTTGTGTACAATTTTAGTGATCTGGGATGCAGCAAAAATTGACATCCATCTCCCCGTATCAGTCAGTTCTCATCTTCTTTTAGGTAAACGATTATAAATATGTATCAAAGCACATGATCTTCTGATTGAAGAACTGGTGCCCCCTGCTTCCTCGAGCCCAGTGGCACCGCGCTAAGTGACTCCATTTCTTTGCCTCCATTTGACTGCCTTATGGAACCAGTGAATTAGAAGCAGTTTGTGAAAGAGATGAATGTGTACATTAACCTACTCTACTCTGAAGAGTCTAGAAGACAGAGACTATTGATACAGGTCCTATTTCCACTGCACTTTAAACTATGAATGTTTAGTTATATGACAAATTTATGTTTATCAAGCTGTGCTCCTTATACATTTTTTCACAGTTCCCCCCCTCCATCTTTGTATTCACAACATAATCACAGTGAGTTGTTTTAAATGCTGGCATAGAGGTACAGACAAAAAATGAAATGAATTTTGAGTGTTTAATATTTGCTAAAAAACATGATTGCTACAGGAGGCCACTAACTTTTATTTATGATTTAGTACTGGTGTTTTTTGAATTTGGGACAGGAGGAATTCTCAGTTAGGAAGAAAGCATTAAATACTGGAACAATCAAGAAGTAGTGGTGTGATAGTGAAATAGAAGGAAAATAAGATTTACTAAAGTCAGAGAAGATAGAAATCACTTGTTCTTTCAATTCATTCAGAGATAAAAGAAGAGGAGAGAGAGCTTGGACGTATTTGAGAGTTTACTTTGGGTGACTATTGATTATCTGTGGAACGAAAAGTCTCAAGGTCAAACTACCTGTCAAAAGAAAATCTCAAACATAGACCCTTGGGAGAATGAGTTTTAGCTAGCCAAGCTGGTGACGATTTGGACCAGGCAATCACCCACTGGTCCAGGAAAACTGGCAGACTTGTCAACCTGCAAACTTGGCATGAGGACCATCAATCATCGGGCTTAAAAACTCAGGGGAAGAGGTGACATCTGGAATTGGGCTTTCTTGGGTTTTTGTGTATGTGTGCTAGGAAATTGATTGCACAGCCTTTAATAGTGGCAACCAGCAAAATGACTCACAATGAGGTATGAAATTGGGCAATAAAATTGAGACCTCTTAGAGATTTGAACGGAAATAACAAAAACACACAAAAACAAGGACAGAGTTTGGTTGCCTTGTGAAGTTGGATCAGGAGAAAAAATTTGATAGGATCCTGTGTTTTGCTTAATTCAAAATTATATAAACACACAAATCTCTCTCCCAAGGCATGGATTATGCAAAAACAAAAATTTGTTAAATACCCTGAATGGAGCATTCACATAGCAGAGCCAGTGTGTAATGAAATTTATTTCTCTCTACCTCCTCCACAGCCAGGCCCGCAGCTTAGTCAGAGAGGCAAAGTGCTCTGCCCCAAGGAATGAATTGGCCTCTGTGTTAGTCAGTCAGAAAACCCCATTTAGTTATGTTTTCATTTCCCAGCAGTCTTTGCAGTTAGATGGTCACGTGACTTGGTTCTAACCAGTCACCTGTTACTGCAAAGTTTGCTTGGTAGAATCATAAAAAGATTTTCCTGTCTCATAACAATGCCAAGAAAAGACCCTATCCCCTCACTTATTTTGCTCTGCTTCGAATGCTATCGTGGAGATGTGCTGGTCAGCTTGTGTTCGTGCTGTGACAAAGGAAGCTAGGACTAATGTAGGAAAACTGATGGAACAGAATTATTGAAAAGCCTGGTTCTTGTCTTTCATTTTTTTTTTTAGCCTAGATTTTTGGAGTATTGATTCGGTTTCTAATTCAGAGCATGGAGACTATGAACAAGACACCATGGGTCCAATGATGCATGGGGAATAAAGCATGAAATGTTCCGACTGCAGAAGTAAGGAGTTTGTTTCTTCACTGAAGTCAGGGCAGGCCATTTGGAGTTGACTTGCTTCCAGCAAGATGACAAAGGTATTGAGGGTGCAATTCTGAGTTTCCTTGACAAAGGATTTTTGTTGAGGAACCTTTTGGTCATCCTTTGACATGAAACATAGACACATTCTTGAGGTAAAAAATGAGATTAGGAATAACAAACTTGTCTCCCTGTGCTATTTTACTCTTTTACCCCACCCCCATCAATCCCCGCCCACCCCCACCCACTCCTGCCAGTTTAGGAGCAAGTGAATGGTCAGAGAAGTGAAACTATTTGAACTAATTCACTCCTCACAAACCTTTCAACCTGTTAGTCTTTGGAATCTTGACCTATTCATATGCCCTCATGGTTGAAGCCTTTGAGAATTGCTGAGCATTAGTTCTAGCTAAAAGCATTCTGATGACTACCAATAGAAACTCAAGGAAAGATGGGCAGATTATAAAGTGGATACGGGTATTAGAGGGCACATCCAGCGTCCATAAAGGGTCATCTTGTGTGTGATAATGGCATTCAAATGAAAGCCACTCAAATGAGTAGAGTTCTAAATGATAGAGGAGGAAATAATAGAGACAGTGAAGGTAACTTGTGCCAAGTCTAGGCAGTGGAGGCAGTAGAATTTCATTACACCAGTGAGAGAGCTGGAAGGCCCAGTTTTAAAACTTGCCTTCAGTATTTACTAGTCGGCTGTTGTCAACTATGTTAGCTGTCTCGCCCACAGATGACTTATTGATAAAACTGAATATTGATAATATTCCCTCAGGGAGTTCTTGTGAGATAATTTCAGGTATCAGCACTCATGTGCTACACACCAATGTTTTGGTCAGTGACAGCTCACACATACAACTGTGGTCCAAGATGGATATAATGGGAATGAAAAATTCTTGTCACCTAAGGAGATTGTAATTATTATTATTTGTTGTGAATCATGTTATCCCCCTACCCCAAGCTAAGAGTTTTTCTAAGTAACCTTCAGCCTGTGGTCCTACAGCTCTGTATTGCCACAGCTGGTTCGTTACTTCCTTAATTGTGATGATTCTGGTGTAAACAACTCTACCACATTGCTAGTTATATAAAAACATAGCCTATACAATCTTATCAAGAACATAATACTTAGCAATGAGAACAGTGACTATCTTTATGCTTTATGTATTTTCAACACTAAATTTGTACCAGCAGTTTAGAGTGGACTTCTACTGACCAAAAACAGGGTGCTGTGAAGCTATTCTAGTCTGACAAGAGCCACGCTTGTCTTGTGTTTACTATATTGTCTTAGTTCTGTTGCAGTGATAAAACATCTCAACTGAAAACAATCTGGGAAGGAAAGGATTTATTTGACTTTCCCTTCCATATAACATTCCATTAGGGATGGAAGTCAGGGCAAGCACTCAAGGCAAGAACCTGGAGGCATTAATTGAAGCAAAGGTCATGGAAGAAAGCAACTAACTGGCATAATCCCTATGACTTGTTCAGCCTGTTTTTTTCTTGTATAGTTCAGGAACACCTGCCCAGGGATGGTATTGTCCCCTGTGGCCTGGTCCACCCACTTGATTATCAATTTTGAAAATGCACTGCAGACATGTCTACAGGTGATCTGATACAGACATGTTATCAATTGAGCTTCCTCTTTCCCAGTAATTTTAGTTTGTGTCACACTGACAGAAAGACATCAAGGACATACATCTCTTTATGGCATCACAAGGTTACATTGGGTGACTGACCTATAACACCTTAGTGTGTGGAAATATGCTAGGTGATCACCACCACACAAGGTAAATTTTCTAATGGCACTTTTATCAGAATGTGTCCCAACTGCTAATGTGTGACTGCATTAAACTCATAGTGTCCAGAGCTCATTATGTTTTGAGTGGCAAAGAGTGAGTAATGAGTTGTTTTCAATTAGTGATGAATACAGAACGTCTTTTGGGTCATTTATAAAAAAAAAAATCACTTGAACACATTTCAACTCATGTTCTAGAGAAAAGCTTTGGACTGCATGCTTTCTTCCATTTTGTCTAGATTTTCATGCCTATTCCTATGTAGAAATAATTTCAGCAAACAGGGAAATAAAAGGGTAGAAAACTATGAGGATGTAAAAACCTGTCAAGGTTAGTCTTAAAGTGGAAGGAGGGCTGCAGGCGAATGCTGCAAACACCATAGCCTTGGCGCTTTCCTCACAAGATACCCAAGAGCAAGGGAGTGGCCGAGGCTCTAGGTTTATGCTTAAGGTCAACAAGGACCCTTCTCCCCTGGCTTGTGTGTGTGCACACCACAGTCTTACCTAAGAGACTTGAGACCTAGGGAGGGTGTCAATTCTCTCTATAGGGTCAGGGTGCTAAGCATCAAGTCATTGTGTAGGCTATTTGGGCAATCTATAATGGAAATTTCATCAGGTGTGAATGGAACTAAGTGAACCTTGGGGAAACTTAATGGGCAAGGTAAGTTTTAGGAGACTTTTGATGAGCTGAAATAATATAGGAGTGGGATAGAAGAGGAGATAATGCTACTGCATCTCTGAAAGTGGAAGGCTGACTGGTAAAAGTGGAAGAAATCGGTGCATATTTTTGAAATAGCATAAATGATGGCAGTGGGTAATTCACTCCAAGTCCCCCCAAATCATCCATTTGCTTATGCTTAAGAGTTATTTCTCGGAGCTGAGGTCAAGGAACCAGAGGGGTGAGTGAGGGAGAGCTCTGAGGGAAGGTACCCGGGCCGCAGTGCAGGCAGCACCAGCTCTGGCTGCTGG
>JAQHUG010000105.1:4852243-4863165 GCA_028555095.1 Dicrostonyx torquatus | reverse complement strand
CACATTCACAGTCCAGATGAGGCAAGTAGGACGATGTCTCACAGAAGGAAAGGGCATAGAGAAGTGTCAGGAGGCAGAGACAACTCAACCATAAACAAGAAATATGAGTTGGGCAGTGGTGGCACATGCCTTTAATCCCAGTACTCAGAAGGCAGAGGCAGGTGAATCTCTGTCAGTTTGAGGCCAGCTACAAATTGAGCCACAGGATGGCCAGGCCAAAAACCAAAACCAAAAACTGAAAAAAAAATTAAAATCAAATATATTTTCTGTAAAACAGAGATTCCTTTCATGGTCAGATGTAAAACTTTGACACTGGGGCACATGAAAAGCAGAATTCCTGAGACAGGGTAAGAGCTGGCTGCTTATAGTGAGATTGGGGAATCTGAATATCTTCCCAGTTGGTCTCTAGCAGCCTAGTAGCTGGACTGGTAACTAAGACGATTGGAGTTTACATGCTTAGTGGTCCAGAAGGGGGAACCTAATGAAAAAAGCTCTGTTTTCTTCCTCTTTTTTTTTCTTCTTCTGAGAAAATGGTTCTCAGAGGAGGAATTGAGAATTTTGAACTGTGATTTCAAAACTATGTGAGGACAGCTCTTGTGAACTGCTCTATAAAGTGTGTGTCAGCATGAGGTGCTCGGCAGCACTGGGGTGGGCAGGTGCGAAGTCATGCATCATGACATCAGACTATAAAATGAGATGCAGACCAGATCTTGGAGAGCTTCGAACCTCCTGCTAATCAATGCCGTATCCATAGCAGCGGGTTAAGTGTAACTTTGGTGCAAATAATGAAGGTGTCCCTTGGAGATATAAATAAAGGGATTGCCACAATTAACAATCATTTCTTAAGATTTACTTTCAAAGCAGGCTTATCAGGGGGTAAAAGTCTTACACGGAAGTCTACAATCCCAGAGAGCAGTATTTGACCAACTAAGACAGAAAATGTCAAAGCAGGTTGTAACAAATTGAACATAACACAACGGCTACACTCGTGTTAAGGCTGTGAGGAAACTCTCATCTGACAGCCTCAAAACTTATTTCTGATTACTAAAACCAGAAAATGGAAGAACTGACCCACTTAGTTTTTTGAGTGGCTTCATCTGAAAACCAGCATGTTGAAGGCTATTTAACATACAGGTTGCCAGATGAAGCTGTGAAATAATAATTAGTTTCCATAAAGGCATAAGGAGATCTTGGAAACTCTGCAAATTGCTGATCCATGCTGTGTTCAAAATTTAGCTCAAATAAAACACATGCAGCGCGGGTTATAGTGCCACCCAGATTCCCCCACCCAGATCCCCTCTGCTGCTGCACAAAGTACACCACCAAGGCTTTCCTGAGGAAAGCTAGGTGACTCCCCAGTTCCAATGACCAGTTGATGCAGAGATAGAAAGGCCTGCTCCTCTACCCACCTTTATAAAAAGGTGTGGGCCAATCTGACTGAGTTACAAAATGATTGATAGTTCATTAAACATCACATTGCTGCTTGAAATTATGGACTGAACGAGGAAGGTTCTTGCCAATGAGTGGGTACTGTGCAAACTATTGGGTGTAACAGGAAAAAGTTCCTCTATCTTGTCTCAGCTGGAGCCACCTTTGATTTCACCTGGAAACCCTCCCTCAACCTCACCTTTTTTTACCCCATTGAGAAAAGGCCCATGGGGAAGCACCCAGCTCTATTGTAGAAACTCAGGGTCACGATATTCCAGCTCCCTGCATGTTTTGGCTTCTGTTAAACTACTCGCTTGCTTTACTTCCTCCTGCATCTGCCAACCAGGTTGTAGTTTTTGTGCTCTTTGCCTTTAAAATCTCCCTGTAAAATGCATTTGAGACTGCTCTTTGAGAAGTATTCCCTCCAGGCAGTTGTTGGCCTGTTTAATACAGACTCTCATCATTTCTGAGTTTTGTCACGCTGAGTGGTCTGTGGGTCTCTACCCTGCAAAAATGGGGACCCAGAGAGGACAACAGGATTGAAGGAAGAACTTCCTGTCTCTTTCTGGCTGCTTGAGTTGAGCTCTCAATTTTGTCTTGTCTTCTTTAGCTCCATTGCTGTTCTCTGTTCTCAGACCTTTGGGCCAGGACTGAAAATGATACCATGCTGGATAGTTTTATGTTTCCTTGACACAAGCTGGCATCATCTGAGAGGAGGAAGCTTCAACTGAGAAAATGCCTACATAAGATCAGCTATAGGCAAGTCTATAAAGCATTTTCCTAATCAGTGATTGATGTGGGAGGGGCCAGCCCATTGTGGGTGGACTGGCAGTCCTGTGTTCTATAAGAAAGCAGGCTGAGCAAGCTACAGGGAGAAAGCTAGCATGCAGCACCCCTCCATGACCTCTGCATCAGCTCCTGGATCCAGGTTCCTGTCCATCTTGAGTTCTTGTCCTCATGCTTTTAATGACCTTTTATAGGGAATTGTGACCTTCCCTCGCCAGGTCCACTCTAGCAAGAGTTTCTTTGAAAACCCCTACACTGACATCTCCAGGTCAAGCTTTCCTTCAGAGAAGCCAACCTAAGACAATGAGTCCTAGATGGACTGCAATTTCCCAGAGAAGGCCTGCGTTCTGTAAAACCCAAATTTCTTTTCATTTCAAATGGGAGGTGAATTGTTCAAGAAATAATATGTATGAGTTTTTTTTAAATTAAGTTCTTAAAAACATATTTGAATGACTGTAGACTATTGAAGATAAAAAACTTACTAAACCTTTCTGATTCTTCTCATGTCAGAATAACTTTAGTACTATAAATTGACTAATATATTAAAAATGAAAAATATAGTTCCCTATAAGAATATAGATAGAAAATTTCTATACAGGGTCCATAAATTGATTTTGGCTGTACATCAAAAGAACAATGTAACATAAACAATAGAGTTTACTCTGAGACCATGGAGATGGTTTAGGAAATCTATCAGTATAATTTGTTACATCAACAAAGGAAATGAGGAAAGACAATGATTATATCAATAAATGATTGGAAGGCTTCATAAAATCTTCAAGCTCTTCCTAATAAAAATCCCAAGAACATTACAAATAAAGGAAACTAAATATAAAAGTCTTTTGACAAAATTCAGCAACAAGTTATATAATAAATTGTGAAATCCTGAAACTGTTTCACTAAAAATAGAGTCAATTTTCAGTTAAAAAGAATGTTTAGTAAAATTGATCAAACCTTTTTGCCACATTGACTTAAGACTCTCTCCATTGTAACTACCAGGGTGGGTTTAAGCATCTCTTTTCCCAAGTACATTGGGACTTCAGGCAAACAGGTGCATGCCTTGTGGGGTTTTGCATCTCAGTCTCTCCCACAAAAATTCCAGATGGCATAAATAATTGAATAGATATAATATTAGAATTTTGTACTTTATAAAAGTCACTTTATATTTTCTTCACCACAAGAGGATTGTGTCAGTTTGATTTATTTATGAAATGCTGAACATACCACGAGGACAATTTACAAAAGTTGTTTCCAATAAGCCCATCCAAAGAATTATATCTGTATCTAGGTTCAGAGACTTAAAAGGTCACATCTTTTTATTTTTATTATGCAGTTTTTCTTTGAGACATTAAAATACTACATAGCTCCTAACAGTAACTTTGAATGCTTTTTCTATGACTATTCTAAGAATGGTCACATTCAGAATTTGAGCTGAAAAATCTTGGAAATATAATACCACAGCTCACTAAAATTTTGTTTATATACCTTAGAAACACCAAAAAACTAATGCAAAAACCCCAAACAAATTGTGAAATGTTTTTATAAAGGTCATTTAAGTTTGATGTCCCTCCTAGCCTCTAAAACCAAAATGTTCTACAACATACCTTTAAAGTTTCAGAGGACAAGCTTAACTTTTCTGTAACCAGGAATTATTTGACTTGGTGTTGTAGAGCCCAGACTTTCTTTGTGCAACCTGTTGCTGTCCCTTCAGAGCTGAATACCTCTTGCTGCCATCTTCTCTCAAGGGCCGCTTAACTCACCACCCTGAAATGTGGTCAGTTAACACAGGTTGATGTTTGGAAAATGAACTGAATGGTGAAGGAAGAGACGGTTTTGATGAAAACATTTTGGTGCAGGACAATTCTGTATCCTGTCAATCATGTTTTAAATAAATGCTGATTGGCCAGGTAGGAAGTATAGGTGGGTCAACCAGACAGGAAGTAGAGGCAGGGCGAGGAGGAAGTCTGGGAAGCAGGAAGCTTCCCTGGCATTCCTGCGCAGATCTCCAAGGAAGCAGCATGTGTCCCTGTCCCAGCTGAGAAAAGGTACCGGCCATGTGCCTGGCATGGATGGGAACAATGGGTTAATATAACTTATGGGAGCTAGTAAGAAGCCTTAGATAATGGGCCAATCAGTTAATAACCTAATGTAGACTCTCTGTGTGATTTTCTTTGGGGCTTGCCGGCTGTGGGGTACTGGGCAGGACAGAAACCCCAACAAGCAGGACCCTCATGTTACAACATTTGAAGACTTGATTTCACCCAGAATTGAAGTTGGCTTAGTGACAAGGGAAAAGCAACTTACAGAATAACGAGTTAATTTTGGCTTATGGTTCCAGAGGAAGAATCTATAATGGCAGGGAGGTATGGAGGCAAGAACAGGAAGCTGAGAAATCACATCTCAACTGCACCCAGGAAGCAGAGAAAGAAGGAACAAAAATGAGGCCATAAACCAACAAAACCCATCCTCAGTGATGTATTTCCTCTTCAAGGCTGCACCAACTAAAGGTTCCATAACTTCCCCTAAACAGCACCATTAACTGGGGACCAAGTTTTTGAATGCATGATCCTACGAAGGACATTTCTCATTCAAATCACTGACATAAGTTTTGGACTGAGGTATGAATGTGAGAGACACAAATGTCCCTAAAGCTATGATTGGAGATGAGATGTTCTGGATTATATGTGTTATATAAGGAATAAAAAGACTTGAGACTCCAGAAGCACATCTATATGCATGGATGGCTAGAGAAATATTTATCATTGGGTTGGGTCAAATAAAAATCACCCCCAATGGCTAAATAGAGTTACCTAGAAGGGTCAAAGAAAGATTAGGGTACAGGACAACTCAGATATGAAAACTAGGCTGTGTGTGAAGGGTAAAAACTAGAGGGTGGTAAAGGGTAAGAACAGATATGCTATAAAGGGCAAGAAATTTGTAAGTCAGGAAGGGCTATCATTTCTCTTTGTCCTAAATGCATCGGGCCAGCATTATTATTATAGGGACAAACAAACTCGAGGGGAAAAGAAGAAATCTTGAGAAATTATTGGTTATAAAATGACTTGTCAAGTTTCCAGAAGACTGAAAGGTTCATCTTCAGGCTAGGAGAATTTGGGTTTCTTACAGGGTTGTTCTGCGGAAGAAGGGTGAGAGAGGAGATGGATGAGAAAGTCAGGGTGCTCCCTAACTGATGGGATACTTTCCCAGACTATCACAAAACGGCAAAAATGAATCAACATTGGTTTGATTTAAGTGATTAGTGTGATTATTATACCTGTGCTATATTTGGAGATGGTGATGGAATGGTTCCCATAAGCTCATGAGGTATGAAGGCTTGGTCTCTAGCCGGTGGCATTGATGAGCATGCATCAAACCTTTACAGTGGTTCTCAGCCTTCCTGAAGCCAAAACCTTAAATACAGCTTGCCATGTTGTGATGACTCTCAAACATAGGATTGCTTCTTTGCTGGCTCATCACTGTAATTCTGCTACCGTTATGAACTGTATAAACATCTGATATTCAGGATATCTGACATGCTACCTCCAAAGGGTCATGAGTCACAGGTTAAGAACCACTGGTTTAGGAGATGGCAGTAAGCCACTTGGGAGTGTCTTTGAAAAATTCATTTTGTTCTCAGTTTCCTCTTCTTTCTGCTCCTCCTCCTTTGTAGTCTCTTTCTCCCTCAAGCTCCCTTCCTAGCTGCTGTGAGGTAAGCAGATTTCTCTGCTTTGCCATGTTGCCATAGGCGTAAAGACAACGGTGACAGCAGGCCATACTCTAAGATCTTTGAAACCATAAAACCAAATAAGGTTTCTTTCTTTAACTTTTTATATAAGATTCTTTCCCCTAAGAGCAATGGAAGGCTGACTTACAAACTGGAGAAGGTATAGAAAGGGAGGGAGGGAAGGTGAGAGAAACTGAAACTAGGAATGAAAAAGAGAGCTGGAGTCTGGGTGGACAGAGGTGGTGAGAGGTCCAATTGTAAGTCTGGGACAAGTGCACACTGAACTTTCAGCTTCTCAGCTGTGGAACTGTCTTGAGCTATAGTACCTTACTTTGAAAAAATAAGAACACCAATACTCCCTACTTCACGACATTATTGTGTACATGGTCCTGGCACATTGTAGTTTTTGGAAGAGTCTTTACAAAGTTTATGAAGAATGTGGGCATATGCCATAGGACCAAGGAGTGAGGAGATGACGAAAGCAATTTCTCTGAGGACACAGAGTGACAAAATTCCTACATTCTATTAAAGATTGAAGATGTTTATGGGATTTAGCCACAGAGATGGTGTTATTACTCCTAAAAATATAATTTTAATAAAATGGTGTGGCTAGAACCCAGAGATGCTACATTTATTTGGAAATGACTACATGGGGTCAATGATAATTAAAAACAAAACCTTGCCTATAAAAGGCAGAAGAGGAGGAGAGGGGGAAAGAAGGACAAAGGAGGTGAATAAGAACATGAACAGCACAGAAAGCTGGGGCAGGGAAGAATGACTGTCTGGAAGAAATCTGAGCCTATTCCATCTTGGTGGGTTAGAACCTTACCTCAGAGACCGCCCATCACTCAGAGTTGTGGAACTGTCTCTTCTAATAAAGACTGTCCTTTGATATCAAAAAATTTGCCTCCATAGTCCTTTGCTCTATATCCCTGCTGTCATTTAGATTTAAAGAACACAGTGAAGACATAAAAAGCTCAGCCTGTTGGGAAGCTTAAATTTGAATCTCATGCTCCGAGAGGCTTATTAAATTGCCATGGTTATAAACTGAGCCCTAATCCATGCTACAAAGTCTCCTGTATTTTCTTCCCAAATGCAGAGAATCTTCTTCCTGGGATAATTACTCTTCAATAGCTGGAGGCATCATCAAAAATTGAGATAATTACCCTTAACAGGAATAAATGAATTTTGAGTGTATCATCTCCTGCCACTTAAGGCAGAGCAATGGAGGTTAACAAGACAGGGTGACTCTTGGCTGGAGAACTACATATAAGTCATTCCTAATTGGGGATTTCACCTTTGTTCTGCCAGAGAACTTTCTACATGTGACTTGAGATAAATGAGAAAGTCGGGGACATGTTTGCAACCCGGAGATGAATGACTTGGTGATTCCTTTGAAATCCTAAAGAGAATGGAAGTGATTAAAATTACATTAAAAAAGAATAACTCAGAGAATTCAAAATTTTGAAGGAAGAGTCATGGCTCAAGGAAGCTTATGGTTAGTGGTTCTGAGATTCTGTAGCTCACTTTGTTTTGTTCATCTAGAGGGAGGCTGATGTGGAAGACATACTCTAAGGAGAATAGTAGAGTAGAGATGAGGGATCAGTACTTGGGGGTCAGAAGAATGGCGTCAAAGGGACGCCTCTAAAGGAAAACCATGTCGATGCTCCATGATCTCCTTCCTTGCTTTGTGGAAAGGTAAAAGATCAATATCCATACGTGAGCCTGGTCAGGTAATGCTGTAGCGACAACTCTGAGTAGAAAATTGGGGTTCTGACGTCACAGATCCAGCTGTTTACACGTCTGAGAGTGATCCAGTGATTCCAGGCAAGCACTGTGTTCCTCGGACCTCTCTCCTTTCCCAACACATAAAGCAGTAGAAGGAAATGACCACTCAGATGCTTGCCCATTCTGCAGTTCTGGACATCTACAAGGATGGATGGAGAAATGCATATATAGGAGAGTTAAAAGAAACAGTTCTGTTCATTTGCTTGGAGACTTTTTTGTGTCATTTGATTACATGGAATAAGTAGGAAGAATGGGTACCACATCCAGACATTTCAGGTCAACTTGTGCTGGCAGTAATATTCTTATATAAAATTTTGGATAAACACTTTTTATACACTAACTTTCACCCCAAATATTTGGTTTTCAATTTCTTAATCTTTGGAATGCTGGAAATTACTTTTGGCATGCCTGTAATTCCTGGGATACTGCTTTCTGCTGTTTGAAACAGAAATGGTTTCAACCTCAAAATAACAGTGCCTGCTAACCAATTCAAAGTCTTCCAAGTCACACAGACTGTCGGAAGCCAGAGTCCATTCTTTTGGACAGGGAATGTATTTGCCCAGTCCATGAGACTGAGATCAGACCTGAGTATTATTTTTCAGGTCCCCGTTGGATAACAGACAAAGAATACCTGAGTACACGAGCTTGGCTTGTGAATGACAGCTCTGTCAGCATTTTCTTAGGACCCATTCTCTTAGGAGCCATATTTAGTCCTTTGAACAAATTAGAAAGGTCATAGGTGCATTTTCACAGACTATCCCCTCTCCTTGGAAGCTTCATGATTGGCATGGAGGTTGCCACACACTTAGCAATCAAAAATGTTTTTAAAATACATGATGAACACATACATATGATGTCTGAAAGAGGCTGTGAGATCTAGTAACAGGAATTTGTCTAGTTAAAATTTAATTACTGCTATCAATTTTGATCTATTATGTATATAAAAGGATTGACAGTTCATGAATTTCTGACTAGATTCTTCTGAACTCATCTTGAGTTACAGCCTTAGCTTTAGAATGCTTTAATGGCATTTGGGTTTCTTTAAAAAGGAAATGAGAGACAGTCTGCATGAATATCTGGACATCTTCGGGTCAGGAAGGGGTGATTTCATGTGGGAACACCTTTCCAAATGAAGTGGCGGATACCTGCTTCCTGAGATTCTATTGCCGTTGTGGGCAAATACAGTCTCAGGAAGCTACGGAATGGTACAGGTCTGATTGAAAGAGGATGTGATTGCTTTTGACACCAAGAAGCACATGCACTCAGGTTACTCAGAAAGTGCAAACTCAGGCATCATCCTAGCCTCTGAAGGCCAACGTGACTGCAGAAGTTCTTTCAACTTGGCAATATTTATTTTTGATCAAAGATTTTCACTTTTGATTAAGATAATGTTCCTGGAGGCTCTGCCTGTGTAAAGTCAGTCTCACCACCCAGAACTAATACTGAAGGTTCCTCTGATCATCATTAAAATGTACTAATGAGGCACTGAATATTAATACTACAGATGACTACCAAGGTGGAACCAAGCATCTGAAGAGCCTTTGCACCCTACAGTTAATATTTGTATGTTGAGACATCATCGCTCGTTTGTTTGATCTCACTTATTTATTACATAATATGTAATTATTATATTTACTAATGGAGTAAGCATAATTTCTTTTTTTTTATCTAGGAAAGAATTAAGGAATACATGAGGGCTGATCACCTAATTCATTATCTTTGTGTATTATTGATAAATGGGGCCCTGGAAAGTAAGTTATTTGGTCGTAGGTACTATTGGTTAGAAATTAAATCCATGTCTTCTGTTGTTTTGCATTTTGTAACAGATAGTTCGCCATATCTTGGAAAATTCTGTAAAAGTGCTGCATTTCACTGAAGCGTCATTATGGAAAAGTTTCTAAACTGTGACCAGTCTTACTCTATATTTTTGCTAGTCAGTCATCAGTACACAAAGCCTGGAATGCTTTCTTTTTTAGATTCTCACCTTGTCACAAAAGTAACCCTAATGTCTTTTTTAAAGATTTATTTGTTTTATTTTATGTATATGAGTGCTCTATCTGCGTGTGTACGACTTTATGCCAGAAGAGGGCATTAGATCCCACCGTAGATGGTTGTGAGCTCCCCTGTGTTTGCTGGGAATTATGCACAGATCCTCTGGAAGACCTCTCAGTGATTGTAGCTAGTGAGTCATTTCTACAGCCTCAACATCTAAGATCTTAAGGCTAATGTAGACTTACAATCTCTGGTAAACTCTGGGGCATCACACCGACTTGCATCATATTTGATTTTAATCTATCTGGTCTTCACCTTGGCTAGGGGCTGCAGGTGTTGACTTTAGATTTGGCCTTATATAATGTCCCTCAAACTCTAAGCCTGGAGGACTATATTAGGGCTGTCAGCATGATCACCAGCTCATGCCAAGCCCAGTCTTCACATTTGTCACGGGGCAAAGAGTTACTTGTCTGCTTTGTAAAGTGGAAGATGCATGGTGAAGCTGTCCCCAGGTTCTGAGGCCATCTTGGGCAAACCAGATTTTTCAGGCTAAGGTTTTCTATCTGCATAGGGGGAGTAGTATTTGTGTCTAAAGAGTGGTGATATATGGAATATTAATCAAACCTGTCTAAAAATGGTCTTATGAGATCATCTCAGTTTAATGAACTGAAGTTCAGAGCCACTGTCTGCATTTAGGTGGACAAGGGAGCTGCTTCAAATACTGAAATCTCATGGCAGTCTCCTCCTCCAAGCAGTGTATAGGTGTGGTGCTATTCATCTCAAGTCTTACTGGGTTCTTTAGCTTCTGGGTGGCTAGATTTCCCATCAAGAGTTGTAAACAGAGGGCATGGAAGTCTAAATGAGCTGGCATGCAGACAATTACTCATCTTATATCAGATGGATCTGATGCTTAGGCTAGATTGAGAAAAATACCAGGAATGGGGTTGCAGTGCCCTCTGTACTTCATTAACACATAGTGGCTTCAATTCTATGGACCCCCAAACCAGGCATTCTATAGAACACTGAGAAATCAGATGCTTTTCCAAAACACTCAGGATAGACAAAACAGTCCTGTACAATAAAAGAACTTCTGGTGGCATCACAATCCCTGACTTCAAACTCTACTATAGAGCTACAGTACTGAAAACGGCCTTGTATGGGTATAAGAACAGACAGGAGCACCCATGGAACCGAATCAAAGAGC
>JAQHUG010000105.1:4808848-4851103 GCA_028555095.1 Dicrostonyx torquatus | reverse complement strand
TAGACAACAGTGAGGACACTAAGAGAGACTTACATAGATCTAATCTACATGGGAAGTAGAAAAAGACAAGATCTCCTGAGTAAATTGGGAGCATGGGGACCTTGGGGGAGGTTTGATGGGGGAAGGGAAAAGGAAGGAAGGGAATAAAAAAAAAATTAAAGCTTCAAAAAAAATCAAAAAAAAAAGAAATCAGATACTTTGTTTGTAACTGTCCTGGCTTCCAAGAGATGCCCTTGTTGCTACCTCAAACCCTTAGAATAGTAGTTTCTTAAAGATCCATAATCCAAAATGCATCCATACATAAAGACACCTAAGGACTCCCAGACTCCAATGAAATGAACAGAAGTAAAGTCGTATGTGTACAAGTCATATGTAAATTCTACAGCACACACTTGCTTTAATAACTATGATATTAGCCACTTCTAGTATTGTACCATAGTAAATAAATGGGTTTCATTTTACTACACATCACAGAACAGAAAACACAAAGTTTACATGACAGTAAATGGTGAGGCTGGGGCTTTTCAGTTCAAGTATGTCTTTCTCTTTGTCTTTAACATGGCTATTTTTGAAAGACTCTATAAAAGATGGAAGAATTAGACTTATCTTCTCTATCTTCAAAGTGGGAGATGTCTTCACTTGCAGTAGCTACCAAAAAAAATCACATCTGTGTCTTTCCACAGATAGTTGTTAAAACCCCAGATTTTCCCCCCTCACTTTCAGATGTATAAATACATTTTTATGTGTGTTAACATAATCTCAATATGAATATGAGAAGAATAAATTCCTGTTAAAAATAACACCAGGTTGCTACTGCCTAGAATCAGAAATGGTATGTCCATAAGTCTGGAACATGAATCTCATTATCTCAAGCCATGCATACACGAGGGCCTGACCATGAATGCAGCAGTAAGGGAACATCCATTGGGCTGTGGCTCCGTGGATGGTGACCACAGAAGCCAGTTGGCCTTGATTCCCATCTTTCACTTTCCTCTTAAAGTCTGTTCATTTTTGAAAAATATTTATTATATATACAGTGCTTTGCCTTCATGCCAGAAGAGGGCACACAATCTCATTTTAGAAGGTTGTGAGTTGCCATGTGGTGCTGGGAATTGAACTCAGGACCTCTGGAAGAGCAGCCAGTGCTTCTAACCTCTGAGCCATCTCTCCAGTATGAAGTCTGTTCATTTCTATTTATGTATGTCTTAAGTCTCCATTTTAAATCAGGATTCTTTCTGCTGTTTCAATCTAAGCAACGTTACCTTTCAGACAAGCTGTTCCAGGAGCCTTCTTCCTTAACTTGGCACTTTGCCCTATTTCAACTACTTTTCTATGGCAATCAGATCTGATCTCTTCCAGGGTTAATAGCTCCTTGCTGTACTAGGAGTAAAGTCCATACTTATCAAAGTGGTGACAGCAGTGTTCATGAACTCATAAAATTCTCCCGGTTGGTGCTGGAAAATGCAGCTACCTTGACTTTTTTCTTTAGTGCCTAGAAGGTGTTAAATATTAAGAACATATGTACACGCTCATCTTTCTCATAGGTATCCTGTCTCCAACTCCATTTCCTCTTCTACTCTTAGCCCAAATGATTTTTCTGGCATATGTACACACGTACATGTATACACACACACACAGACACACACACACACACACATACCTCACACTTAATATTCACATAGACAAGTACACATATTAAATAAATTTCCTTTTATTTTCTCTTTGAGCAATCTTGGCTTTTCGTTCAATAAATTCATAATAGAATATGCAAATTCTTCTATAATTGTTCATGAGTTTCCTAGGCTACTTGGGTGTTGTAATAAAATTCTATTCCCTGGGTGGCTTATAAACAACAGAGATTTATTTCTCATAGTTTAGAGGCTAGGAAGCCAAAGATGTAGGCATTATCAGATTCCTGTCTGGTCAAGGCCCACTTCCTGCTTCATAGACGGCAGATCCTCATGTCCTTGAATAGCACACGGAAGAGTTAAGTGTCTGGATTTTATGAAAGGATGAAGACTTTGGCTAAAATCCTCCACTTGCTATGATCATTCCCTTGAGCGGAGGATTTTAGCACATTCATTTTAGGATGAAATTTAAGCGATGCTGTTCCTCAGTGGACAAGCTGTAAGAGGACAAAGACTGTTTATTCTGCTCACCAAGTACTTCATATCGTGTACAGTGCCTAGTACACAGTAGGATTCAAGAAACTTTTGTAAGTGAATGTAGTCATGTGTGCATTATATTGAGTGTAGTATGATTAATACTCTTTCAAGTTGATATAGTTTTCCAGACAGTAAAGACTCAGGTGTTTCCATTGAACCATACAGTCTAGTATATAGAGGGAATAGTGTGGAACTCATTATGAATCCTGAACTTGAGATCAAAGAGAAGTCAGCTAAGTTACTTAACTCTGGTGCCATCTTTACCATCATTAAATTGAGGAAGATGATTAAAAAAAAACCCATAAGACTCTCCTTTTTTTTCCACCTAGAATTTTGGGGATCATGTGAGACAATCACATTAGTGCTTTGAGATTTTAAAGCATTTAAACAGGCTCACATTGTTGTCCTTATTAAATGCAAACTTCTATCTGTATTCAGAAAGAGCAGCAAAGGCAGAAAAATAGGAAGAGATGAATGGGTGCTTGTCAGGATGACACTGGAGGATGAATAGAGAGCTCTCCTGTCCATCCCCTAAATTCCAATGCTTGAGAAGAGTCAAGAAAAAAGACTTTACAAAACATTTATAATGCGTGTATTTTTAGGCTGCTTACCCCTTTGGGAAATATCCTTACAAATTAAGTTCTTCTTGATTGATAGTAGTTGCTATCTATATTTTTGAACTCCCTAGGTCTTCCTAATTTTGGCACAAACATTCAGTGCTTACCATTGTCATATTTCATTTCCTGTCTTACCCAATTTTCCTTTCCTTTTGTAAATTATATGCAATTTTTTAAACCTGTATGAATTCTTTTATGATGTTAATGACTCATTTTGTTATACCCATTTAATTCTGAAATTCACAATGCATTTTGTGGCTTAAGCAAAAGTTATAAAAAGTCTATTATCATCTGCCTTGTTACATTTATTTTAGATTACTTTAGCTCAGGGGTAGAGAAGCTTTAGTGACAAGGTTCACAACCAACATTCTTTGATACTTGATTTTATAGTGTATTATATAAAGGCCACCTTCCTTGATTCTGATTGGAACATCATATAGTGTCAACATGATGGCAAAAATTTATCTTTGATTTTCAAGTAAATAAGTCATAGAAAATATAACATTTTATCATTAAACATTATAGATGAGAGAAATACCTTTACTAAATATGGAGTTAAGGTCTTCAAATAAAGTGTGTACATTTGATATGTAGGGTATATCTCATATATGCTTATGAGCATTTTATTCAGTAAGATATTATTTTAGGTGCTAGGCATTAGAGTCAAAATAAGACCCTCAACTTTGCTTTTTATCTTCTTATTTATCTTCATTTTTAGACTTAAAATTTAGTTATGTAAAACTTGCTATGGGAACCTATAGACCTCTTTCACCAAATGCTTGATGGCTAATTTCCAGGTCTGAATATGTAAAATCTGGGCCATCACTACACTGACACACACACACTCACATGCACACACACACGCAATCGCGCACACACACACACACACATATATATATATATGTATATATATATATATATATATATACACACATACACTCATATACATTTACTTAGTTTTCTAAATATAAAGACTGCATGGAACCTTGCTGACATGACATGTTAGGATGCTGCTTTAACATAAAACATAATAACAGTATAAGAACAGTATTTTAAATCAATTTACCTTTTAAATAGGTAAAAGTCCAGGTTGCCAAGGAGTCTGGGTAAAGGGCGGCTTTGGCTGGTAATGCCATTCAGGATCCCAAAGTCTTCCCATTTTGTGGTTCTGTCAACATTTCCTTAATCAGAGTGTGAGAGATGCCCTCTGTGCCATAGCAGGGGAGGAAAGTGATAGTGGAGGACACATGAAGGAACCATATTTTACTTCTCATACACTATGGTAGAGAAGCATATTTCTTAACTTCACCAGACCACAAGGGGAAGAAAGTTATGCTTTAACTGGGTTACAGCAGGATAAACTGACATTAAAAATTATGGGGACATGGGAAGACAAAGGAATCCCTGACTCAGGAGTCTAATTGAAGCCTCTTGCCAGCTAAGTCAAGAATTCTAACAAAATGAACAACATTGACCTAAGGCCTCTTCTCATCTAAAACCCTGCATTTTTCTAGGATTCTCACCAGAAAAGCTTTCCAGTAAAAGGATGTTATATCCTAACGTCTTTGTGTAAACTTAGCATCTCCTTGATTTACCTTATCACAGTGTAGTCCTACCCAAGGCACCATGAGAGCTACCCTATAACATACATGTACATATATATGTATATATCATATATATATATATAAATACACACATATATATAAAGAGGGGGAGGGAAAGGAAAAAAACCTTCTTAGCACCTCTGAAATGTCTCTTGAGCACTACAAAGTAGTGTCCATGGCTAGTGCCGAAACACTTCTGTTCTACTTTCGTTTGAAAAGCCTATTCCCACACTCTTAGGTCTGCCTTACTTTCTTTGTGTACCTTTTTTTAAAAATTAACAAACTACTATTTCATTTCATTTGCTTATATTGTAATTCTTTTCTTTGGCATGGCCAAGAATCCAGGTTTATCCAAACTGAGGTCTCTAAACAATTAAGGAAACCCCACAAAAAACAGCAGTTGGCAGCATGGAGTTGTGCCTTGACTTCTACCAGAAGAGAATAATCTTGTCTGAGGTTCTTGGTCTGTGGTCATATCTGTGGACATTTCCCTGATTAATAATTGACATAATTAATTAATACTTAATCCCAATTAATAATTGATATGGGATGGTCCAGCTCACTGTAGATGGTGCTAACCTACACCAGAGTTCCTTGGCTCTATAAGAAAGCAAGCTGGGCCAGCATGAGATTAATACATCACTTCTCTGTGGCCTCTGCTTCAGTTCCTGTCCCTAGGTTCCTGCCTTCAGTTTCTTCCCTAACTTCACTCAGTGATAAGCTTTTATTTGCAAAAAATAAAAATAAAATAAGCTCTCTTCTACCCAAGTTGTTTTTGGTCAGTATTTTCTTTTCATAGCAATCGAGAGGCAAACTGGAACAGTGACAAATCCTAGAAATCTGTGTACTCACACATCAACCTACAGAAGTAGCATATCTGAAGTTAGGACTGAACTTGACTGACTTAATACAAGATCCTTTTTATATTTATTCATTATTTCTCTCTGGAAGTAACTGTGGCTACTGGGGACTCATTAACGTCTTCATTTATTCATGTTCTCGAGTCAATATTTATTGAATAGCTGCTATCTTCAAGGAATTGTGCTGGTTCATAGAGGAGAAGGAGAAAAGAATAAGAGAGTGTAGAGTCTTTGCCTTAGTATTTACGGTCAGGAAAGAAAGAAGTGGATTCTCTATGTGTAGTTTATCAGACTCATACTGTGTGCAGGTGTTGAAACAATTGGGAGGGTGGCAATTCAGAAACAGACACAATCTCACCCAGTAGGACCAACTTCAGGAAGGAAAGAACTGCTTAAGATTAAAAGGTAATAACAACAGAGGACTTTCTCAGCCATGGGGACACTGTAAACAGAGCTGTAGGGATCAGAAAATGGGAGTGAAGTTACTGCTAGCCAGACTGTTTGCTGTAACCTGGGAGGAAGATGGGAGACATGAGCAGCCTTGCACACACAGGTGCTGACTTCCTAAGCAGTTCTGTCAGGTGGTGCAGGGACAAACTCCTTTTGAATATTATGAATCTCCCAATTTATGCCAACTGTCTGCTCCATAGTGTTTATAGAGACAGTGCCAGGTGCAGGGCCATGTAAGGACAACCTCCAGGTCCTCACAGGCCCTCTGGATATCCTGTATCTCCCTCCCTTCCTGGATAATTTGGTTTATTAATTCCTTACATAAATGAAGATTACTCTAATACCTGGCTCTCCACGTTACCTTTTGAATATCAACACAGTCCAATAAGATGCTTTTGAGATACAGAAGGCTTGGTGGGCTACATCAGCATCCCTGCAGAGCAGTAAGGAATGTTGTTCAAACAGCAAAGAGCAGACCTTCCTGTGCTTCAGAGGACAGGAGATCTTGTCCCTTTGCCCCTGTTGAGGCAAGTACTAGAAAACAATCATCGTTGAAGATCCAGTAATGTATTATCCAGAGTCACTTAAACCCTTCTCAGAGGAGACCTTTGTTATCCCATTTACAGCTCGCACTGATAAGACACTTGGAAGTTAACTTAGATGTAGAGGTACACCACAACCCAACAGTCTTAAAAGTTAAACCAAACCCATCAGCATCTGTTAGTGCTGTGAAAAAGGCTCTTGTTTAAAATACTACTGGAGCTTAAATGGAACAGAGACAAATTTTTAAAAATGATATTAAAATGTTAATTTCCCTCCCATATTTCCACTTATAAGTTTCTGAACTCACTGAATTGAAAAGAATTCAACTTTGCCACTCACAATTCTGACTGAATTGTGAGCATTTCCAATCTGAAGTGCTTTGATTTTGATTTACATTTAAATAAGGATTGTTGCAGGTAGAAAGACCTCCTGTCACAGCTAGGACCACTTGCAAATTCCGGCTGAGGAGGGATCCAAAAGAGAGGGGAATGGAGGATCTGTCCAACATTGATGTTTTCTCCTTCTATTTTCTCATCCCAACATGTATAACTGCTGGTGTAAATGAAATTCTTGGAGCTCAGGAAGAGGGGTAAGGCAGCAACCCCGGGTGGAATGCAGAGCCCCACTGCTATTTACACAATTTAAGGCTGATGGGGAAGCTGTGGGAAACTTCGATGCAGGCTTCTTGCTGGATGGGAAATGTATATTCAACTTGGGAGTGGGAACAGCTGAATGCTTTTCAGTTCTTATTGGTTCTTTGTTTTGTTTTCTAAATACCTAAGACTGCACATGTGATTTGACAACTGATCGACCTTCCATCTGATAACAAGTCTGAAGGCATGGTTAAGCTAAGCTCTTCTAACTTCTTCTATTCTGTTTTCTTGAATTATTCCTTGTCTTCAGAATGTTTCTAAGGATTATATAGTTTTTTTCTGTCAATATTGCAGTTGGTAGATTATCAAACCGGCTTGTATTATTACCTGGATTGACATTCTCCAACCCACTGTGGATCTAGGGAGAGAAGGAAGGAAGGTAGTTCTCCAGCTGCTGCTCACTCTATGACTGATTGATTCTAGATGACCAGACATGAGTTCAAGGCCAGTACCTTGATATGATATGATGAGTTTTAAGTAAACGATGAATAGTTTATGTTGCATGCAGGCAGATCCATTGTGAACTGCCTACACACTGCTTCAGCAGCAGTAATGAGGCAACACTGCCTAGGTGACTTACTGTGAACTGCAGGGAGAGAGGCCAGGTGCTACATTTGAATGTAGTTGCTGGTCTCTGAATTGAGTTTTAATTATCAGTCTCCATTGTGAAAACTATGAGATAATTTTCTCCATTATTTATCTTTCATCCTGGTTAGATAGACCCATCTTTAATTTCTGAGATTACACTGTTTGTGTTCACATTTCTCAATGGGTATCTCTTCCTTATATCCTTTGGGAAATGTCTTTCCTTGCTGTGGGATAATGCTCTTGTACCCTATAGAGATTTGTCATTCATATTGGTTTAATAAAACACTGATTGGCCAGTAGCCAGGCAGGAAGTATGGGCAGGGTGACAAGACTAGGAGGATTCTGGGAAGAGCAAAGGCTCATTCTGTAGTCACCAGCCAGATGGAGAGGAAGCAATATGAGAATACCTCACTGAATAAGGTAACAAGCCACGTGGCTAAACCTAGATAAAAATTATGGGTTAATTTAAGTTGTAAGAGCTAGTTGACAATAATCATAAGCTAATAGGCAAATATTGTTGTAATTAATAGAGTTTCTGTGTGATTATTTGGGTCTGGGCAGCTGGGAAATGAAAGCACAGTTTCTGTTTACACTTCCTTATGCTGGCAGATACGCTTCCTAGGGAATGTCAATGCTCATTTCCCATTGCTAACCTCACACTATCTCTTTGGCTTACATTGCCAAAAAATTACTGAGGGATGAAGGGAATGAATATTAAGTAGATAGAAAACATTTCCTTTTGTGCCAGTAGCTAGAGGAAATCTCCGAAGCTCCACTAGATAACTTGGGGTCTGAGAACCATATAAGCAAGGCAGCACTGGTCATATCTAGAGCCATACAGGCATTTCCTGAGCAGGGATAGCTGTTTCTGTCATGATTCTAGCATTTGTCCATTGAATCCAAGCTGTTGAGAACTTACTATACTTTATTTGGCAAGTAGTTCAGAAGACTCAGGTGCCAGGCACAACCTGGTATCCTGACAGTGTGCTCACCAACTCTGGAGATTGCTTCAGCATCCTTTGCATCTATAGACTTACAACCCCTCTAAGGACTTGTCTCCTCTAGGTCACTGACATCCAGTTTAGGAATCTACCAATCTCTGTAGCTTCCTAGTCTCCAGAAATTCTTCTTTTCCCCTTTGTGTCTTTACTCTCAAACATCTCTCCCCATTGGCCATGACTACATCCCCTCTGGATCACTACTCTTTGAGAAAGTGTAGCTTTCTTTTTTTTTTTTAGTATGTGAGAAAAAGCTTTGGGATGGATAAAAAGCTCTCTATTTGAACTATTTATGCAGGCATATGCACTCAAAGCTCAGTTTCCCGCTGAGTCTCAACCTCCTCCTGGGAGACTGTAGGAACTTTAGGAGGTGGGAAAAAGTAGTTCCAAAGGTTGGACTTTAGAAGTTATAACTGGTCCCTGGTCCCTTCCATCCTAGCTACTTCCTATCTGCCATGAGATAGACAGATGCCTCCTATAGGTGTTCCTACAATCATGCTGTTTTGCCTCACTACTGTGAGTTCACTATCAGTGGGACCAAGGACCATGGGCTGATATCTTTGAAACTATGAGTAAAGTCAATCTTTTCATCCTTGTTTTGGTCAGACATTGGATCTCAGTGATGAAAAAAATAACTAATGCATAAAACATTGAAAAAAAATCCAAGAACAACAAATACAGATAGGTTGGTGCCCTGACTTAAGGGGCTAGAGGGACTCAAACAGTATGAATAAAAATAAAATATCCCTGAATTCTGTCATAGCACTAAATAAATTATTATGGCAACTGATGTGGGATTTCCCTCTCTATGCTGTGATTACTGTTAATGAAAAAAGAACTGTTTTGAGCCTATAGCAGAGTGGGGCAAGGTAGAGTAGAGCTAGACAGGGAGGACTGGGCTGAATGTTGGGAGAAAGAAGGGCAGAGTCAGAGGGAAGCCATGGAGCCACTACCAGAGACAGACACTGGAAACTTTACCCAGTAAGCCACTGCCATGTGGCGATACACAGATTAATGGAGATGGGTTAAATTAAGATGTAAGAGTTAGCCAGTAAGAAGCTAGAGCTAATGGGCCAAGCAGTGATTTAATTAATACAGTTTCTGTATGATTATTTTGGGGCTAAGTGGCCAGGAACCAACAAGTGGCCTCCCTCCTACAGGCAGCTCAATCAGAGATAGCTTATTTTGCATCTTCAATAAACTGTCCTGTAAAAGAAAATTTTATATTAAAGGGATATGAGTTTTATTAAGCTGATTATGTAAAAATCAGTTTATCTGAGGTGACCAGTGTATGAAGCCCAGCAGAGTGGTGGCAGTAGGAACTGCAGGAAAGGTAAGCATGAACGGCCTAGAGCTTGGCTGTCTTCTTGTCTGCAGCAAATGCTGCGGGGTATTTTTAACCAGACTTGATAAGATTGTGTCTGTGTTAGGGAGAAGTTGAGAAGAAGAACAGGCATAAGTAGGGTGAGGAGACTTTTCTTCTTGGGCACTGATGGAGGCAAAGGGAGCTGAGTGTGTGAGCAATGGACACTTCATTCATTTTGGCATGGGTCGAGGCACAAATGGAGGCTATCTACCTACCTCAAACTTCAACCCTTCTGAGACTCACCCTTTGTCCTTTCTTTCTGTTGTTCATGGCACTCACACTTCTACATCCACATGTTCAAGGTCCATCTGTCTGACCCCTCTTTCAACCCTCAAATTTCTTGGACACAACACAGACCTGGCTACCTTCTCACAGAGTAGTCTTTTGTCTAGTCTACTCCTTTATAAGAGACTACATGGGCCCTGAAGTATATTCCAGGTGAGTCCCAGGTACAGAGAAAACAATATAGAATCAGAGGGGTGGGCTCCAAGTGAACATGGATTTCAGGTGGGCATGTACTCTTTGAGCTGTGGATTCTGTGCCCTTGCCATGAATTTGGAGTGGGTCTCCTTGTCAAAGAAATACATAGCTTTTGTGGAAGAGGAGACCTAGCATCCTGGACTTAAGGGTGGCATAACACAAAGACCAGAATTTTATCTTAGGGGCCTTTCACTAACATATAAAGAAGCCATAGGAAAACATCATGCTCAAGTGTGAGACAGACAAACCGTGGTTAATCAAGGTCCCATCACACTGGACTCCATGCTCGTCTATAAGGCCTGTTCAGAAGAACTATCTCTGGATTTTTTTACCCACTCTTTTTAATTGGTTTCAGTGTTAGGAAACCACATTTTCCTTTTATCTATTTTAAGAAATTCAAGAATTTTTCCAAAATACAAATCAACTCCTGTGAACCTACTCACTGCATCCTTTGCATTAAACATGTCCTGCCTTGTCTCCATGTAGCAGTTCATAATTTCCCTTAACGAAACCATTGGATTAAGCGTATAGCATATATGTGTGATATGTGTGTTCATGTATGTTTAGTCATGTCCATGTGTGTATGATATAAAGGGGAACAGAGAGCAAGAGTGAATAGGTAAAAAATGCTTCAGAGAAAGGAATTGCCTCTTTAGTCTCTGTGACAGTTTGAATGAGAATGGTCCACATACAACCAAATATTTGAACACTTGGTCCCTATTTGGTGAAACTTTTTTGGGAAGGAGTAGAAAGTGTGGTCTTGTTGGAAGAGGCCTTGCTGGTGTCACTGGCAGTGGGCTTTGAGGTTTCAATAGCTCAAACCAGGCCCAGTCCCTCTGTCTATCTGCAAATTATATATCACAAGCTCTCAGTTACTGCTCCAGTGCCAAGCCTACTTGCCTGCCACCAATAATCCCACTATGATGGATATGGACCAATGTGCTAAAATGTAAGCAAGCCCCCAATTAAATTCTTGCTTTTATAAGTTGCACTCATTATGGTTTTACATCACAGCAAATAGAACAGTAACTAAGACAGCCTCCTTTCATTATATACCTAGTATGACTATAGGGCTGAATAGGAAGAAAGGGGAATTCTAATACTGAAGCCTTCTACCTTCCCAATAAGCCACTCAGCTTCTGTCTATTCAAGTTTCCTCTTTTGTGAGATGGTGTTAGCATATCAAACCAGATGAGGTGTAAGCAGGTCACTGAGAAGCAAAGGGAGCTGGGAGTGCCAGCAATGCCTTTATGATTTTCTACCAGCGTGTCCTCTTCTTTATCATCCAAACAGCTGGGTGGGGCACGAGAAGAGCCGGGGCAACAGGGAAGTGGAGTCCTGGATTGCAGAACATTGCTATCTTTAGAGGACGGATGCTCCACCTGGCAACAGGACAGCCTGCTGCTTTTATCCTCACAGAACCATCTCTGGAAGTGCTTTTGAAGCAGAGGAAATTCTTCCAAGGACTTTGCGCCCTTTTCGTTGTCCGTTTCTCTCGACAACTTGGTTCTTTGTCCAGGTGTATGTCTATTTCTAGCTGAGCTTCACTTTGCTCCTTCTCTGTCAATCACCCAACTTGATGTTTGCTGGTACAGTGTCCCTGATCTCTCACAAGCTGCCTCCCAGGCCACCTCCAGATTCCAGTATGGAGCTCCACTTAAGCAGACAGGGTCTGTGTTTTCACCAAGGGTTCTGCAAGGATTGTGGTAGCACTCAAAAATGAAATTATTCCAAGCAGTCTTAAGAAAAAGAATGAATATTTTATTTTTTTCCCTTGCATCTCAGTCTGGGCCTCTTATTTTAGAAACTCGAAGACTAAGTTTTTCATGTCTTCTCCTTTATGCACATGGAAATATGGAGGAAAAAAACCTGATTTCAGATATGCTATTTGCTAGTGAGTGTTTTAAGTGTCTGTGAACCTCATGTCTCATCATTGGAGTCAACTTAATGGCATCTATCTTACAAGGCTGTGAGTTTTCAGATGAGTCACATAGATGACTGCGAAAGCTCAAGCAGAGCACTGTCGAATGCCTCGCATATTTTAACACATGCTGGTTTTCAGTTTTGGCTCCATCTAGCCATAGTTCACACAAAATACATGGAACACATCAAGTCATGATACTACATATGGGAGAGAGGGACTGTAAACTCCAGCCATGCACAGGTATATTAGTGAAAATGCCATGTGTAGGGGTCTCTAGCTCTTAGCTCATGATATACGGACATCTCAGTTTGGATGGAGCTTGATTTTGTACTTTAATGAAGGAAGATGGATCAAATAAAGATGAATCTTACAGAGAATTATCTTGCTAATTTCATACTTATCTCTTTTTGTCCTTGTGTGTTTCCTGAAGACTTCACATACCAAATCATTGGAGGGGGCGGGGCAAGCCTCTGACGGAGACATGCAAGCCTCATTCTAATCCCATCTGTTGTGGTCTGGCGCTATGGGGTTCTTGAGTGGGCGCCTGGGTAACCCATCAATATGGTGAGTGGGTAGGCCTCTCCTTTATCTTTTCATCTCAAGGATGACTCAGGGAAGCTGCCTGATATTAGCCAGAGAAGAAACAGGAAAGGAATAGTGGATTCCATACAAGAAACTGAGACAGTGGTACTGTGTCCATTGTGGGTAGAAATTTGAGCCCAGGCTATGGTGATGGGAAATGGGTGTGGCCTTAGTGGGATGATTGCAAAGGGAAAGTGGTTGTGGATGCTGTACTGTTGAGGGTGCTGGAGCATCGTTCCCTGAAGATCCAGCACAGTTAGATTCAGCATCACTCTGTAGGGGTTTGCATGGGTGGCTGTGGTGGGTGACACAGGTGGCTTTGCTGTAGCCATGGCTGCATCTGTGGAGCCATCAGACAAAAGAACTGTCTTTTCGATGTGGTGTCTCCTTCCTTTTGCGGAATTTTAAACTTTTAAGACGCTTGAATATTGTAAGGCAGCCATTAAGAGGACAACACCAAGTATTCTAGTAATTTGGCCCTGTGTCTTAAGATAATGACTTGGGGACTTTGAATATCAGTTGTATCTTAACATGATGGAGTCATTTGTTTTAATTTGTCTGTGTCCTTTGTTTTTTATTGGGACAAAAGGCAGCAGATTACAGGATGGACTATGTGGCAGGCAGGCAGAGCAGACTGGGGGAGTAGGATGTGCTTTGCTCTTAGTGCTTGGCTTCCCAGTTCTGGCTGTGGGTTATGACCCGAGCTCTTGGCTTTTGCTGAGTATTACTCTTTCAGAGCACGTGAGCTCTCTGGCATGTCTCAGGCCAGCACATTGAGAGGAAAGGCTTTTTTGTTCTTTTTGCTTTATACAGAAACCAAATGGTGTTTTTAACATACCCTTTTCTATTAGGTAGCATGTTTCCCTTTCTTATTCAGTGTATTTGTGGTGCTATCCTTAAACATACCGAGTCTCCCAGGGTAGCAGTATCTGCGACACATATAAAGTGGGGTTATTTTGTGAATTAATTATTAGGCTACAAATAATGTTGGCTAGCGGAAGAGAAAGGACACCGCCCTACAAATAGAATATCAATTGGAAGTGTGGCGAAGCAGGAATGGTTTTTTGTTGCTTTGGGGCATAATGAATGATTCTATTTTGCAGTTGTTCCTAAAATGTAAGCGTTTGCAAACCAGCGTTGCATTGTTTGGTCTCGGGAGAACAGTGAGGATTTCTAAAGATAGTTTTACTTCCCAAGTACAAATTGTTCGAAGAACACTGTGTCCTGCATGCTGGGCTGGGCAGTTGTGCCCTGTGATAGAGCGTGGAGTTGATAGGACTTGATGTCAATGATGCTTTCCTAATTTGTTATGTGACCATTGTCAAGGCACTGAAAGATTTTGTTTCTTTCTGGTTTATGTTTCTTTATTTTAATCTGTTTGGCATGAGGCCTGTGTAGTCCAAAGTTCTTTCCAGACCTTGACAAATATCTACACCATGAGAGAGATGTTCTTTGGGGGAGATTTGAGTTGAGGAGTTTTGGACTGTCTGCTCATCCTTACCTTCCTGAATGCTTGGGTGAGTTTTCAGGAATGGTAGGATTGCAGGTCCATGTCCTGAGCTTTAAGGTACATACCAGTGGGGTGACACAGAAAGGTTGTTCTACTGTGTGCCAGCAGCTGAAGCTGGCCGATTAGCTCCTGTGGGAGTGGATTTCCATGGCAGGTTTGTGCTCTGAGCTGGGGCATGCACATACATAGCTATCTCTTAAGGACCAAGATGCTGTTTGCCTTCTTTGCTTGGGCTCTCGGTGAGGTTGTGAGTCAAGCATCCTTAGAAATGTGAGATTCCAAATTTCAGTGAAAGGAAGCCAGGGAAAGAAAGGACTTTCATGTTTACTAATTCCCTCTGCATTTTGAGTACAACTCCTGGCTCTTAAATACAAGATTATACTTAATTCTTATAAGATATCTTTGAAGTAGCTCAAACTATCATGCCTACACTATGGATAGGTAAACCAAGGTTTAGACAATTAATGCCAATTGTTCAATGTAATTTGACAGATAGAGGCAGTGCCAGATAAAAATTAAGTGGACACCAATTCTTAGCTTTCGTTCTATTTCGGTATGTTTCTAGTCTTTCCCTGCTATTTGATGAACCATTTCTTCAGTGATTATCACATTCCTTATTCTGATCTCCTCTGTGCTCAGAGATTAACATGCCCGAATCCCTCCCTACCTCTGCACCCCTCAGCTGCAGCTCTTGAACTATTCCTGGTTTAGCTGGCTAACCAAACAATCCATTGAACTTATTTTCATTAATGCTACAAGTGACAATCATGGGCATATTTTACTCTGTCAGCATGAAGTCTGCATTTTATAGGGATTCTCAGGTTCCTTAGAAATCCAGATGTTGTGGTGTGGCTGTTCTCAGCAAACCTTGATAATAGTTCTTCTCAGGGAGTCCAGAGACTGTATTTTCACTGATGCCCAAGAAAGATCCCATAGTTGGGAATGGCATATAAATGAAACCCTTTTCTATGCATACTTCCATTTGCTGTATATGTATGTGTATATACACAGTATATATATACCAAATGGAAGTATGCATAGAAAAGGGTTTCATCTGCCCACTGAAGGGGGAACACACCACACAAAATTCCCTTTTGAGGACATAACAAGATTCATCCTGTAACAATACTTCCTAATTAATTTCACTCCTGAGTTAGAACACATTTTATCAAATTGCATTTGGGTGGAAACTATAGACTTTGGTCTATATAAGGCACAGGTTTAAAAAAAAAACCTGTCTCCCATATTTGCGATCTTTTTTTTTTTTTGAGCAATGTGGTATAGATACAGAAAGTATTGGGTTTTCATTTTTTTTTTAAGCTAAAGGATCTGAATGCAGACTTTTGATTTACACACCTACTATACCAGGAAAGACAAAGACCAAGAAGGAACATCTCTAACCACCTTGTCCAAATGACGGCTTTTGACAGAAGGCAGAGAATATCTTTGTCATTGACTCACCCCCTTCACACCACTCACAGGATATTCTGCGCTCAAGAGACTGTGCCCATGGGAAAGGGGCAAGTCAGTGAACACGGAAGTATCTAGAAGGACAATGTCCTACCCATGACCTCTGTCCTGGATAGTTTTTCTGTCAACTTGATACAGGCTAGAGTCATACGAGAGGAAGGAACCTCAGAGCTCCTATCATTTCTCATGGAGAAAATGTCTCCATGAGATCAGGCTGTGTGCAAGCCTGTAGGGCATTTTCTTGATTAGTCATTGGTGTGGGAGGGCCCAGCCCATTGTGAATGTTGCTGTCCTTGGGCTGATGGTCCCGGGATTTTATAAGAAATCAGGCTGAACAAGTCATGAGGAAGAAGCCAGTAAATGATACTCCTCCATGGCCTCTGCACCAGTTCCTGCCTCCAGGTTGTTTATTTGCTTGAGTTCCTGCCCTGACTTTAGATGGTGACTGGTGATGGGGAAGCAAAAGTAAAATAAACCCTTTCCTTCCCAGTTTGCTTTTGGTCATGATGCTCCATCACAGCAATAGTAATCTTAACTAAGAAAGCCTCCTTATTGAATTCCCAAGGTCCACTTTCATGTTCTCTTTACCCATCAAAATCTCATAGAAAGTGTACAGAAGCACTGGCTGTTTATTAGATTCTACTCACATTTTCAGGAAGTCTGAGATGTAGATTGCTTGCAGGTTTCCAAGTAGAGCCATACTGCTGGCACGGGAATCCCACTGTACAGATAATTCTCTAGTCTGCTTTGCCTGCATTATCCGGAACAATTTCCTTCCTTCCACCTTCCTTCCCTCCCTCCCTCCCTCCTGCCTCTATCTCTCCCTCCCTTTCTCCTGTCCTCCCCCTCTCTGCTCTCTTTGTATCTTTCCCTCCTTCTGACTCTCCTAGTTTCTTTTGTGGTATGTATAAGTATGTGTGTATCCAGGCATGCATACTTTCACATGTGTGTGCAGAGACTGACACTGAATGTCATGTCCTCTTCTTTATCTAATATTTTGAGGCTCGGTCTCTCACTGAACCTGGAGCTTAACTTCTGGGCTGGGCTAGACTGACTAGCAAGTTCTTGGAATCCACCTGTCTTTGTTCCCAAGGGCTGGGGTCACAAATATGCACTGTCTCATCTAGCTTTTTTGTTTGTTTTGTTTTGTTTTTTTAGACAGGGTTTCTATGTAGCTTTGGAGCCTGTCCTGAAACTAGCTCTTGTAGACCAGGTTGGCCTCAGACTCACAGAGATCCGCTTGCCTCTGCTTCCTGAGTGCTGGGATTAATGGTGTGTGCCACCACCGCCTGGCTCATCTAGCTATTTATGTGTGTCCTAGAGACCCTCATGAGTTTTTAGCAAGTGCTTTAATCACTTGGACACCCCCACCCCCACCCAGAGTAGACTGAAACATAGAAATCAGATCAAACTGTTTTCCCAAATCCCTTCAGTGCCTGCAACACTGCTCCCATTAGAATCTACCCATGTGGTGCCCAGGAGGAATGAGTTGGTAAGGTGACAACGATTCAGGGCTAGTTGAGATCTATTTTATTCTTTCTATTTTGATGCTGCAGACTAAGATGAGGGCTTTGCACATGTGATGTCCTTGTGGGCACACACCCAGACCATATGGTATCATTAGTGACTGCCCTGCTCTCAGAAGGATTTGTATAGACAGTGCATCATATTGATGCACTTTCCATGCTAATGAAAAGGCATACTAGGCTCACTCTGCTAACTTGACCTTCTAGAATTCTCTAGAGCAGTACTACTATAATTATGAAACGAGCTTTTTGGCACCAATGTGCTTAGAATTGAAGGTCATATGTAATTCCTGATTACTTTGATGCATGCCTAGTGTCTTCAGCATGACTGAGGAGCTAAATTTCAGGTCGGATGTAGTTTTAACTAATTTCATGTAAAGTCTATGTGGCCACATGCAGCTGTGAAGTACACGAAGTATGCGAGGCCACCTATGGACCCAACAGGCTTGTCTCCATGTTTAAGCCTCCAGAGGTATTTTTAGTTCCCAGAACTTTCTGGCATTCAGGTTCTTTTTAAATGCACTAGAACTTTTCTCTCAGAAAAGCTCACTGGCTCATCTTACCAGGAGTCCTCAGAGATGTGCAGACAGTCTCTGCCAGGTTAGCAGTCACAGCCGGGATGACTGTGAGCAAAAAGATGGCTTAACAGATGTGCCAGCTGAGGATGAGTCACAGCTGCAGGCTGTGGGCACAGGAGGACCAGAGGCAGGGCATCCTCCGCAAGCTTCAGCTCTAGGGGGCATGGAAAACACAGTATTGCTCCAGTAGGGATGGTGCAATGCGTGTTCAGAGAATATCATAGACAGTGCCGGTGACTCACAGAACATCTAGAAGCCCAGGGACAGCACCCACTATCACAACACACCCTGGGACTTTTGTAAGTGGTTCTTAAGGGAGGAAAGACCAACAGGCTCAAGGACATCTCTCTGGCCACTGTAAGTGAAGGGATTTAAGCAGTTGGACTAAGGCTTCAGATAGATGGCTCCAGGGTCTTGATGAAATACACTGCCTTTCATGCTCTACCCAGGCTGAACTTGGGGATAGTTTTCATCCATCTCGCTGCTGATGACTTCCCAGGCAGTCTAGATTTTCGGGGTCATGTTGTCTTCCTTAGGCTCAACTCCTGGGAGTCTTTGATTCCACTGGCTCTTAAGGGTATGTTGGGTCAGACCCTGGGTTCTGTGCCTGTGTCCTGAAAGCCAGTTTGGAGAGTAGAAGGAGCAGGGACCTTGCCATTTTATTGTTTGGAGTCATTAAGACTTCTTACTGTGGTTCAATTGAAAAGAAAAGGAAGACTAGACAAATTTACAATCTAGATAGAAATTGTCACCTATTAGAAAGTTAGGAACTAGAAACCCAACAGGAAAATACCTTTTACTGGGCATCTGAATGAGGCCAGTCTAAGCAGGCCATTTTGGTGCATGGGATTTAATACCATGAAGAACAAAACTTGTAGCATGGGTATTTACTTTCCCCCTTGATGCCAAGGCTTTGTTAGAACAATCCAAAGAAATCTTAGCAAGAAAAAGAGACAGCAGAGAATGCAGGTCCCAAAGAATCTGATGCCCAGTGTCCATCCTCTTGATTCCCAAAGCGCCTCTCACTTAAACATATTTTTATGGGAGAATCTCTCTCTCCTTTCTTCTCCCTAAAACAAATAAATACCCAACCCCCATAAAAGCGTTAGATGTTGAGCCAGTGTAGAACAAGAACGTGCAGAGTTGAGGGTAGGGACAGTCTTCCGTGGGTCCCAGACAGACATAAGGACAATGGTGGTCTCAGGAGATGGCAGCAGATGCAGAAATCTCCTCTGCCAACTGTTGTAGCTGGCAGAGGACAGTAGGACAGCAAGTATCCGATGATGTTAATTCAGAGACTGAAAAGCAGTAAACAGCAATTTGTCAGAAGATATTCCCACTGCTAAGCTTGTAACAGTGTTCCAGTTTGTCTGGGTAGACACAAGGAGGAAGATTTAGCTATATAGGAAATTGTGCTGCCAATATGGTAATTTTAAGGTGGGAGCAGAGGGCATAAATAACTTCTCTTTTATCCACGATTCCCACTCCTCTGAACCAACTATGTGTACTAAAATTGAGCTGGAGTTTATGGAATGAGAGCTGGGAGTTACATATTTGTTAAAGTTTGGGTAAGACTGCTAAGAGAAGTGAACGGAGTGGTTACAAAAGTGTGGTGGGTTCCTACAGTGGACTATTATTTAACTTTGTAAAGAAGAGAAATCCTAACACAGGCAACAAGAGGGAGAGACCCTTAGGGCATCATACAAACTTAAATTATCTAGCCATGAAAGGACACATTCTGTGTGATCCCCTGGTGGGAGCCTGCAGAAGCTAACTTTATGCAAAAGGTCAGTAGACAAGTAGAATTATAGCTACCTGAGGATGAGGAGGGGCATGCATTGTTAGTGGACAATTTCAGTGAAGGAAAATAAAACATTGTCGAGATTTGGTCACAAAAATGTAAGCATATTGCTTGATTATACATTTGTAAGTGGTGATAAATAATTTTATGTTTCTCTCTGTTTAACTATGATAAAAATTTAAGAGATAGCAATTCTGCATAATCTTTAACTTCTTAAAGTTTGGTTGGTTTACTTAGAGAGAATTTTGTTGTTGCTGTTATTTGCTTATTCTGGTGGCACTGAGATATCACCACAGGTATCATGGATGTTAGGAAAACACTATCACTGAGCTGAATCCTTAATCTGAAATTTTAATGAATAGAAATTTCCATTGAGCTGGTCCCATGGCTTATACTCAAAGGTCCTGCTACAGAAAAAGGAAAAATACGTTCTTATTTGGCTGTTCTTATGATGTGGATTCCCCTCTGAATGCTGCGAATATATTTTATTACTTACACTCTTATTTATGTATTTTTTCTTCTGGTTATAAGTCCACATAATAACTTTTTGGTGAGAAAAAATGTGTTTTGAGCCCGTGTTTGCCTCCAAACCTTGTCTGGAGTGTTCTTTCTTAGCATTCAATATGGCTGCCCAGCTTCACTCCTAGGTAGGTAAAAATCTAGGGTGAGAAGAGGGTTGACCATTTGGTGGTGATTCTATAAGGATTATAAACCAAGAATGGCCAGCAGCTTTAAGTTTTGGTTTCCAAACACGATGGCCAGGGTGTCCACATTTTAATTTGAGTAAACGAGACCACTAGAAAGTAGCAGTTCCATCTTTAGTGGAATTCCTTGAATTTTCAGCTGTAAGTGAGACTCAGAGAGGTTTACTGTCATGTTCAAGGTTGTTCAGCCATATAACACCAAAGCCAGCACCAGATACCATCTTGGAGTTATTTCTAATTTGTCTTATTTGCTGTTCTGACTTTGGAGAAAAAAAATATAGATCACATTTAAGTGAAAAAATGTACTTCTTTTCTCTTTCTTATGTTTTTATATTTTAATTATTTAGTCCAGTGCCTTTTGCATCTCGGGCTTTGTAGCCAAGAGTGTTTGTAACTTTCTGATCCTCCTACTTAGAGCTCATGAGTCTCAGAATTGTGAGCAGGTGCCACCATGTCCTGTGCATGCTGAGGATGAAGCCCAGGACTTCGTGCATGCTAAGCAAACACTGTGCCAACTGAACTACGTTTCCAGATCAGAAAACACATTGGTGAAGAAGTAAGCTGGATCTAGCACATTCACAGGAGACGTTAGTAAACTTTGGATCTGTTTTATGGGCTGGATTTCTCTTAAGACATGCTGTCTTCTGGTGTTATCTAGACGAAGAATAAAGGAGAAAAATGATCTCCGGCTGCAATTCCAACTCTCCAATAGCACAATCCATTAACTTCCTAGGTAGACTGCTTTAGTTTTTTTGGGTCAAGGTGGTGATAGTATGATAGACGAATATGAAATTATTCTTACTAGCCTTGGGCAGTGTTTTTTATGGTCCCAACAGACATGTCTGACTTGTGGGAAGCCACCGCCAACACTAGAGGAGAGCACGGCCAAAACACGAAGTTCTCGTCTGGGATGACCTGAACATTTTTCTGGTTCCTACTCGGTCTCATGACTCACTCTTTTGGGTTTTGACAAAATGCCATTGAGTCTCAGAGCACAGCCTGCAGCAGTGGGAGCTGGAGCACGGGCTCTCCTGCTTTGTCTAGCTCCCTGCTCTCACAAGCTCAGGATGGTGAGTGCGTGGACTCTGGGGTGCTTTCTTGGCATCAGACGTAAATGTGAAATCCACAGAAACTTCAATCTTTCCTTTCCTGTTGCCTGCTGGAACCATGAAAATATCAGGGTTGGAATCCAATACATCATCCATCACTATGAACATAAAGTCTCCCCCCTCTCTCCCCCCTTGGGTTTAACTCTCTCTAAAAGTATCATCAGAGGAGGACCCTACTGTAAGAAGCCCACTTCCATCTAGCTGGCCACATAATTGGGTTTACAACACAGGTTGTAAAATCAACAAACCAAAGTTATTTAGTTAGTTTTAAAGATAAAAATAAAAACCCTGTCTGTTCCTAAAATAAGACAGTGTTGTGGTCTTGATGGCATGCCGAAATACTTCAGTGCTTTGAAGCGCATTGTTATCTTCATTTCAGAGAAATTAAACAAATAAACACACACAGTACCCATCATTAACCTCTCTCCTTCAGCACACAGAGGGTTATACAGACATTAAAATGAGGTCCATAAAATTCAGCAACGTTATCTGTGGTTTTATATGAATATTTACTACTGATGGCCCCTGGAGCTTTTCTGTAAGACAACTTTGACCTCTGATCAAAACCCTTATGTGAGGACTGATTTCAACACTATTTAATTTCCGAACCACGGAATAGGATGTCTTCCACCTGGGGTTATATAAGCACACATTTCCTTCTAGTTTCTCTAAAAAACTAAGCCAGTTTTAAAGGTTCAACTTCCTGATTGGTGGGTCCTGTTTCTCCTCAGCTTAGAATAAGGCAGCATCATGGAGCGAGTACATGGCAGACCGAAACGGCTCACCTTATGACCAGGACGGGACACTGACTGGGGCTCCATAGTCTCCTTCAGGTGTGACCTAGAGACCTCACCCTGTGGCCAGGTGAGTGGCCTTACATCTCAGTGTCTTGCCTCCCAGTAGTACGAGCTGAGGAACGAGCTTTTGCCACGTGGATCTTGGTGGAAGCTTGTGCTTTAAACAGTGGTACTTGGCAGTGGTCAAAACAAGGCTCCAGATCTTCTAATTCCTCACTCCAAGCTGCCTCCTGACACTGATGGTGGTTGGTGGGGGGCAGAAAAAAGGGGAGCAGCTGATCCCTTGAGACTGTCGTGTGGCAAAATAGATCGTTGAAAACAAAGGCAATCTCTTCCACATATTCAGTCCTAGAGGAACACATGCAGTCAGGCTGAGAACAGTTCACAGCTGTGGCTGAGGATTGGGAGATTCAAGTGGGAACAAGCTAAAGCCTGTCCTCATTGGCCAAATCACTATCCCCAGGGTGTGTGACAGTGTTCTCTGATGGTTTTCTTTACGATCAGTCTCACACTTTAAATAACACAAACGGCACCGCAGTCCTTCTTCTGCTTAGGATCCTCAGCGTCACCATGGACCCAGACCAGACCGCTGAAACCTGACAGAGCTGTGGTTGCCCCTCCCTGATCCTGCAGCCCTGTTCTGTCTGCCACATGCTTACTTCTCCGCAGTCACATTAACTGCTACAGTTTTGGCCTGGGCCAAGTTCTTTCTTGGCTGCGAGTCCTTGACCATGTTGTTTTTCTTGCCTGGAAATCTCTTTGTCCTACTAATTCTTCAGGTTTTATCTTAATATCATTTTCTTGGAAAGGCCATTTTCTGTTCGTCTGTTTCCCAACAGCGCACTCTTCCCCATTGTCTGAACTGTAAATAGGAAATCTATGTGTATTGAGAAACGCGATTAATGCGGGCCTTCGTCACTAGAGACCAATACTGGTAAAGATAAGAAGGGTTGGTTTTGCTTGACCCCAAACTTCCAAGAATTGGCATGGGTATCCTGGGGACAAGATCAGTATGAGCAACTCAGCCTTAGATCACAGACAGCACAAAGCCAAGTATCCCCAAACCAGAAAACCTGCTTCACCGGGAGCAAAATCATACACCAAACTCCTGGCAGATAGGACAAGACCATGAAGTTCGTGTGCTCAGAATCTCAAGGAGGCATATGGATAACACACTGGGGAGGCCGAAAGCGCCAAATAGGGAGGACCAGAGCTCCAGAGAGGTGACAGACAGCAAGCAAGGGCACTATTAAGACCGGACTGCAGTGGTTTCACTCCCGGGACCCCACTGTGTGATCCCAGTCATAACTGCAGGCTGATACGTTCTGTGCTCCCCTTTTTACAGACTGTCTGGAACATCTGCCTTTGATTGCTTACCATGGTTGCAGATGCTCAGTCTGTGCACTCTCCCAGCCAGAGCACACTGTGCCAAAGGCTGCATGGCTATCTTTAGTATCCACTGTGAAGTGCACAACCAGAAAGGCTTCCTTCTCTTCCCAGAGGCATATAGAGGGATGACAGAACATTCTCGTCCATTTTAAATGCGTTGTCTTGGATTAAAAGATGCTGGGGCTGAAAAGACCACACAAGTAATAGAGAAGAAAGAAATCATTAAAAGACTGCTTTATTATTTCTAGGGACTACCAAACCGTATCAGGGGAGAATGAAACAGAAAGACACGGCCTGATAGCACAGAGGGCCAGCAAAACAAAGGCTGTGTGAATAAGACATTGTAGATACTTTCTGCATGATCCTCTTCTCTTCGGCTAATGGGGCAGCTTTGAACGGATCACTTTCTTGATCAACCTTTTCCTTAAGGCTTCTCCTCAGGTGTTCCTACACTCAACAAAGTCATGGAAACATGGCCAAGGTCGGTCCACTTTCCCCCTTGATCTGTGTTTCATAATTTAGTCAGCTGTTCAGTGTGGTTGAGGGGATAGGATGGTTTTCTTCATCTGGCACGCATCCCATGCCCTAGGGAATTTTGTTTGATATCCAGTTCTCCTTTCCTTCATCCCTCCCTCCCAAGTCCAGGTGTCTCTGAGAAGAGTCCAGTATTTGACAAATCCCAGAGTTCTTTGGGAGGGATGAAGTGATCCCTTCAACAGCTCATAGGGAGAAATGGCCACAGGATGAGTCATGGAGAAATGACTCGGGCCCTGTTTTAAAGTTTGTTTCTGAAAACTCTTTCTGTCTGCTTTTACAGAAGGATCTCTCTCACATACTCCTCCTTTCTATCTGGGAGACAGCCTTCCCTAGAACTTGTCTGAGTGCTCAAAAGGAATTTTTAATGTTCTGTCACCCAAGCATAATCTTTATGCCTTTCTTTTAAAATATTATTTTTAAATCTTTATATATTGGTGTTTTGCCTGCATGTAAATCTATGCACATGTGTACAGTGTCCAAGCAGGCCAGAAGAAAGCATTGGATCCTTTGGAACTTGAGTTATAGACAGTTATTAACTGTCATATGGGTGCCTGAAACCAAAGCTTGGTCTCCTGCAAGAGTAACAAGTGTGCACCATCTCTCCAGCCCTGCAAGAATAACTCTTGATTGAGAAGAAAATCCCCCCACATATGCAATGGCATTCAAGCTAACAGAACACAACGCTACTCCTAAGTTCTAGTTTCCATCGGCTTAGGTTGCCCAGCCTGGTCTGTTTGGGTTGAAACGGAGGGTTTATGGACCATGGTTTTGTCAGGGCTCTGATGGTGAGACGAAATGTAACCAAATGATCTTTAGTAAGCATGGTGTTTCGGGGGCAGCTGAGGTCAAATGGAAATTGCCAGCGGGGACCAGCCTTGTTGGGTTCTGATGTCCTGTGATTATGAAGGGAGGAAGCATTCCCTTCTCTACTGCCTTGTCCTCCATGTTAGATTTCTGTCCCCCTGCACCTGGATTCATTTTCCGGCTTCCGGGACTTTCCTTTGCACTTCAGCTACACAGAAGTGGATACAATGAATCAAAGTCACTGCTGCCTTTCTAGTTAAAAAGCTGGAGACCCAAGGGTGCCCTGCTTCATTAATAATTAGGGAGGAAACAGCCACCAGGTAGCGAGAACTGGACCCTGGAAGCTCAGAGGAGCATCAGACCTCCAAAGTTCTAGCCAGTGGGCTCAGGAAATGATAGACCAGGGTGTGCAATGTTTTGCAAAAGCAGTTATTTGTGATAAAATGTTCTCACCAGGACATTTTAAGAACAATTTAAAGGAAAAGCCTTAGGAGGCCATATTCACAGGCATTATTCAGTCTTGAAGCCGAAGCCAATATTTTAAAATCTTATTTAAAGAAGTTTGAAGAAGCAATCTTTAGCAAGTTTTCAGTGGGGTGTGACTAAATGAAAAGACTGCACTGGAAGTCAAGCTGGAAGAAAGGCAGAACGCTCCAGAAGCACATGGCGTCACGGACTTCTCTCTGCCATTTCTGTGCTGTCGATGCCAGGATGGAAGTGAGCGGTTAGGCTTCTACAGGAATCCAAAGAACTTTCTTAGCATCTGACATTTGGGATCCTCTAAGACTTTCTCTGGCACAGAGTGGCCACTCCAATGATACTGTTGAGTGGGGACATGCAGAAAGGGGAGGGGCCAGAAAGCAAAGGAAAGGGCATGAGGACCCGGATGTGCCTTCTGAGGCCCACTTGGCACAACAACTTGATTTGTGAGTTGCAATTGAGAGAGAAGTCAAAGACCTGAGGAGGAACTTGAAAATATTTTAAAAATTTAAAAACAGATATTTAAATATAAAACACTGTTTAACAAAGGAATCTCAGACTTGATGAGATCTTTAGGGGACTTCAAAAATGAAAGCAATAGGTTTGTGAAAAAAGTTTTACTCTTCTAAATTTCATAATAGTAATGCATTCTAAAGAAATCATAGCTTGTTAATAAAAATAGGTTAAAAGTAAAAACACTATTTTTTTCATGCTGCATGTGAGTGCATGTCTGAGTTCTGCTGTGTGTGGGTGCACATAGAGGCCTGAGGTTGACAGCAGGTGCCTCCTCTCATCCTATTTTTTAAGACAGAACCTCTCACTGAACCTAGAACTCAGCAATTTGCACAGACTGGCTGGCCAACAAGTCCCAAGAGATCCTATTTAGAAATAGGCTTTACTATTGGCTGTCTTTTTTTGTTGTCTTGCATGCAACTAACTATCCCCAAGTCCAAGTCTGTAATTCAGTAGATAGGAAAAGGGTGGATTCTTAGGATGGCATGATCAAAGGGGAAGGATTTGACAAAACCTTCTAGGAGGTTTTGTTCTCAGAGAAGGACTAGAAAGGGGTTCAGGCTCATGTAGCATGCTAGGCTTGCTTACATCTGCCTGGGTGAGGTGATGGGCTGCCATGTTGGAATCCTCTGAAGAGCTTGCTATAGAAAATATTATGGAGACAAGCTTACTTTCCCTAATTCTCTTCATTATCACAAATGGACAGAAAACAATATACCCAGGGGCTAGAGAGTTGACTCAGTGGTTAAGAGCACCTGTTGTTCTTCCAGAGGACCCAGGTTCAATTTCCAACATCCACATGGTATCTTACAAATCTCTGTAACTCCAGTTCCAAGGGATCTGATGCCTGCTTCTGACCTCTGCAGGCAGCAGACATGCAAATGGCACACAGGCATATATGCGGGCAAAATAATTCACACATAAAGTAATAAAATAAACAACAGCAACAACACATCCAGAATTCATCTGGTGCAAAGAGAGGAAATGGCTGGGCAACCTAAGCCGATGGAAACTAGAACTTCGGAGTAGCATTGTGTTCTGTTAGCTTGATTGCCATTGCATATGTGGGGGGATTTTCTTCTCAATCAAGAGTTATTCTTGCAGGGCTGGAGAGATGGTGCAGTGCTGTTGAACACTGCCTGCCTGTGACTGGCTAGCAGTCTAGCTTAGAGTGAGGCCTTAGAAGATCCTCTGCTTCTAATCCTGGGAAGAGGATCTTGGACCTGGGCCATAAGTGACTGATGGACCAGGCTGCTGTGATCCTACCTGCTGGTATCATCATTCTTCCCAGGACACTGACTTTTTCCAGGACCCAGGGTTTCTGTGTCTCACTTCTTCCTTGGTCAATTCCAGTTCATTCTTTGGTCTTTGGGAAACTTTTTCTGACCTCTGGGGCTCAGCTAAAAGCTTTTCTGTCAGCCCCAGTCACTGTGCCTTCACACAGGTTTGGTGCCTAACTCCCCAGATTAGCAAGACCCATCTTCTTGTTTGTGTCTGAGAATAGTTCATGGGAAAATCATATTCATGCATGGCTCTGTGTCCTCATGTGTAACAGAGAAAATTGGTGTGCTGATCATGGGGCATGGTATGTGAAAGGATTAGGGGTATGGCTTAATCAGTGTTCTGTTGCTGTGACCACAGCAACTCTTATAAAACAAAACATTTAATCCGGGCTTACTTACAGTTCAGAGGTTTATACCATTATTGTCACTTCAGGGAGCATGGTGGCACACAGGCAGCCATGATGCTGGAGAGTAGCTGAGAGTTCTACACCCGGATCTATAGATAGAGACACTGGATCTGGCTTGAGCTTTTGAAAAACCAGAGCCCAACCCCTGGAGAAATATTTTCTTCAACAAAGCAGCACCTCCTCCACAAGGCCACACCTATTAATTCTTTCAAATAGTGCCACTCCCTGGTGACCAAGCATCCAGACATGTGTGCCCATGGGGGCCATTCTTATTCAAGCCACCACAGAATATCTCTGACAAATGCTACTTGTCACTTTTGATTTTTATTCTTGAGGGCAGGACCTATATCTATGCTTTTGTATGTTCGTACAACTTTGTTCTATTCAAGCAAAGAGCAAACTATCTAAGGGACAAGGGCTGGAGAGGTGGCTCAGCAGTTAGGAGCATGCACTGCCTTTCTATAGGATCACAGTTTAATTCCTAGCACCTAGGCCAGGTGGTTCACCGTTGCCTGTAGTTCCAGCTCCAGGGGGAATCTGACTGCCCATCCTCCTCAGGCACCTGCCTTCACATTCACATACCTATCCATAGACATACACATAATTTAAAATACTAAAAATAAACCTGTAAATCAGTGGGAGATGCTCAGAAACTCTGTGAAAGGAGGGCCAGCCAAGGCCATGAAATACTGATACCTACTGTAGCCCAGACCTACTTAGGTAGACTCTTTAACACACAGAGAACAAGGCCTTTGGCTCCAGAACAGACTTGGCTGGTGGTGCCCCAGAAATTCTAGTTTCCTTTTTTGTTGCTGTGATAAACAGCCTGAGCAAAAACAACTTGGGAGGGGAGGGTTCATTATTGTCTTACCCTTCCAGGTCACAGTTCATCATTGAGGGAAGTCAGGAGCTGAAGCAAAAACAACCAAGGAAGAGGATGCTAACCACCTTCTTCACTGGGGCTTAAGCTTAGTTAGCTTGCTGTGATACCAACAATGGTGGGCTAAGCCCTGTTCCATAAATAAGCAAGAAAATAAAAATGGTCCACATGTGCCCGCAGGCCTGTGGAGGCAATTCTTCAATGGAGAGCTCCTCTTTTCAGGTGACTCTGGGTTTGTACCAAGTCGACAGCTGACACTAACTACAGCAGAGCCTTGTTCTCTCACACTCAAGATTCCATGGAACTCCTGTATTTCTTAGGTGCCCCAAGAGGCTGTTGGTAGGGAAAAGCTTAGAGTTACTGTCTTATTTCTCAACATAAAGGATTTTAAGAACTTCAGGGGAATGCAAGAGTCAGCATGACTTTGTAACAGGGGAAAACCTAAATGAGAATCAGGCTTCCCTGACTTTGTTTCTCAGCCTTGCAATATACCCAGTTCCTGGTTTGAGCTTCACTCAGCTGCAGTGTCTTCATGCACAAAGGCAGGTCTGTGGACTTTGAGGTTAATACGATCTCACTTAGAAGCTAGTTTTGCTGGTTACTAGTCATGAAGCATTGACTAGAAGCACAGTCCCCTTTGACCTTTACTCCCTTAAGCCCACGTTTTACTCCCAATAAAAAGCACTGATAAGTAGGTTAAATGAAGGAACTTAGAGAAGAAAGTTAACCCAGTCTCAGAGCTCACAGTAGAAGTCCATCTGTCTGTAGTTGAGCTGTAAACTATTTCCTGAAATTTAGCAATTGCCTGTGGTTAAAAGGATTCTGATTCGTTGAGCAGAAGCATACATACGTGTTCCAAACCCCACGCAGCACACATTCCTCTCAGGAGACAATTTTATTGCAAAGAATGGCATCTTGACTAGCGAGGTACAGACAACCCATTTATTTTAACTCTCGATAGTGTTTTGAACCACTTGTAATATTCCATTTGGGCTAGATGCTTTTAAAGGGTAATGATTACTTTATCACACAGAGAAAGACATCAGTGGACATCTCCTTTTTAATAAAGCATGCCTTTAGACACAATATTGTGCAATGTGATTACACACCATTACGGGATGTCCTTACTATGGAAAGCAGTGGAGCAAATGATGTTAGCATTGTTGGGATGCTGCCTGGCTTTGCTGAATCCCAGGCATGCTTCCCTTTAGAAAGTGTGCAAGAATGGCTGGCAAGTCTGACGGCCAGCCGACTCGACAGTCTTCAGACTACATTTTTGCATGTTTTATACTTTGGAACCAAGCACCTTTAAATTGTTCCATTTTTAACTGCTGGATTGCATTTCAGCTTGAGATCACACTGAAGGAGGAAAAAAATAAAGCTCCAAAAATTTGATCTAGTTGCTTTACATTTCTCTGCTTCACAATGGAAGTATCTTGTTTATGTCTCTTGGCACCCAGGGATAGGGGACTGTGTATTTTACGGAGCCCTGAGCTCAAGCTTCAGTATAGCGCTCTTTTATTGGCAGTTTTTCTGCAGTGGACTCACCTATAAGATCATGTGATCCCATTTCTAACTCCGGTGTTTCAATCAGAAACATCTTAAGGATACAATTTTTAAGATAGGAAAGAATTGATAAACCTACATTGGCTTTAGAGTCCCAAGGACAAAAACAATTGAGTATGAAATAGCCCATAATGCATCGGATAGCCCACAATGCATCGGATAGCCCACAATGCATCAAATAGTCCACAATGCATCGGATAGCCCTATCCTAACATACTCCTGTGCTTCCCTTCCGTAACTGTGGACAAGTCTTTACAGTTTCTCAAAAGTGTCCAGACTCCAAGTCAAAGATTGCCTGCTTTAAGGCAAGCAGTCCAGAACAAATTCTCAACTATCCAAGCACTTCTGGTACAAAACTGCACAGGACAGTGCTGGGCTCCGGGTCTTCAAAGGTGTGAGACACAGGACCCGTGGGTTTCAAGGGCCTTGGTAAGGATGGGAAAGTGCTCGGAGACACAGAGGGTGGAGAATAATTTCTTCTGGGAAGCTGGAAAGCTGGCCTCAAGAACGTGGGCTTTGAGTTAGACTTAAGGACAGCTTGTGCTTTCAGAAGTATCCAACCCAGAGGCTCTTCTCTCACAGTCCCAAACAATAACAAAGAATACTTTTGCAGAATGTGTCCTACGATGGGGTGGTAGTCTGGATTGGTGATATCATTGTCAGTTTGTAAGAAGAAATTGGCTGAAACCTTTGAAACCATGAGTCATCTTTAAAGAGACAGATCGATTTATCCAAGTTCCCATGAGAAGGTAAGAGTTGAGTTGAAAAAAGAAAGTACGTCAGAATTCAGATTTGGGGCCTGCATCACCTAAGACTGTCTAAATAAACAGAAGCGATAAATGTATATAGCTAGTATAATAGTAGATTGGGCTGGTTACAGGATGCTGTTGGATCAGCCAAAGGTGGCCATCTGCATGCTGGCAAGGCAGTGTCTCAGGCAGTTGAACAACCAGGAAGCTCAGCAGTGCACATACAGCTGCAGCATGCATGCACTCACACAGACAGGAAAGGGCCTTGCATATCGCATGTGCTGCTTTCACGCAGCTTCAGCTCATCGGTGCTGCCTATGGGAAGATGTGGCCTGTATTCAGCAGGGCTCTTTCTTGCCAGTCACAGCCCCGCAGAGCAATTTCCTTGGAAACGCCCTCAGTCAAACCAAGGTGTTTTTCGCTGGTCCCAGACATTTCTCGGTACAGTCAAGTTGGCAACAAACACCAACGAAGGCTGCTTCACTGCTTTGCCAGTGTGCTCCCACTTTTGACACCTGAGAGACGAAAAGGTCCGAGTGGATTTTTGATTCTGGTAGCTTTTCACTTTGCTTGCATGTGAAGCGCTCTGGGTAAGAACACAAGGATGCAGGTGGTTTTGATTAATCTGCCCAAAGCCAGCATGCTATCTAGGTGTTTTATTTTTTAATAAAACAAACTATCTTTCTTCATTTTTCCATTATACATACCAATCCAAGTTCCCACTCCCTCCCTTCCTTCCATTCCCTCCACTTACCCCCTACCCCATCTTCAATCCACTCCTCAGAGAGGGTGAGGCACTTTGCTTTGGGGAAGGTCCAAGGCCCTCCATACTATATCTAAGCTGATCAAGGTATACATCCAAAGAGAATAGGTTGCCAAAAGCCAGTACATGCAATAGGGATAAATCCTGGTTTCAATTCCAGGGGCCCCTCAGTCTGCCCCAGACATGCAACTGTCAATCACATTCAGAAGGACTGGTTTCGTCTTATGCTTGTTCCTTCCCAGTCTGACTGGAGTTGGTGAGTTCCCAATAGCTTAGGTAAACTGTTTCAATGAGTGTCCCCATCATGGTCTTGACCACTTTGTTCATATTCTCACTCCTCCCACTCTTCAACTGGACTTTGGGAGCTCAGTCTAGTGCTCCGATGTGGGTCTCTGCCTCTGTCTCTATTAAGTTGCTAATGAACCAGTGACTGAAAAGACTGGGTAAGGCAGGAGAGAATATACAGAAGTCTACCTAGATCTCCATCTCTGAGAGCCATTAGCCCTTTGTTGAGACTGTCCTGGGGCCAGAAACAGATGAAATAAAATGAGCTTTTTGTCCACACAGAGCTAGATCTTTTATTTCTGTGGGTCAGTTGTTTCATGGGCCTTCCCCAGGCTCTGTGACAGCAGAATGACAGGATTATCTTACCAGGGACAAGGATGATGAAGTGCAGAAGGGTCATATGACTTGGGTCATGTAACAGATTAGATTCATGACTGGAGCAGAGACTCAGATTTTAGTCATGCTGTTTTTCGGTCTGCTATGGACTGTGATGTCTTTTCAGTTTCATGAAATGTCTTTGATAGGAAACAATGTCTCTTACAGTAAGTCATGATTTAAGTTAAAGGTCAAGATGCTTTTAATTTTTGTCAGTCTGTAACTCTTTTTGGTCTTTCCCAGATGGTGATTTTTGCTGAGGAAGGGGAAAATGGAACACCAAGGTTATGAAGAAATGGGAAGAAAAATAAAGAATCCCTTTTCCCCAAAAGTGGGATGTGCAGACAAGAGCCTAACACAGAGCACTGTCACCCTTGCCCTTAGTCCCCACCAGCTATCTACTCTGCCCATGTGCTCCATAGGGGCCCCTCCTCCAGGGTGGTTCTGCTGTTCAATCCTGAACTTCAGCCGTATGCAGCCCCTTGTAAACATAAGACCATCCTTGCAAGGCTACCTCATGTCCTTTTCAATGTTCCTGCCTGGTTTCCTTATCTCTCTACTTTAATCTTGATACAAAGAGTCTGAACACTTCAGAATGTCTGTATTGTTCTTAAAATAGTATTGAGCAATATTATTGTATGATTTCCCAAGTCTTTGTCTTTCTACTCCATTGCTCTATGCTCTATCTATCCATCCATCCATCCATCCATCCATCCATCCATCCATCCATCCATCCATCTATCTACCTTCCTCCCTACTCTTTCCACCCATCTTTCTGTGCATGCATGTGTGTTCACTTCCAGAATATCATAATTAAATGCTGCTATAAGTTGGGTCTTTAATGTCCCCCAAAGTCCAAATGTTGACAACCCACTCTCCAGCCTTACTGGCATCATTGGGAGGTGGGAGAACTTTACAGAAGTGAGAGGAAATGAGATCGTTAGGGTCACATGCTAGGAGACAATATTAGGTTCTAGTCTCTTCCTCTCTCTTCTTGCTTTAGTTTAAAGTAAGCTTCTTTGTTCTGTCCTGTGTTCCCTGCCATATTTTTTTGCATTATGATAGGTACGTGTGTGTGTGTGTGTGTGTGTGTGTTTGATAGTAGAGCCTTCACAGCCTCTTGAGTGTGTGCCACACTTCATCAAAGACAGTTCCTACTCAACTGATTACTGTGGAGACTTGTCTAGGGCAGCAGTCAAAGGGAGAGAGGGGCCGTTGTGACTCATTTCTGATCTGGAGTGCAGACACATGTTCTTCCCTAGTGAACAAATATCATGCCGCTTTCATCACTGACTTGCACAAAGAGCTTTTCTCTTTAGAATGACCTCAGCTTAGTGGATGAGGCACAGTGATCAGAGGTGTAGGTGTTTGTAAGTGCCAACAGGATCCTAGGATGTCACTGCTGCCTTTAATATGCACAGGGCTTGACAGCTTACAAAACAACTTCACACGTCTTACCTCATTTGGCCTCCACAATTACTTCCAGAAATAGGCAGGGCAGGGATTGTTATTTCCTCCTTGCAGCTGGGACTCCGGACCAAAAGCCTTGCCTATGACCACACTGTAATGAGAGACAGGGCAGGTTCTCAGACCTAGAACATCGTTTGCCAAGTCTTAGGCTGTTTTTGCCATCCTCAAAGTGTCCTGGAAGATATTGTCTCCCAACCTCTGCTCCACACTCAAAAAAGAAAAAGAAAAAAAGAAAGGGGGGAATATTTTAATTTTTCTCATTTTAGAGAAGGAGAAGAGGAAATGTTCAGGAGGACAAGCTTAGCAATCTGCTCCAGGCTGCCCAGAGAGCAGCAGTGTCCATCAGCAGGGGGGCTGGTGACAGGCAGCATTGCCCTTTCAGTTTCCCTTGTAGGAAAGCTTTGCGACCTGTGCCATGAGAGAATGTGCCATCTCAGCAGCTACTGGTGAAGTCCTGCCCTGGCTGGAAAGAAAGATGGAGGGGTAGGCTGCTGTTTCTGTTTTAAAGGAAGTTCTGTGGGGATATGGCATCTAGAAAGCACCTACTTTGAGACCAGGGTTAGTGGTCTGTGGGGGCCCCTCTATCTTCACTGTCCATGTGGCCACCAGTCCACAGAACAAAGGGGCAGAAGCAATGGCAGATATCCTTGGATGGCCCATGGACACGATGGCGATAGCTCTTCAGGGGATGACATCAGTGAATCGGCTCGACTTTATTCCAGAATATAGGTGATATATATGATTGGGAAGCCTGGGGACAAACCCTACTTTGCTTTAAATGGCATGCTCCTATCAGAAGGCTTCATATGTCGTATGTGGCAGCAGGATCCTATATCAAAGCTCCTAGTACAAGTTTAGCTACCATACTTAGTGCAGCATACCCAGTGCAGCTGGGGAGAGCGTCTAGCAGGAAACTGTGTCAAGGGTCACACTAGAGATAAATCAGGCACCAAGACGTGGAGACAGCTTACCAATAAGGTCAGAGCTCTGGGCCTAGAGACATTCTCCAAATAAAGAGGGCAGGTAGAGAACAGGAGGCCTCACTTGGGAGGAAGTCGCTCATGTTATTGAGCTTTAGGCCATGATAAACTGTAACATCTGACCATCAAGGCCTCCCAACAGGGGTCCATTCTTCCAAGAGACACTAACCAGTCTCACAGCTACTCTGCATACAAATACTGCACACGAGCAAAGACATGACTGCTGTCAAAATACTGTCACGTAGCTGTTCTCTTACTCTGGGGCAAATGCTCTCTTACATTGGGACAGACAGAGATTTTCTGGACCTGATAGACCCTCCGTCTAGGATCCTGACATTGCCAATTTGATACAGTAAACACGATCTGCATATAAAGACCATGAAAATAATTCGGAGTTAAAGAGTGAAAAAGGGAGCTGGGGAGATAGCTGTGTGGTCAAGACCACATACTGCTCTTACAGAGAAGTCAAATTTTGTTGACATCACTCAAGTCAGGCTGCTCACAACCAACTCTAACTGCAATTTCAGGAAGTTCTGACACCTCTGGCCTCGTTGGGAACCTGCACTCATATGCATACACCCTCACACACATCTGCACACACATAGCTGAAAATGATGAAAAATAAATCTTTAAGACACCACAAAATTTGTTTGTCCAGCATCGATAATCTTTAACTCCTATCTCAATGAATTTATGCTTCTTAGTAAATTCATACCAGTAAATACACAAAGGAAGCAACCTTCTTGGTTTTTCTCATTAAAACACTATTGTCTAATTGGTATTGATTTAATACAGTTGCATCATTTCTAGCACCTTGCTTTTACATGTATTCACATCTGTGCCTCTGTCTGTTGTCTACACGTTCCTGTACATTTCCCTCTTACTCAGCCTGGTCACAAGGACACCCCCACTTTCAGGATTTTGCCCATCCCTAGGTGACTTTATGGCTCATTGCAACTTTCTATGGTACATTAACCCAAGAATACGAAAACTTCTTTGAAGCTACAATACTATTTTTCTAATATTTTTCAGTTAGGAGGAAGGAAAAAGGTATTATTTCTTTTTCTTTAAAGATAAAAGGTGGTAAATAAGGAGATAAACTTCCGGGGATTAAAAAAGAGAGTGTTTGAAATTTTTAGTCATATGATGGACTATCCTACTATTTAGTCAATATCAAAAACCACATTCGGGAAACAAATACAAAGTATTAAAGAAAACTACTTGAGGAAACATTGCACGTTGCTGTCGATGGGACCAAGTACAGCTTGCATGTTCAAGAAATAGTTTATGGAAAGTCTATTCAGGAAAAAAAATCATTGTCCTGTCCTGTGTGTGAGCTTGAACCTTCCTCAGCTCAACATCGGAGAGAATTTCTGGCACCAGAAACATAGTCAGTGCAGTTGGCCTGCGATGAGTAGGTGTGCTGTGTGCTCCTGAAGTGCTGGGGGTCTCTGTTGACTTTCATGGTGTGCTGGTTTGACAAAAGAGTCTTCTAGATGTCTGCAAGTCTGCTGCTGCTGTTGCTAATGTTCTCTCTCTCTCTCTCTCTCTCTCTCTCTCTCTCTCTCTCTCTGTGTGTGTGTGTGTGTGTGTGTGTGTGTGTAAGCAAGCATATGCCTGCAACAACAAAAGGAGCATGCTGGACGTAAAGCCAATTCATCAAACACGGGTTTGCAGTAATAAAAACAGGAAGCTAATGAGAAAACCTCCTCATGGGAAACAATTTCCCCCTTTCTGTTTTGGCCTGTAAATTTTGCTTTCTTGAACCTTCAAGGGCATGCACTTTGTCTTTTCTTTAGCAACTAATGATGTTCTTGCAAATGTCAGGCCTGCAACAAACTCCAGTGTTGCAGCAAATAGGAGACGGATAAGAAACAGTGAAGAGCCACTAACAAACATGACAAGGTACACATTACTGGAGGCAATTACCCACATCTCGGGGGCATTCAATAGACTCTGGCACTGACATTAATGACCTGAGAATGTGCTTGGCCTTTTTGTTGTCTCGGTTATGTGCAAGTGATGAAAATATTGAGAAAGTTATTGTGACTATCAAGTTGCAGCAAGTTCCTTTTTAGAAGATAAGTTTGATTCATCCTATGACTTGGAAAAATGGTTTATTACGCTTCGATTCAAAGGAAAAATAAAGTTAGGATTAGTGTAAAGGGACTTTACTTTTAGTGTCTGGGTCACTTGACTCCAACTCAAGATGAATGGACTTTCACATCGCCCCATTAGAGGAAAGTCCGAGAACCAGTGATCAAGCTCTCATCTCATCGATGCCACTCCTATGAGACTTCAGAAATGTCTTTGTAAATTGCTGAGAAACCATTTGCAGAGTGAAAAATGTAGTCACCAAACAATTACCCACACAAGCAAAGGTCCTGTATTCATCAAGCAGCTATGTTTCTTTTGGGCTATTCCCCACTACTGTTTCCTTGTATCTCTTCAGGGAAGAGTGGTGCTGCCCTTCGGGGTCATTCGCCAACCACTTTCCAAGGATGTGTCTGTACCACCTTGACTATCTTCTAAGGCAAGCTCCGTTACTAGTTTAATGGCACTTTGTCCTTTTTAATCTGTCATTACGGCACAGGTTGGCTTTAAACTCATGATCCTGTTGCTTCCATTTCCTGGGTCCTGGGACTAGAGCTGAATACAACTGTGTTGGTTTCCAGTGCATCTTTTAAAATATGTGCACCTGTAAAAGAATTTTTGACTTTTGTTCAGATACAGTCACATGGGTGTGCATTTGTTACTGAGGAGTAAAGAGAACACAGGGAAGTGGGAGGGGGCTGCAATGAACTTTCAGTAACTAAGTATCATCTAAGTGGGAGGGGAAAAGCAAGTCCAGTGATGAAAAGCCAGGGATAGACAGAGCAGGAACGTGATCAGCAGGAAGCAGGTCTAACTAGAGTTCCTAAGTGAGAAAGTGCTGGCTGCTGACATGGGAAGGCACTCTGTGAATGCTAAGAAGGAGGAGGGCGATGCTCCTGCTCATTAAAACTGAAAAGGGTGGAGTGGGGCACAGGAAGGGCACGCAATGCATTTCTGATGATAGCAAAAATATGTATAGTGTTCAAGAATAAGGCATCAAGGTCTCTGGATCTTAACTCTCCTGCCATTTCATTTCTTTTTGTCTGGTCTCTGTTCCTCACCTCTTACAGGCCTGCTGTGGGTTGACTAGATATCCCAAGTTCATGTGTTGGGAATTTAACCTTGAACGCAACCGTGTTAACCGTGTATAGACTAATGGCATTGCTTGTAGGAATAAAGAGGGAATGTAGCCCATGCTGCTGCTCTCATCAGTGCGTCTTTTCACCTTTACCCATGAGCAAAATGAAGCCCACAAAGATTGATACCTCTTCCTCGGATCTGCTAGCCTTTAAAGATATAAACCTTTATTCTGTATAAACGACCCCACTGTTTTGTTATAGAGGCACTAAACAGACAAAGCATCTCTGTTTTCTTTTCATTCTCTCCCTTCACAATTCAGAAGCTTTTCTGAGGGGTGGGACAAACAGCAACTTATCTATTCATGTATCCTTCTATTTACCTGAAATATTTGGTTTTCCTGTGACCTAGCATCAACTGCTCTGTGTCTAGCAAATGTGAATGGCAAATGAGCAAACTGAATTTCAGTGTATTGTTGACCACATCCAGACAACAGGGAATTGTAGGTTAAGGGAGAGGGAAGTTTCAGGGGAAAAAGTGTAATAGATAATCTTAGACAAAGACATTCAATCAAAAGAAGGTGAAGGTTCAGGGGTGCTATGATGTAGAGGTGGGCGTAGCTGCCTATCAAAGATGAGGGGTTTTGCAAACCAGTGACAACTGTTTGCATCACTAGTCCATATCACTCCAAAGGACACTGAAGCCACATTTCAGAGACTGGGTAAACAACGTTGAATGAAGAGACAAAGATAGACTCTGTGTTCTCAAGGAACAGGTACTCTGATGGGGTTCACTAAGTGCAACTTGGTCCTGAAAAATTGCAGTGAATGTTTCCTATGCATTTCTGAGTTTGCTCAGAACACTGGAAAGCTCCAAGGGGTGGTAGTAAATAAGCACCTTGAGCAAGGCCTCCATGAGTGGCCGTGCCAGTCACACACATATCAGGGCTTTAGCAGCACGCAAGGCTGTGGTGTTGAAAGTCAACATTAAATGATCTTAAAGCAGTGGTACCCTGAGGCCAATGCCACACTGAGTCAGGATGACTAAATCAAGACAGGAAAAAAAAGATGCAAAAATTTGAGAGAGTCCTACATCAAGCTAGGATCCTCAAAATGGGCGAAAGTGCATCAAATTGAGAGTCCCCGTTGCTCTCCCAGAAATCACACACACTTCCCCTGGTAGAAACAATCTTTCCTTCAGCATTTCGATAGTCTATAATTTAAGTCTACAAAATATAAACTGAAAATAAAGATTTAAAGACATAGAGAAAGTAAAAACGCACTATGGTTTTAAATCAATATAAAAATGGAATTAGACTGTTTTATGTATTTCAGCAATTAGAATTAGCAGACAGTAATTAGAAAGGCATTCTAGTTGGAATATTGAAAGAAATATAAGGAAGGAATGAATAAAAAACAAACCTGAGTGATAAACAATGAAAAAATATAAAAATATCCAGGAGGATCTATAAAAAAAATCAAGTAGTGCTTTAGAAACAAAATCATAAATTACAAAATTAAGAGCTGAATGCATTACTGAAATTGATGGAATTGGTCAAAGCTGCGGTGATAACTGGGAAGTTAGAAGGTATAACCATAAACATTATCTGGAACACATCACAAAAAAGATGTTTTTTAAAATGTGAAAGAGAAATCAAGAGATAAAGTAGAATGAGATGTGACATCTGTCACATACAAGATTTAATCAGTCTAAATAAAAAGAATCCAAAGAAGCCAAACGAAAAAAGGAAAAAAGCCCAAAGAAAAGCAAAGAGGCAGAAAATGGACAAAAACTCAAAGATGTTTAATTTTTATGTCAATTTGTCCAGGTTCTATTTTCTGAAGTATCATTCTTTTTTTCTGGAGAATTCTAAGTAATATGCTGTGAGTGATAGAATTCTATACATATAGAATATATGCACATGTAATATATTATTGTATATATTAGATTATGTGGTTTATTTTTTATATAAAGTTAACACATCATAGGAAGAATAAAATCTAGCTAAATCTTTTTTACAAGAAGTACTCTTACAACTCAATGGTGTAGAATAACGAACAGATAGAAATATTAATGATTTGAAAAATTTTACTTTTGAATAGATGGTCAAGATATATACACACACACACTTATTTTTAGACTGCAAAAGAAAAAAATAAATTGAGAAAAGTAAAAGGTCTGAGAAGATAGAGTTATCAGTAATCTAATTATAGATCTCTATGGAAAATCTATACCAGCTTATCTGAATAGAGGCAAATAATAAAATTCTTTAAAAATGTAACAGATTCAACTGTAAGAGAAAAGAAAGCTGAAATTATTAGAAGTCTTCTCCCAGATATAGGTGACATCTTAGGTGAGTTCTATCATTGAATGAATAAATTATTTTATACGAGTGTGGTGGCTCCTGCTTATAATTCCAGCACTCAGGAGGCTGAGGCAGGAGAATTACCATGAGTTTGAGACCAGCAGAGCCTGGGCTACAGAGGGAAAGCCTATCCTAACAACAAAAATGAAACAATAATAAAAGAACAAGTAAATAATTTCAGTAGCACATGATTTCTACTTTAATGAAATCAGGGAACCAATACAATTCACACTTGATATTAAAATCCATAAAGGACAGACATGTTTCACTTGACAAAGACATTAAGCAAAATATTACCAAAGGAGAAGTACATAAAACATGAATGCAGCATTACAAGGTCATCTTCCTCCTGGGAGTTCAAGGCTGGCTTAATGTTAGAAATGTGATAAATATAATTTCACTAAAATAACACGTGAAAAGACAAAGCGTGACAGTCTTAGGTAACTGTATGGGTAAAAATTCTGAGAAAATTAGAAATATGTCAAAATGCCTTGCTGTGATGAATAGTGTCTGTTTAACTTATGATATCACACATAATTCTCAACAGTGAGTTGTCAGGGGTATTTATTCATTGTGGGAAGTGGATCTGGGTGATGTACATGTATATGCACATGCATTCGCAGGTGTGGTGGCCTTGTGTGGACGTGCAGAGGGCAGAGACTGACTTTGGGTATCTTTATTTCTCTTACCTTATCTCTTTTTTGTTTGTTTGTTTAAAACCTTTTAAAATGCAACGTAATTTATCATATTCTGTCCCTTTCCTCAATTCCTCCCAGATCCTCCCCACCTCCCTACTCCCCCAACTCCATAATTTTTCCCCCCTCTCTGTTTTTGAGACAAGATTTCTCACTGAACCCGGAGCTTGCCATTTTTGTTTTAGACTGGCTTGTCACCGAGCCCGTGGAATCCACCAGTCTCCCACTCTCCACAGCACTGGGTTGCAGTCTCCACTGACATGCCTAGTGAGGGGAGACCCTGCAGGTGGCCACGGCAGTCAGGGAAGCAAGCCTTGAAGAGGTGAGAGTGAAAACTCACTCCCATTGACTTCAACAACCTGGATCAAGACTTTGGGGAGTCTGATGCCAGATGGCTTATTCCCAACAAACTGAAACACAGTATACTTTGGAAAAGAGTTTCCAGGTGTGATACAAGGAGGTATAATAAAACTCAACTCAGTGTACCCGTCGTTTCCTCCAAGAAGATGGATTCAAGAGATGGTTTGCTTGTACTAGCTTACGGGCTTAAGGAGGGTCAGACCTGTTCTCCATCATTCGGATAGCATACAGGTCATTTAGACTATTAGCCACCTCTGGTCCGGGTGATGGAAGTTTGACACGGCCTGGCCCAACAGATAACACAGATCACCACTTCCATTTCCCAGCTTTCTGCATGAAAGAACAGGTTTTTCGTCTTTCCCATTGGAAAGACAATCTTGAATGCTTAACATTCCTGGTTTCTTCAAAGACTTAAAGTTCTTGTTGAACAGGTCTTTCACTTCTTTGGTTAGTATTACCCCAATATATTTTTGTTGTTTGTGGCTATTGTGAAGGGTAATGTTTCCTGATTTCTTTCTCAGCTTTTTTTATATCATTTTTATATAGTAGCTGTAGGAGGTGTATATTATCAGGTGTAGAAATTCCCTGATAGAGCTTTTAGGGGTCACTTACATATACTATCATATCATCTGCCAATAGTGAAAGTTTTACTTCTTCCTTTCCAATTTGTATCCCATTGTTCTCCTTCTGTTGTCTTATTGCTCTAGCTAGAACTTCGAGAACTATCTTGAATAGATATGGAACGAGTGGACAGACTTGTCTTATTCATGACTTTAGTAGAATCACTTGGGTTTCTCTCCATTTAATTTGATGTTGACTGTTGACTTTCTGTATATTGCTTTTATTATATTTAGATAT
>JAQHUG010000105.1:4793651-4806752 GCA_028555095.1 Dicrostonyx torquatus | reverse complement strand
AACATAAGATGTCAGCTGTCATCTGTCACCCAGCCTGGGTGCTGGGAGAGTATATAAGTCCCCTCCACCCCTGTTGTTAAATAAGTGAATCTGCTGTAAAACCTACCTGACTCCAGCATCTGTTCCATTGATGTTGCGCCTTTTCACCTCCTTCCCCAAGGAAGATGTTAGGACCCAGCAATTCAAGACATATAAACAACTCAAGAAATTAGACATTAAAATATCAAATAATTCAATTAAAAAATAGGGTACAAATCTAAAAGAGAATTCTCAACAGAAGAATCTCAAATGCCCGAATGACACATAAGGAAATGTTAGACATCCTTAGCCATCAGGGAAATGCAAATCAAAAAGACTCTGAGACACCATCTTACACCTGCCAGAATGATTAAGATCAAAAACATCAATGATAGCCTATGCTGGAGAGGATGTGGAGTAAGGAGAATATTCCTCCATTACTGGTGGGAATCCAAACTTGTACAAACACTCTGGAAATCAGTATGGCAGTTTCTCAGAAAATTGGGAATCAACTTACCACAAGACTCAGTAAACCAGTGACACCACTTTTGGGCATATTCCCAAAGGACACTTAACTATGCTACAAGGACATTTGTTCAGTTATGTTCACAGCAGTATTATTTTTAATAGCCAGAACCTGGAAACAACCTAGATGCCCCTCAACTGAAGAATGAATGGATAAAAAAATGTGGTACATTTACACAATGGAGTACTACTCAGAGGTAAAAAACAATGACAGTTTAAAATTTGCAAGCAAATGGAAAAAAAAATCCTGAGTGAGTTATCCCAGGCCCAGAAAGATGAACATGGTATGTACTCCCTCACTCATAAGTGGATACTAACTGTAAAGCAAAGAATAATGAACCTATAGTCAATGATCCCAGAGAAGCTAAGTAACGAGGAGAACTCTAAGAGAAACATATATAGAGAAGACCTCCTGAGAAAATTGGCAATATGAGGGTGGGGGAAGAAGGGAAGGCAGAAGGGAAGGAGGAGAGAAGGGTAGGGGGTAGGAGAACTTGAGGGAATGGATAGTCAAGATGGGGGAAGGACAGAGACAGAGAGAAAGGAAAGAGATATATTGATTGAGGGAGCCATTATGGGGCTAGCAAAAAATCTAGCACTAGAGAAATTCCCAGGAATCCACAAGGATGACCCCAGCTAAGACCATAAGCAATAGAGGAAAGGATGCCCTGTAATCAGACTGGTGACTATCTTAAATGTCACCGTAAACCTTCATCCAACAACTGATGGAAGAAGAGGCAGAAAGTCACAGGGGAGCACTGGGCTGAGCTTCCAAAGTCCAGTTGACGAGTGGGAGGAGTGAGAATATGAGCAAAGAGGTCAAGACCGTGATGGGGATACCCACTCAAACACCTTACCTGTGCTAATGGGAGCTCACCAACTCTGGCCGGACAGGGAAGGAACCAGCATAGGATCAAACTAGGTCCTTGGAATGTGGGTGGCAGTTGTATGTCTGGGGCAGACTGTGAGGCCATTGGAGGATTTATCCTTACTGTTTGTACTGTCTTTTTGGAACCCATCCTCTCTTTGGATGAATACCTTGCTCAGCCTAGATATAGTAGAGAGGGTCTTACCCTCTCTGAGGAGTGGATGAGGGGGTGGGCTTGAAGGGAAGGTGAAGGGAATAGGCGGAAGGGAGGGAGTGGGAACTGGGATTGGTAGGTAAAATGAAAGAAAATAGTTTTTTAAAAATAAAAGAAAAAAGAAAAATCAATCTCAGCAGAGTGCAGTAGAAAAATTAAGCATTCCTGGTTTCTCTGGAGATATGTGGACACAGGGACCTTTGTGCTGTGCTCCCAATAGCTTGGCTTTTTCATGTGCACTAGGGATTCAAGCTCAGGTTCTTGTGTTTGCACAGCAAGCACTTCACACACCTAGCCATCTCTCCGGTCCCTGGTAATCACATTAAAATATGAAAAAGACAAGGACATCAGTAAGTTGCTCATATTCATGACTAGAAACATTGTTTATGTAGTAAAGGTATGAAAATAGATTCAATGATTAAGACTGGACTTTTATAGTTATCAGCACACAGAAAACATAACTCAATATCAGTATAACTGAAGTTTAAGAATATATTTAGCAAGCAATGCCCAATATTTGTTAGAGAAAAGTGTTTACATATCAATAAAATTTCACTGAAATTTGCTAATAAGTAAAGAAAATCAGAAACATATTATTCTGCTTATAGAACTCTTGGATACTGTAAAGTGAAAACTTCCCTCTGATTTGGACAACAGATGTCCAACAACTTTGGTCATAATTGTCACTGTACATTTTTAAAATATTTTTTATGAAAATAGGCAAAGAATTTTAATAATAGTTTTTTAAAGAAGAGATAAAGTTGTCAATAAATTCATGGAAAAGGTTCAGGATCACCAATCTTACAGAAATGCTAATGAAAACCTCAGTGAAATACTGCCTCACACATTCATTACAATGGCTACAATGAAAACATGAGTGTATGTGTGTACATGTACATATATACATACATGCACACACACACAGAGGAGGTAGCAAGTGTTGAGTGTACAGAGAAATTAGGAATTTTAAGTTTGTGGTGTTGGTAGAAATGCATAATGTCTGTGACTGATTTGGAAAATTAGCATGACAATTTCTTCAATAATGAAAAGTGGAATTATCACATAATCCAGTAGTACTACTTTTGTACCTCCCGATTGAAATGAGGTCTATATAGGAGTTATTGGTCCCTAATCAGAGATCTCTGTATACACATGTTTATTATAGCATCATATCAAAAAGTAGAAACTGGCAAAATCATTAGCAGAAAGGTAAAAAAAAATTATATAAACAATCAACTGTTATACAGCTTTAAAATGTAGGGAAATTGTGACGTACTCTACAGTATGGATCAATTTGAGGGCGTTTTGCTAAACCAAAGAAGCCAGATAGAAAAAGACATGTTTGAGATACCTATGACTGTCAGATTCATAGAGATAGAAAGTAGGCAGTTGCCAAGGGCTGATGAAAAGAAAGGAAGGCTGATTTATCCACTTAGCAACACCAAGGAGGTCAGCTTCCCAAGGTGAAGAGTCCACAGACGGATGTGGTGCTACTGACACTGCGTTGTGAAAATACAGTAACACCACTGAACTAATCACCTGGAATTTGGTAATATGGTAAGTTCTATTAATTTAAAAATAATTTTAAATGGAAGAGCACAATGGGGGGAGAACCTGGAAATTAGGGCAGAGTCAGTGCTATGGACCACAGGCAATTGTGTGCAAGCTTTCATATGAATATAGTTTTCTTCTTGTGGGGGAGGGCAGTGCCCAGACTGCATATGGTAATTGTACATTTAGGTGTTTATAAAGCTTAAGAAATGGTTTCTCAGAGTGGCTCTCTCCTTTGACATACCCGCTAGTATTGCATGTTTGACCTTTTTCCTTCATCTGTTTTTCCTCTTTTTTTATTACTTGATAACTAATACCAACCAAAATTCCCACTTCCTCCCCTCCTCCCACTTCCCTCCCACTCCCCTACATACCCTCCCTTTCATCCCCTCCAGTCCTAAGTGATGGCAAGGCACCCTGCCCTGTGGGAAGTTCAAGGCCCTCCCTGCTACATCCAGGCTTAGGAAGGTGTGCATCAAAGGAGAATAGGATCCCAAAAAGCCACCACTGTACATTTTGAATTAAGTATAATTCTCATACTTAAAGATACTCCAAAGACAGTCAAAACCAGACTCAAGTAAACACTGGAATGGTTGGTATTATCAGTTAGACAGACATAATGTGAGTATAGTCAATTAAGAAATATATTTTTTTGCAGGAAATTTTACAGATTCAACTAAATAAAGAGAAAAGTCTCTCCACATATGGAAGTGTATGAGGAATTTTCTGTGACAGTGTTGGCCCTGTGAGTAATTAGGAAAGGAGGTAGTGTTGTATATATGTTGTTTAGAATTAATAATTTAACAGAAAAAAGGTGAAATTTGAGTTCCAGTCACACTACAAAAATGCTTGTAAAATTAATGCATATGTATGAAAGGCAGAGGTTTCCTTAGAATGCATGGGATGTTTGTAACCTTGAGCAGTGACACATGTTTTAATAAGACCCAGAACACACTAGCCTAATGTTCTTAAAGACAGTATCTTAAGATAAACAGGAGTGTAAGAAAATGGAGTTTGCTTAGCACATACCAAATAGACTTGACCAACAGAAATGTCTGTAAATCAGTGAAGAGTTACTAATCAGCTTACAAGGAGATGAGCCACCTAACTGAGGAAATGCAAGGCCTCTTGCTAAGTGAGGAGCTGAAAATTACAGGAAGCACACACTTCCTTCAAAAGAGATTCAGTTTCATTTGGGAGCAGTGGAATGCAAATTAGGACCCCTTCCATAAATTTCAAATGCAAAGCAGAGAAAATAACACTTTGCCTGTTTGTAAGGCAAGTCAGTGATGGCCATCAAGGGTAGCACAGTGCCCATTTCTAGGAGGGAAAGAGGAGGAGCAAGCCCTGTGCTAGTCTCAGATGCAATATGACAGAGCCAGACTCAATGAGGTTGTCTAGATTAGTGCTTCTCAACCTTTGAGTTGCAACCTCCAGAGGTCACATATCAGGTATTTTTGCATTACAATTCATAACAGTATTATATAACCCAAATTACAATATAACCCAAATTACACTTATGAAGTAGCAACAAAATAATTTTATGGTTGGGGGGTCGCCACAACATGAGGAACTGTATTAAAGGGTTGCAGCATTAGGAAGGTTGAGAACTATTTTTCCAGGCTCTGGTATCTTGTCCTCCCCCATGCCTCTACTCTGAATCCCAGGAGAGTTGCTGTGGGAGATACCAGCTAACTAGAGCATTCTGAGACCATCCATTGTTACCTGAACCCATGCTTCCAGAGGAGGCTCTGTCTACTTAGTCTGTGTGACACTCCTAGGAGCTGCCCAACAGGTACATATCTTCCACATCCTATGTAAACTCCTCCAGAAAAGCATTCCAACTTCATTGAAAAGAGAATTTCTATACTGAGTAGCCAGCACTAGTCTTAGCCCCTCATCTTCCCTACTTTAGAGCTTTTGCTTTTCTTAGTGAGTTGGGATGCTTTCATTCCAAAATGTAGAAATTAGATTTTTATTAGAATAATCAGCTAACACTGCCACCCTTCTGTGTCTTTAGCATTCTCCTTCAGCTTGAGCTTTAGGAGGGGAAGGGTGGGGTTCCCTATGAGAAATATAGAGGAGGTATTTTAGAAAGGTATAAACTAAAAGTTTAGTTAAAAAGCAGTGGTGTGTTTAGAAAGAAAATCCAAAGGAGAGAAGCAGAAAGGGTGCACACTGGTGCCAGCTGCTGAGGCCTGCAAATTCTGGTACATTCTTTCTTCCATATGATCTTCTTTGATTCCTAATATATGAAAATTTATGATACACAGTGATTTTGCAGATAAACCTAAGATCTTATATGTAAGATAAACATGAAATTAATGAATGAGAAGAGACTGATGGCTCTTTAACAAAGTCCTAAGCATATATTTTGATTCTTAAATTCAAAGACAATGAAGCAAATACTTGCATCTGTTGGTTGGCTCCTTGGAAGTACCATTCTTTCTAGTGTTTAGTACCATGCATTATGACGATAAGTAACATTAAAACAAATACAATAAACCATGGCAAAAGGCAAAGCACAAGACTGGTGATTAAACATAAATGTGTGTATTTTATTCTTATAAGAAAGGAAAAATTATATGAATGCCTCAGCTGAGATTTTTGAACAGCTTTAAAATTTTTATCAGTAGTGATATATCAGAGTAGATGAAAATTTTATGCTCAAGTATTATTAAATTTTATTACAAATGGCTGTATTGTATTTCAGGGCAGAACTTTTTATCCTGTTTTGAGTTGATGCAAGTCAACTTTTCTCTTTCTCTGTTTTAGGGTGATGTCTGTTGAGTTGATCCAGTTCTCTGGTTTGTTAAGATATCTCTCACAAAGGGCCACCCCTTTTAAAGTTTTAGCAGAGCTGGCTTTTGGGAAATGTACCAGTGGTTTTTATTTTCTCTTGTTCTACTTGGTCATGTAGACACAACTTCGGTTCCTAGTTGAATTTGGCAGCCATATGGAGTTTGAGGTCCTACATAAAGCATTCAAATTGGCAGCCCTGATCACATAGCTGAGACTAATATTACAGCGAATAAGTATACTCTGGGCAAAATGAATCAGGAAGAATGGCTGGAATCTGAATTCTTAGACATACTCCCACCAATGTAAAACCTTTTCCTTAAGGAACCCACTGTTTATGATTAGTCTTCTAAGTCTTCTAGAGTATTAATTCAGTTTTGGTACATATTTTATGTGGCTGTTATTAAGGCTATTGTGTGTATGCACACACACACGTGCATACACACACACACATACTGTCTCCGTGTTTTCAACTACTGCTTACATTCCACTCACTTTCAGATCTATTGCTGTTTTCACTTTGTTCTCCATCTCCTTGTATAAAGAAAACATCCAAAACCACCATCCAGTTTTATCTTCCACAGGAGAAGTGGTTTTGAATGGAGTAAATAAAGCAACGAGAAGAGAGGAGGCTCCATGTGTTGACTTTGGAATGAAAGCACAACAGTAGATTCAGTGCCTGTTATTTAACTCTGTGAATGCATTGAAGTCAACCATGTCATTCAGGCTGTTTGTGTAGTCAGATCTAATCAGGAAACAGAGCCTTACAAAACCAAACTTAGCAAGCCGCTGCATTCTGCTGCCCTCTTTAGACATTGTAACTTTGGAGAAGGTATAGGACTTTTGGGGGGTGGGCAGGGGACTGTTTTCAACGCAGCCATCTGATCTTTTCTAAAATGTAACAGCATGTGCTTTGAATTATGCATCACCTATGTGTATGTGCTTGTATTTTTCTTATAGATAGCTGCTCAGATGGTTTCAGACGTACCTAACTTTAGGCAAGGAGATCAAATTGGGATTCTTTGCATTGCAATCTGGTTAGTCAGCTGTGGTCTTATGGGATTGTTGTGATGTATAACTGGAGTCTTGGCTGGTAGACTCCTGATGTTTTAGTTTTGACTGTGGAGGAGATCTGGGCATTACCACTGCCATCACAGCACTGCAGATTGTATCATGTGAGAATAGGCAAAATATGTGAGGTCTAGTTGACCCAGTACCACCCACGTAAAACACCTATCTGAAGTAGAACGCTATTGACCGCCATGAGAGAAGGTGGTATTTAAATGTACAAGAATAGGTGGACCATGTTAACTTTGGGGCTGCCTCAGTTATGAATTCTATTGATGTGATAAGACACTATGACCACAAACTACTTGGAAAGGAAATACTTTATTTCATTTTAAAATTACCAGGTCACAGTCGATCACTGATTGAAATAATTGTAGGTACTCAAGGCAAGAACCTAAAGCAGGAACTAAACCAGAAGCCATGGTGGATTGCTGCTTACTGGCTTGCTCCCCAAGATGACTCAGCTTTCTTAGACACTCAGGACCATGTGTCCAGAGTTGGCATTACCTACAGTGGGACTGGCCCTCCTACATCAATCATTAATCAAGAAAATGCTGAGAGACGTTTATAAGCCAATCTCATGTAGGCAGTTTTTCAGCTGAGTCCCTCTTCTTAAATGATTCTAGCGTATACCAAGTTGACATAGAACTAATCAGCACAAGGCTATCGGTAAGAATATTTGCTCTAAAATTTGCCAACAGTCTATTACTGCACCATCTTGAATATAACCAACCTTGTCTAAAGTTTACAGACTTATTAATTATTGCCTTGGTCATCAACATTTATTCTTCACTTTGAATCATGGCTATTAATAGTCAAAATAAATGTTTAAGTGTTAAAATTTGTTATAAAATACCAATAAATAATTGAACTAAAATATCAAAATAAAGTGATACTTGCATATAGTTGAGTAAGTCCATTGATTGTTTTGTGCTCATATGAATTCAGGCTATAACCGACACACCAGGAATCTGAAACTCAGTAATTGCTTATGGTGGTAAGCACATAAGTAAATTGGGCCAAGTGGGCTATACAAAGGGACGCACCATTCAGTTCTGACAGTCATAGCAATATATAAGCATTTGGGTATAGGTTGGCCAAGTTTTCTGCCTTTTGTAAGGTAATGCCTAGACCCCGCATATTATACTCTTTACCCCTTGATGCTATATGCCTTATAGTTAGGTTTAAATTTTTGTTTGAATCTTGCCTGTTCTGAAAAACATTTCTTAATTGCCATGATGAAAGTGAACCATTCACACTCTTAGCAAGCTGTATAGCCTCCAATACTGTATCCACTTCATGCATGATATGGTGATTGTATGTTAGTTCATCACCTCACCTGATACATAGTGTCTATTCACGGATAGCGGCATTCACAGAGCACAGTGCCTGGCTTCAGGAGATACCAAACAGTGCTGAACTGGTTAAAGAGGGATATGGACACAGAATCTACATGGAAATCTCCTAAGCACTTAGAGTTGATTTGTTACTTTAGCAAATTTACAGAGAGCATGAACAAGGATGAAGAATCTTGGCAGAGTTTTCCATGACTGTTCCTTACTACCATGTTAAGTGTTCTAGTTTTCACTCCCATATAGTGTATCACTCATCCACACTGTAGATCTAAGCCTCTTTCCCACCAGATGGTAGCCTATTACATACTACATTCGATTCTGAATGCTTTCACCTTATCGGTCTTAGAATCCAGGGATTTTAGCACAGTGTCTATTGCATAGCTCAGTACATGTGCTAATGAAAGAACAGATGGGTGGGTGTTTGTACATTTGTCAAATTGCTCTGTCTGGGGCAGCTCACCTGCAGCAGTTCTAGAAAGGGATGTGATTCTTGATGGGCTATTGGAAAAACCAACCTACAGAATAGGAAAAAGGCGAAATTGAAGATTTCTACAAATAAAAATGCTTCTCTTCATAACTTCCTTAGAGTCTGGACTTGACTGGGATGCAAACTTAAACTCAAGCAAAGGGAGGAAGAAACAAACAAAGCCCAAGTACTATAGCTGTTACTTTTGTTGTCTATTTAAGTTTTTAGATTTGAGGGTTTTTTTTTTTAGGATCAGAATTCCATTATTTTTCACAAATGATGCAAGTTTGAATCACATTTGAGGTTACTTGTCATTGCTCTGTGTCAGGTGCCGTATTGTAGGACAGGCTTGACTATATTAGTTGCATCATCATTTACAAACACCCTTTGATGCCCCTGGTATGGAAAGGATGTCAGACCAGAGGAGAGCATTGTCTATTCAGTCTCTAATTGGATGATGTGAGTGTGATATTCTGTTTCAGACCTGAATTAATACAACACGGAATGTGTTTTTCTCAGAGGCAAAGCAGTTTACTGGTGTGTAGCAGACAGTTTTTGCTCCTTAGCATGAATCATAGACAGATAGTTCTCATGTCACATCATGCCCATTATGAAAAACATTATTGGATTTTTCAGTCTTGGGTGGTGGTGTGGGGAGTAGCCTGTAGTCACAAGGCACAAAAATGTCAATTTCTGGGGCTTGGGTGATGGGTTGGTATTACTCACTGCTATTAAGAGTAGTAATTACAGTATAATTTTGTCCCCTTCGTGTCTTAAAACAGAATCCTGTGTGTAAAAGAGCAGTGACGCAATGGTTTGCTATATTCAATGTCTGGATTTTCATGGTTTTAAGTACCAGGAAGAAGATTTGGCTAAAGCAGAGTAATAAGACAATAATGTTGCAGCAGTGATCTAAGGGCAGAGACTGAGCTGCATTCCTCTCTGGTTCTCTGCACACACAGTTGCGCTTTCGTGAGACTGGTTATGGGAAATGCAATCAACATCCGTAGATCACCACAAACCTCTGGTTTGGGTCACTTTGGGGAATAATCTTGTGAATTTGAATTTATATGCTCTTCAACATATTTCAAAACTAGGGTAGCAACAATAGTCTAAGGATAAAATAGAAAGCCAAGAAATACTTGTATAATTGAATCAGGCTTTTTCTCATTGATACTCGGGTTTTACAGCATTTTATTAGCAGAAATCTCTTTTATTTATTCTTTTACCTGTCTTATGTATGGGGTTGAGTTAAAGTCAGTGTCCTCTTTTTATATAGAGGAATTAAACAATAAATCACTAAGCAACTTCTCCTGGGCTCCCCATGTAGGTACTGGCATGATCAGAAAGGCTTGGTTGTTGTCGAACACACAACCGGGAAGAAGTTGGAAGTTGCAAGTATGGAGAAATTATCCCTCTAAATATCATATTCCAGCCGGAGCAGCCTCCAGCCATGCTTTCTGACCTCTAGAGGAAGGAAGCATGGATTGATGCCCCCTGTACAAATGCCAGTGCCCTTTGTTACTCCATGTGATGATGACTGTGCCAACATGCTGATAAATGCAGCTAACAGTGGGTACATCATGAAGTCAATCCTCAGAAGACTGGGTGTGAGCATGAAGGAGATGAAGATGGAAGAGATCCAAACTTTCACTTTACCTCTTGTCTAAGTCAAATCACCTATGCAGGGCAACTGTGAGTTCTCTCACTGAGGCCCCATTATTTTGTGTTATAATCCGGATGACTTCCTATGTCTTGTTCATAAGAATTACTGATCACTGTTGAACCAATAAGCCAGTATTGTTTCTGTAGCTTTGTCGTGTTACTGAGACAAGCGGTTTCTTTACAGGGACAAACTGCTTCCTCTTACACGGGTTACCTACTCTGAACTTTTGATGTAAACCACTCGTTTGAAACTGCAGTTGTTTCTCTTGATGCATGACATCTCTCTTCTGGTTGATAGTTAAGCGTCCTCAGTTTCCTGGTTCCCTGGGTAGACTACTGACTCTTTAATAAACTTCCCATGTAGATTTCATCAATTAATATAGCCTACAGTTCAAGTTCAGTTGCTTCAGTATGAACTCCAAATTGAGTGAAAATCCACTTGATGTGAGGTGTGTGTGTGTGTGTGTGTGTGTGTGTGTGTGTGTGTGTGTGTGCATGTGTGTGGCTGGTGATCTGATGTTATATCTATATAAATAATAAAACCAGCATATGTAAATAATAAAAATGGCTTGCGTCTGTAGACTTTGGATGAATTTAGGTATTTTGATGAATTTAGGTATTCAGATTCTATCTACTTCTCTGGACCACTGTTTTGAAATCTTAAAGTAGGTTTTGAAATTAGGATATGGCCCGCTAACTAACTAAATACTTCTCAAACTGGGATCTGACAAATTCTAGGCTATGTAAGAACCACCCATCCCGTGCATCTGAGAAATCTCTACTATAGTTTTTCAGACTGCGTGTTTGTATTTTAACAATAATTTGAAATTGTAACTGTGTAATAGCCACTTATTGTTGACTGTCAGGAATGTTTTTGGTTGATTTTTCTTCATATCAGTACCATAAGTTCCTTTGAAAGCCACCTTTCTCCCTGTTCAAGCACAAAGCATGAGTGGGGTTGCCCTCTAGCCATGGCTCTGGGTGTCAGCTGGGATGATGTTTACACTGGCCTAAGAGATGAGTCTGTAACCTAGCTGGAGCCCACGTGGTGTGACAGCCACGGTTTCTCTAACATATAACCCAGATGAAGTTTGGTTTTCCTTTATTTGCAGCTAAAAGGAATCCTGACAGGTACCCAAGATCATTAGGATGAATTTAGTGCTTGTGTTTGTACAAATACTGGCAGTGTCTTTCTTGCCAAGTGGTACAACTTTAATTATCTCAAGATAATAGGAAAATAATAGAGGCCGATTTAATATGTAAATGATGTACATTTTATGAAGGAAGTTGTCTCGCTAATTCCACAGAGAGAAGAGAGTTTTCAGAATATGTCTACATTTTGAAGCCTGCAGAAGAAAAGGACCCGTTTCGGTCATGAATGCTGAATGCAGATTGCAAAGCAGCGATTAGTGTGCTTTCCAGGAACCCACCTCCATCCATCACATCGGATTAAGACTGCTAATTAAAACCTTATTGGCTTGGAGTTTTGTTTGTATTTAATTTAAAACCTTTTAGTTGCTAGAGAGATAGAATCATAAGGTTTTTTATATCTATAAGTTTAAGGTTGTTCAGGTTTGAATGACATTAAAACAATATTAATGCCAGGGGCTCCAAGTGAAGCATGTTTTTTAATTACAGAGAATTTGTTTGTATCTTTCTTTTCCTTTTATTTTTTTTTCATTCCAAAGTTTACACTTTCTCCCCTTATCCCAGTCGCTCCCCCGCTCTTCCACTACCCTCCCCCCATCGCCCTCTCACTACCCCTCCTTCCTTCCCCTGCTACCTTAAGAGAGGGCAGGGTAGCCTGCCCTGTGGAAAGTCCAAGGCCCTCCCCCCTCCATCCTGGCCCAAGAAGGTGTTCATCCAAATAGACTGGATTCCCAAAAAGCTTAATCATGCAGAGAAGATAGGTCACAGTGTCATTATCGATGGCTACTCAGTCCACCCCCATTGGCAGCCACATTCAGAGAGTCCGATTTGGTCATATGCTCCATCAGTCTCAGTCCAGCAGGATTGAGTGAGCTCTCATTAGATCAGGCACATTGTCTCAGTGGGTAGACCAGCCCCTCGCAATCCTGACTTCCTTGCTCATCTTCTCCCAGCTTCTGCTCTTCAACTGCACCTTGGGAGCTCAGTCCTTCGCTCTGATGTGAATGTGGGTCTCTTCGGTTTCTTTCTTCAAGGACTTAAAGTTCTTGTCAAATCATTCTTTTACTTCCTTGGTTAGTGTCACCCCAAGATACCTTATGGTATTTGTGGCTATCGTGAAAGGTGATGTTTCTCTGATTTCCATCTCTGTTTCTTTATCCTTTGTGCATAGGAGGGCTACTGATTTTTTTGAATTGACCTCGTATCCTGCCACTTCACTGAAGGCATTTATCAGCTGTAGAAGTTCTTTGGTAGAGTTTTTGGGGTTGCTTAGGTACACTATCATATCATCTGCAAATAAGGAAAGTTTGACTTCTTCCTTTCCAATTCGAATCCCCTTGATCTCTTTATGTTGTCTTATAGCTATTGCTAGAACTTCAAGCACTATATTAAAAAGATATGGAGAGAGTGGACAGCCTTGTCT
>JAQHUG010000105.1:4778398-4791482 GCA_028555095.1 Dicrostonyx torquatus | reverse complement strand
GGGCTGGTGTTGCCCTCACTGCGTCCCGGTTGCCCTCCATCTGAGCTCCTACTCACTCACCCCTCTGTGTCTCCCACCCCAGCACCGGAACAGGAACTCTCTGTTTGTTCTTTGAGTTTTAGAAGTGTTGTCATAAATGACAAATGGTACATTTATGTTAAAAAGACAATGGGACTGGATAAACATCCTCCTGTCTGAAACATCACTGAATTATACCAAGTTACATAAAAACTGACTTTAAAACTCCAGTCTGCAAAAAAGAGCGTCTCTCTTCTAAGGAGGGCAAACTACTTTGCAGATATAACTGCTCTTCTCAGTTTACCTATTTGTGAGTTCATTGAGCAAGCTCCTTACATCAGGTACAAAAATGAGACAAAGTTCTTTGAGTCCGGGTCCACCAGTGGCAGGAGTATTATGCGGCACAAGAGAATTACAAAGGAGACTAAATCATGGTCTTATCCTTCAAGATGTTTATTTTAAGTGGAGAATGAAGATTTCAATGTGATAGAATAATCAGGTGGCAGAGATAATCACAGAATGTGGTGAGAAGCCATTTGCCTGCTATCCAACAACTCACTGGGGTAGTGGTGGTGGTGAAACTATTTCAGTTCTATGTGGTCTTCACTACCTACCATACACTTAGAGTTGCTGAACCAAATATTCTGGCTTTTCAGCTGGTTCTTCAACTGGCATTTTCTTGGATATAATAAGAAGTCTAGAGAAGTTGACTTTTATGATTAAAGAATGATATGGAGGTTGCTGTACAGACTGTTGCTGAGTCTTGATTCTTATATTTTAAAATAGGTAACAATATTTGGGGCCAGTTTCACTTTCTGTTAAAGAAAACACTCTTGACAAGACAACGGCAACTTTTATTTCCACACCTGCATGCAATGGAAAGTACTTTCTCACCAACCACACTAGAGTATCATTTTCCTGATGGTTCCTGGCAAGCTGAAGACAGCCTGTGCTGTAAGGAACCATTCCCCTCCACACTACCTTGTTCACAAATTCTTGGTGAGTTCTAAATCCTCAGACACAACAGAAATAACATGGGGAAGGAGGTGGTTGCCTTTGTTGAACCCATTTAGTAGAGAAAAGGGCTGGGTTGAGACTGCGGACAAGTGGTTCAGAATGAACGTAGGGACTACAGTCTTCAGGGGGTTGTGCATTTCCCCAGAAGTGCCATAGAAAGATGGCTGCAGTTCCAGACATAAAGTTTCCTCTGTTTGGCTTGGCTTCATAATTCGGGCCAATATGTCTAGGCTGTCAAGAGCCACACATGCTCTTTATTTAAAGCCTTTCCATTTTTACCCGTTTGCTTTCTTGCCAGACAAAGCCCTTCTCAGGCTGCTACCACCAATTCCTTCCACTTATTCCTTGGGGGGAAAAGCACTTCGGAAGTTGCTTTAGCTTCCTTTCTGCTGCTGTGGTGAACGCCATGACCAGAGCAACTTGCAGAAAAAAGTCTCTATTTGGCTTACAATGTCTTCATCAAAGTCTGTCACTGAGGGAAATCGGGACAATAATTTCAGAACCTGGAGACAGGAGGTGAAGCAGAAGTCATAAAGGAATACTGCTTTCTGTCTTGCTCTCCATGACCTGCTCAGCCTGTTTTCCTGTATCATCCAGGACCACCTGCCCAGGAGTAACACTACCCATTGTGGCCTGAGATCTCCCATATCAATTGTTAATCAAGAAAACGTAGGCTGTGCACCAGTTTGGTGGTGGGATTTCCTCAGTTGATGTTCTCTTTTTCAAGCTAACTCTAGCTTGTGTCAAGTTGACAATAAACTAACCAGTGCATAAGCTATTCCATACAGTGTGCACAGCATGTGCCTGAGAAAGTGTTCCACAAAACTGAGGATTCTTGCTTCACTGGTCAAGAATATTTCTCATTAAATTTCTTTTTTGAGGCCCCATGTAATGACACCTTGAAATCTGACTGGGTACTAAATTTATTGAGAACTTCAGCAAAAGTGCAATCTAACAGAGATTTAATTTTTGGAAGAAATAAGGAAATCTTAGGAACCTATTGGAGTCCTCACTGACTAATTTAGTTCTCTGATATATTTCATGCACTGAAATGAAAAATTGTGGAGGACACCGCATGCGTGCCCAGCTGAATACTGAGAGTGTACTGCGTGTTTTTATATATAATGCTTAAAACATTAGTTTAGCAGGAGATCCATGCTTGTATCCTCTCTGGAAAGGGACATAAAATACTACGTGCTTTAAGAGAACAGCCACACCAGCGCAGCTACTGGAAACTTGACTATATGCCTCTATTTCCACCATTTATTAATTGTGTCATGGGATACTCAGAGCCACTCAGTCTAAACTGTCCTGAATTCAAAGTTTCAAAAATATAATTGTTAATAAATATTACACAAAGAATAAGGGAGGTATAGAGAGGTGGTATAGAGGTATTAGAAAGTTCATGTCTTTGTAGGAAGGTACAACCACTACGTGAGACTCCAAGATATCTTTTTCTTCTCTAAAAACAAGTGTTGATTTTTCTTTTTAAATTTAACTTAGAGAGTCTTGGGTTTCTTGTTCCATGGGTGCATTCCTTTTGGCTCCTTAGAGAATATGAGAAGAGAAAAAAGAGCTGCACAGGTGACTCATCTATGATGGCTGTGGTGTTACATCAACACAACTTCTCACACAGCATTGGCTCTTCAACTGTGACACATTCGTGCTGGAACCAATTGAAGCTTCTTGACTGACTTCTGGGTAAAACACTGGGCAGGGCTGAAATCACAGCCTATGTCCCAGGACTGTTTGATGGAAACACTTTCTGATCTTCCCCTTCTAGTTGAAGAGCATTCCTGTTTCACTCAGACCCCAGGAGCAAGCCCTTGTCCTGATTCTTCATTTTGCTCCTTCTGTCCTCTCAGGGGATTTGCTGTGAGACCATGACACACTTTTCTAACCTCTGCCTTTCCCATTCTCAACTCCTGCTGAACTACAGATTTCAAGATACAAGACAGGAAACTAATCAGGGACACATGAATTTCTTGTTATACATCAGTTTAGACAAAATATAAGGCATTCTGGAGAGTAACTTTTCATGTGCCTATCCCTTAAAATTATTGCCACATATATTTATTCACCTGTTCCATACTTCATTCTTTGTTTGCTTGTTTTCATTTAGATGTTTTTGACACAAGGTCTCACTATTTAGCTATGACTGGCCTGGAACATGCTATAGGCCAAGCTTGTCTCAGACTCACAGAGATCAGCCTACTCTTGCCTCCTGAGTAACAGGATTAAAGGTAAGCAGCAACCTTACCCCGATTTTGAGAGATGTTCAGGTGAGAATTAGATTCAGAACATGGTGAACTGTCAAGACTAGAAACCATGACTCCAAACTGAGTATCTTTTCTATAAGATAGAAGTTTTCTGAGGGCCACCATTCTATGGAGAGGATGAATGTGGTGTCAACTGCCAAAGAATTGTAGGGAAAAATTTTTAGAAATGTTCTCTTCCTTCTTTGAAACTTCCAAATACATAAAGGAGAAAGTCCCTGTTCAGCCCCATCTTTAAAACCTGTAATATTGGTATATGTTCCCTTTCAACAAATGCCAGATAGGACACATATTACAAAGCATTAATTTCATTTCACATTTACTTTCTACTTAATGTTATTATAAAATGATTTTATTAACCAGATAACATATATGAATGGGCTATAAAATTCAAAAATAAAAAAAGATATTTCCTTGTCTTTTCCACCACATTTTTAAAAAGACAATTGTAATTATGGTAATAGTTTCATGTGCATTCTAGAGACATATTACAGTCATAGAAAAATATATGTATATATGTGTGTGCATTAGTATGGATTTTTTTTTTTGAGATAGAGTTTCTCTGTAGCTTTGGAGCCTATCCTGGAGCTAGCTTGCGTAGACCAGGCTGGGCTTGAACTCACAGAGATCTGCCTGCCTCTGCCTCCTGAGTGCTGGGATTAAAGGCGTGCGCCACCACCGCCCAGCTAGTGTGGATATTTTTAAAACCTGAATATTAATATTCTGAGATGGCTTGGCGGTTTCGGGTACTGGCTGATTTTCGAAAGGACCCGGGTTCAATTCTCAGCACCTACATGGCAACTCACAACTGTAACTCTCATTCCAGGGAATCTGGTACCCTCACACTGACACCAATGTATTAAAAAAAATAAAAATTAAAAAAACTTAGGCTAGTTAGACTGTGAACATGTTTGTGGCTGGGGAAATATCTTCATTTAATTATTTGATGTGAGAACCCAGGCCACTGTAGGCACCCACTGTAGGCACAGTTCCTAGGCAGGGAGATCTGACCGAAGGGAGAAGAAATTGAGCAGAGCACAAGCGAGCATGTGTGCATTCATTCTTCTCTCTTCCTGACAGTGGATATAATTGTCTGAAGTTCTTGCCTGGACTTCTCAATAATGGCGGACAGTAACCTAGAATCGTCAGCGGAAATAAAGCCCTTTCTCCCCGGTCTCTTCTTGTCACAGTATTTTTATCACAGCAGCAGAAATGGAACTAGAACAATTGCTCCTGCTGTCCAGGACACAGCTTCTTCCCTATTAAACACACTTGCGGGGATCCCAGGCAGACAAGGGCTTTGGAGCTGCTTTGTGTGCCCAGCTGGCTAGTTCACACAACCTCTGTCCTCTTCTCTGTGAGTGAAAACCAGACATGTTACTGAAAAGTGAAGCAAGAGTGATTAAGTCACCAGACCTGGGTCTAATCAGCTGACTTGCCTCCACATGTTTCTTTCCCCCTTTCTCTTTGTTTTGTCTTCTGAATTTTTTTTCTTGTCTTCAAATATGTTTTTAATTGAAATTGAGTTACTTCACTTCCCCCTGCTTTCCTTCGTTTACCCTCTCTCAGCTACCCTTCCTAAACCTCTCCCATGTGTCCCCCTCCCCTCGCCAGTTGGCAGCCTCCTTTTCTTTGATTTTTACTGTTACATACATATACATGGATGCACATTTGTCTATATGCATATGTATATAAATACAACCCACTGAATTCGTCCTTGGTGGTGGTGTGTATGTGGTTTCACAGATGACTTCTCTGCATTAGACAGCCAATAAGGGGGATCATCCCTGGAAAAAGTTGATTCTTCATCCAGCAGTCATTAGTTGCCTGTGGTTCTTAGTCTAGGTGGGGGCCTCAAGAAATTTTCTCCATTCCTTGTTAAAATATCTGTTGACATTGACATTTTTCTGGTTTCATTTATGTGGCCATTTCTAGAAAAGCTGTCTCACGGCAGGCTTCTGGGTATTTTGACTTTTGCAATCTTACCACCCCTTCTTATGTGGTGATTCCTGAAGCATAGATGTGGGAGCTGTAATGTAGATGTAGCCCTTGAAGCTAGGCTCTCCACCTCTGTTGAATTCTGTATTGTGTACAATTGTGATTTTATGTAATGTTCTCCATTTGTTGTAAAGAAAGGCTTGCTCGGTGGGAGTGGTAGCTACACTTATCTGTGGGTATGAGGATAACATTTAGACCATAGAAAGCATGCTGGCCAAGCATAGTGGTGGTAGTAGATTCTCTTCTAAATTCCGTGACCTTACTAGCCCCGGAAAATGGCTGTTTTTCTAGAACCTGGCACAACTTCTCTCTTGTTGAATAGACATTAAAGTCCAATTTGACAGCTCTTTGTTGCCATCAACATGTGAGTGCAGTTTATTGAATCTTCATGCCTGTCTTGCCATGCTGCTAGTTATGGTCGTTCTATAATTATAGGAAGTTAAGTCACTTGGGCTGGCAATTCTCTACACAAGAGCCACAGAGAAACAAAATTCCCAGCACAAAGCAGGAGAAACTTCCTTCTGAAAAGCTGGTTAGGGTAGTCCAGGTGACTCCCAAAACAGCATAGAGTATAGATGTAGTCCTTGTTTGCCTCTCAGGGGTTGAGGGTGGATCCCTGTTGCTGAACACTTACGACACAGGACCCAGATGATTCAAGCTGGGTCTGACATGGAGACCTCTTTCCTGTGGTCTAGCTTCAATGGTTCCAGAAAATATTATGCAAGCTACCAAGGGAGGAAAGCAATTAAGTAGTCCTACCCAGCTGCAAACCACCATATTTCTCTTAAAGCAGAAGAAAGAACAGACTGTTTCTAGTCCTGCAGAAGGAGATCTGCAAGGAGGGAACAATGTTAATGAACCTTTTCATCTCTCAATGGTTGAACAGGCCCTTGAACATGAATCAAACTAACAGGGTGAAACAGTTTCTCCTAATGGCTTTCTCTCAGGAAAGCAGAGGTAGATTTACAAAAAGATGCCAATAGTCTGATTTGCTGAGTTCCATGAAAAAGAGTCCACAAACTACTGCCATGGGGGAAAACTTTTCTAGTGAAGCCATTGACAGTCACCCCAATCTTTAGTTACCTGCCTTTGCTGTTACCTTTAGGTAAAAATCCATACCTTTTTCTTCATTTTTTAAAGTTCTTAAGTGTTCACTGCAAATATATTCAAGCAGGACATAAACATTTCTAAAGATCATCTAGATGCCAATTTCTGAGAAAAAAATTCTGCTTCTAGTAATATGTTTCAAAAATATCACCCAAGGTCTCAGATAGATTATATACAAGTATATCTGATGTCTTGGTTTCAAAACTTTAGCACAAAACAAGCAACAAAATTATTAACATATATCCTTCAATGGACGAGTTGAAAAAGCTGCTGCTGTGCACTGAATGATCTTGTGGATCTCACCTGGTCTCTACCCATGTCTCAGATGACCCCATGGATCTCAGCTGGTCTCTACCCATGTCCCAGATGACTCCATGGATCTCAGCTGGTCTCTACCCATGTCCCATATGACTCCATGGATCTCAGCTGGTCTACCCATGTCCCAAATGACCTTGGAGATCTCAACTGGTCTCTACCCATGTCCCAAATGACCTTGTGGTTCTCAGCTGGTCTACCCATGTCCCAGATGACCTTGGAGATCTCAGTTAGTCTCTACCCATGTCCCAGATGAGCTCATGGATCTCAGCTGGTTTCTACCCATGTCCCAGATGACCCCATGGATCTCAGCTGGTCTCTTACCATGTCCCAGATGATCCCTTGGGTCTCAGATGGTCTCTGCCCATGTCCCAGATGATCTTGTGGTTCTCCACTGGTCTCTAACCATGTCCCAGATGACCTTGAATATCTCAGCTGGTCTCTATCCATGTCCCAGGTGACCTCATGGTTCTCTGATTGTCTCTACCCATGTCCCAGATGACTTCATGGATCTCAGCTGGTCTACCCATGTCCCAGATGGCCTTGTGGTTCTCCATTTGTCTCTACCCATGTCCCAGATGACTCCATGGATCTCAGGGTCTACCCATGTCCCAGATGACTTCACGGTTCTCTGATTGTCTCTACCCATGTCCCAGATGACCTCATGTTTCTCTGATTGTCTCTATCCATGTCCCAGATGACTTCATAGATCTCAGCTTGTCTCTACCGATGTCTCAGATGACCTCATAGATCTCTGCTTGTCTCTGGTAGAATGTTGGAGACTTTACCCATGAATTGGAGCTTTGTTAACAACAAGTGACCTAAAACAGATATCATCCCACCATGGATAGGAAGAATCCAGCCAAGTGCACAGATCAGTTAATTGCTAATTATCTTTCTAAGTTACATAACATTCTTTTAATTCCTCTAGTCCTGAGAGCTTGATAGAATAATGATGATGATATTATAAAAAATATTTTATTATTTCCATCTTCATTTATAAAACATAATTTTTTATTGATTCTTCGGAAATTTCACATCATACACACCAATCCTGCTCACCTCCCAGTCTCTCTATATCTGCCTTTTACACCTGCATCATGTCCCCTAAGAGAATACTCCAAAAATTAAAAACAAAACAAACCAACAAAAAACATTCTTGCTTCTCTGTCTTTCCAACACCTCTTTGTTTATTCTAGTGGCATCTGGAGCTGCAGAGTATCACACATTATACTATTTTGTCCAACTAACTCCACCCCCAAAATGTTCATTGTAATGAGTAATTGGTCTGGTTCAAGGCCTCTGGCACACCATTACACTGGACCCTCACAGAAACTCCTCTCAGATGTCCTGCTATTGCCCCAGAGTTGCTATTGCCCAATCCTGCAGTCATAGTTCTATAGCACCAGTCCCTTCTCTCAATCCAGCTGCTCATAGATGGGGTAGATGGTGGAGTGGGCCAAACCAAGGCCTAGGATGTGGATCTGTGTGGTAGCTGAGCTGGTCAATCAGGGTCACTGGGACCCTCTCCCTCAGGTGAGGGTCAGAGGCTGTTCTCCTAGGCCCATGCCATTGGGGCCAGTTCTCCCATGTCAGTGGTGAGGGTTTGAACCATCTCTCCTGAGTGCAAGTGCCAGCTTTCCCATGTGGGTGGGGCCAGCTCACCTGTTGCAGTGTCCAGTGAGGGGTAGAGTCAGTGAAGGGTGGAGCCTGCTCAACATGGCACTTGGATTTCAACATACATGGTTTCTATGACCTCCTGTGGTAACATGGGCCATGGATATCATCACAGACCCCAGTCGCAGCAGGTATGTGAACCCAGACATGGCCCTTGGCAGTAACTCTGGCCCAGATATCAACATGGCCCCAGCGGCAGCATTGCCCACCCCAATCAGTGTGTCCCTGGTGGCAACAAGGCTCTCAAACACCAGCATGGTCTCAAGTAGCTGCCTAGACCACAGGCATCCACACAGCCACTGGTGGAAATAGGAGCCATGAACATCAACCTAGACCCTTGCTGCTACTGGGCCATGGACCTAGACATGGCCTATGGCATGAGTCCAGGCCCAGATGACACCAGGGCCCTGTGTGGCAGTGCAGGCCACCCAGATTGGCATTAACCAGGTGATAGCACAGCCCTCAGACACCAACACAGTCACAAGCTGTGGCTCAGACCCCAGGCATCTATGTGACCTTTGGTGGTACCATTGTCCATTGACATAAGCATAGAGCCTTGCTGTGGTAGGACCACAGACCCAGACATGATCCTCGGTAGCATCTTGGGATCACCATGACCTCAGGTGACAGCACAGGACACTCAGATTGGCATGGCCCTCAGACACCAACATGGCCCCAGGTTGTAGCTCAGACCCCTGTCATCAGCTTGGCCTTTGATGGTATCAGGAGTCATAGACATTAGCACAGTCCCTGGCTGTGGTAGGGCCATGGACCCAGACATGGCACTTAGCATCAACCCTGGCCCGGATGACACCATGGTCCCAGGTGACAATGTAGGCCCCTCAGATTGCCATGACTCTGGTGGTGGCACGGCCTTCAGGCATCAACATAGCACAGGTTGCAGCCTAGATCTTGGGCATCCATGTGACCCTTGGACATACCATGGGCCAAGGACATCAACCTGGACCCTTCATATGGTAAGACCACAGACATGATCCTTACCAACAGCCTGGGTTCAGATGCTGAGGTCCCAGATGGCAGTTGCAGGCCACTCTGTTTGGCATGGCTCTAGTAACAGTGTGGCCCTTGGACACTAACATGGCCCCAGGAGGTAGCCTAGACTGCTGGCATTGGCATGACCTTCGACAGTATCAAGAGTTCCAGTTATCAACACAGACCCTAGCTGTAGTAGGATCACGGACCCAGATGTGGCCCTAGGCAGCAACCCAGGCTTGGATGTCACCATGCTCCCTGGTGGCAAGCAGGCTGCCAACATCAGCCCATTCCTCACTGTCCTTGCTTCTTCAGAACTGCCTCTCACCATAGCACACAAACCAGTCAGCCTCCCTTTCTCTCCCATTTCTCTACCATGTACTTGCTTATCATAATGGCAGCCATAACTCCAGGCAAGCCTCTAATGCCTTTAGGCAGGCTGGCCCATGACCATTTCCATTTTATGTTAATCAGAAACTTGGCATTCAGAGGATTTTAAAAATTCAATCATGTTCATTTAATTAAATGGAAAATATTGAATTAAACCATGGTCCTTTGATTCCAAATCATGAGTTGGTAAACTCATCTTCCTGATAGTGAACCATGAGGTTATTTTTCTCTTCTTTCTTCCGTTTCCTTCCTTCCTTTCTCCCCTCTCCCTCTCTGTTCCCTCCACTTTAGTTCCTTTCTTACCTTCCCATTCCTTCTATCTCTTTCCCCTTTTTCTTTCTCCCATTCTTTCCCTCCTCTTTTTTTCCTTTCCAGCACAGGAGCTCATGGGCCTTGAATTCATAATCCTCTTGCCTCTACCTTCTTAGTATTGAAGTTTACAGGAATGGGCCAACATGGCTGACACTGTAATGCTTCTTAAATCATCTTTCGGTCTGTTCTAACTCCAGACAGCATCTTTATGTTCTTTAATAGTATGATTTTATGTGAAAAACTTAGGTGGAGAGAAGCTATATATAAATCATAATATTGGTTTTATTTATCTAAAAGCAACCCCCTTCCCTGAATATTGTAAACAGGTATTGAATTATCATATCTCACAAATACTGGCAAGTATATGGCAGTAGTGGATCCCCAGATGGATGGATGGAAAGGTCAGCGTGCTCACTAATTTTGCCAATTAAACATATTTCCGAGGGTGGAAAGTGGGGAGTGGATTTGGATAATCAATTGAAGCTGATTCCTGAATAACTGAAAGAAATGTTCGAAATTTATTTTGCATTGTGTAACCAAGAGATGATCAGGAGTACTGTAGGAAACCCTGTCCCAAGAAAGTTATGAGTTCTGAGTTTGAATTATTATGTCTATGCTTTGTTGCCCATAACATAGGAGGCATAAAACGCCTTTCTTTGTGCTCAGGCAATGCATCTGTTAGCTGTCTCAACTCTAAGAAAATGCTAGAGCACAGCCGTAGAAGTAATTAGTAGTGGATGGTGAATTGTACCTTTAATCCCTGCTATCTGGGGGCAGAGGCAGGCAAATCTCTGAGTTTGAGGCCAACCTGGTCTACATAGGGGACTCCATGCCAGTCAGAAATCTACAGTGAGACCTTCTCTCAAAAATCAATCAACCCAGTTAGTTTTGAAAGCCATAGGGCTTGTTTTTGTTTTGTTTTTGTCTTGTTTTAAAGATGTGGTTAATATATTTTCCACACATAGTTTCTTACACAGTTTGCACAAAGATGTCTGTAAGTGAACAGTAGTAGGCCTGGTTTTTGTTTGAGGGAACTGAACACCCCTGCTTAGCCATGTCTTCTGCCAAAACCTCTTCCCAAAGGTAGTGCGGATTTCAGACTCTCTGTTCTGAATGCTTCAGAAGATGTCTCTGAAGCAGCCTACCTGGTTGCTTTTCTAAGTACAGACAAGAGGGTACCAGGTCTCTTATGAGATGAGAACACATTTACCTTGAGCTTCATTTTACCTGTAAAGACACTTGACTTTGGGTAGCCAATTCCTTCCTTTAACCACACTTCCCTCAAGGCATCCAAGTGTAACAAAAGAAAAGGATGTTTGTATAAAATATTTGAGGTCTATCTGAGGCCAGACAAATGCTGTAATGTTTGTTTTCTGGGATCAAGGTTAATGGGAAGATTACCCTGTTTCAAATCAGGCATTCTGGAAATGAGGCAATATACTCTACACAGAGCGCCTTCTCTTTTTCGTGAGACATCATTCATTATCTGGCATGTCACAGCTCTGACTATCACACCTTTGAATGTCATGTGTCTGTTTTAGTTGTGTTACCAGATGCAGTTTCGCAGAAAGAAGACAAAACCTATCAAGTTGAACAAGTCAAGTTGGCTTGGACCTCTTGGTTGTGGGCAATAACTGGCAAACTTTGCTTATTAAATCCAGAGTGATTATATACCCATTAGTCTGAAGTTTGCATCTGGGTAGACAGTTGAGTCACTCTGCTCAGTCTCTAGAGACAACAACAAACCTGGAGCCATAAACGCTTTAAAAAACAACGTGCCAATCTACCATGAAAATGTCAACAAATGTGACTTCCTCAGGAAATGTCAGATGACATCAGTGCAGCAGGAGGGCTGCTAACCCAGAGGCTAGGAGGATGCAGGGGCTGGTTTGAGAAGCTGTAGCAGCTTTACCCAACCTCTGACAGTGGCCTCCCAGACCATGTGATCATGGTCCAGACATGGCTGAGGCTGAAAGATTTGAGGAGGCAAAGCCCGAGATAAGAATTAGATTCTTGTCACTACTAAGGTGTGTTCCCTGGCCAAGAACATAAAGATCAGGTCCATGGAGATCTATCTGCTGATGTGGGATTTCTCTCTGCATGCTGTGGTTATCATTAATAAATAAAGAACTGCTTAGAGCCTTTGGCAGAGCAGGGCGGGGAGGAGCAGAGCTAGGTGGGGAGGACTGGACTAAATGCTGGGAGAAGGAAGGCAGAATGAGAGAGAAGCCATGTATCCCCATTGGAGCCAGATGGAAGCTTAGCTGGTAAACCACAGCCACATGGTGATACTCAGATTAATAGAAATTGGTTAAATTCATATATAAAAGTTAACCAATAAGAAGCTAGAGCTAATGGACCAAGCAGTGATAAATACAGTTTCTGTGTGATTATTTTAGGGCTGAGAAGCCAGGAATTAACAAGCAGCCTCCTTATTACACCCTGCCCATCAGGGGATATGAGGTTATTGACCTTTTCCTACAAACATCCCTTTGAAATCAGGTTTTAAGGATTATGCTGGTGCAGAAGCAAACCTGAGCTGTCCAGGGGACCAAGTTCAAGTTCATCATCATTGAGGGCTACAGTGGTTATGTCAGTTTGGATGTTAAGTGCTCCAAGGAGGTAGCCACTGTCACCTGGGGGGCCAGATAGTGAGGAAATTAGAAAAGTAGCACAAGTTAAGCTATCCTTGGTGTTTTATTCATTTTAGAAAATATTAGCTCCCCCGGCTTTTCTGTGTCCCACACCCCAGAGTGCTCCTGGGCAAAGCTCCCCTTTGACAGGCCCCAGTTCCCTGCGGGAATTGGCCTGCTGCAGGGCTGGGACCTTGAACGAGGGTGGATCCAGCATAAACCTGCAGGGCTCCAGCAGAGAAGCCCACCCTTTTCATGGCGGCTGGTCCTTGGTGAGAGCCACAGCTTCAGATCCACCCACCCAACTGGACTAGTAAGACCAAACTATAGCCCCCAGGCGCTCTGCTC
>JAQHUG010000105.1:4756500-4772758 GCA_028555095.1 Dicrostonyx torquatus | reverse complement strand
CCTTGGGCTTCCCATAGGGCAGGGTATCCTGCCCCATCTTAAGGAAGCAAGGGGATGGTGGGTGGGGTATTGGGGTGCGGGAGGGCCTGGGACAAGGGGAGTAAATGTAAATTTTTCTTTTAACAATAAAGAAAAGGGAAAAAAGAAAAGAAAGAAAAGACAAATTAATTTACCAAAACCATCCATAGCCAATTTTTATTATTTTTTTGTTTTAATGGATAAGAAAATCAATACCAGCACAGAAATCAATTCAACAAAATCCATTCACTTTGAAAACCAGGAACCAAAATGAATACTTTCTATTTTAAAATGTCTTTCAAGTATCTGTGATTGATAACAATTAAAAACATAAATCTCACGATTAGCTGTCTGGGCATCCCATGATTTGTCCAATTGTCACCTGCAAATAAATATCACACCATATCTTGATGAAGTGGGACAAATGTGTAATATCAATACAGCCACTGAACAAATTCCTTGGGGTCACCTTTGCCCTCAATGCTCTCTTTCTCTATCTCCTTTGCATTTCTAGAAAAGCAATCTTCTACTTTCTATCATCATTGATTAGTTCTATTTATTCTACAGTATTAAGTATAAGACTATTTTGCAAAACTTGGATTGAGGGTTTGACTTTATTAAGGTTTAGGGCTCAGCAGTTCTTGCCTTTTCTGGCCTTCATTGCTTCATAGGTCTGTCTTGATGAAGACACTATCAGTTGTTTGTCCACTACCTACTATCTGGCAAAGATCCAGTTGGGCTAGTTTGGGGCTAATCTAATGTGGATAGTCATGCTGTGAGGACTCTTGCCATGAAAGAAAGTTGAAAAACCAAGATAGAGTTGCCTGAGTCATGCATTGAGTGTATGCATTTCTCTACCCCTTTACCTCATTGAAATTGCTGTGGAATTAAAAAAAAATGCATGTAATTCTGTTGACATTACTTCCTATAATCTGAATTTATGTATTTGAAGAAATGCAGGTAAGGAGTCAAAATAAGTTCCTCATAAATGCTTCTTTTTAACATTGAACAAAATTTTTTAATATTCTAATAATGCCTTTTCTAAACTACTTTTCCTAATATTTATATTGCTTCCTTTGGTTGATACTTTCTCAGAATTTTTTTTTACCATTTCCATCATTTTAAGTAGTTAAATTTTAAATCATAAACGTGATATAGGCATAATTTTATTTTAGTTAACTAATTGATATTTTTGCCTATGCGTCTGTAGGTAGTATGCACATTTGTGTATGTGTGTCTGAATGAGTGTGTGCGGGTGCACGAGTGTGCATGTGTGTGTGGAAGGCCAAAGTTGATGTCCCATGTCTCCCTCAGTTGCTCTCCACCTTATTTATTGAGGCAGGGTTTCTCATGGAACCCATAGCTTGCTGACTGGCCACTTTAGCTGACCAGTTTGTCCTAGGATTACCTGTGGCTGGGCCCTGTGTATTGGGACTATTGGTATCTTCGATGCCCGTTTCACTGTAAAGCGGTTCTGGGAACCTGAGCTCCAGTCCTCATACTTGCAGGACAAGCTCTTGATCTGAGCCTTTCCCTCGCCTCATGAGCACAATATTAAAGTGTCATAATATTAAGTGTCAACTAATGCTATAATGTGTAACCAAAACCTAAAGTTCTAGTTTTAACACTCCTCAATTCCAATTTTCAAAAAGCAGACTTTTAAAACTGATTTTAGTTTCCAAAGTGCTACATTTAAAATATAATTCTTACTTGAGTTTTCCAACTTGGGGCATTATGATTTGTAAGTACGGTAGGCTCCACTCCTATCAGTGCCCCCTTGACTATGGAGTGGTAGAATTCTGGTTCTTTTCCAGAATTATCCACAGTTTTATTTTACTGTTTTCTTGGTGATACATCAGTAATTATTCTCTTAGCTTTGTGCTGCGCAACCCAGCAGTTCTAGTACCTTCTCTGCAGTTTCAGCTACATTAGGGCAGACTTGGGGATCCAGACTGACTTCTTACTGCTGTGCTCTTCTCCCTGCTTTAGCTGAACTGTCAGCTAAAGCCTGCTATGTGTTAAGGATCAAACTTTAATGCAACTGACTACCTAACTAGCTGCTCCTATTTATTCTCCGGAATGCAAATTCACAATAATCTTTTTTTCTCATAGTTTTCCTTCCAAGAAGAAAAGAGATGTCTATTTAAGCAGATGGAGTTGGGAGCTGAATGGAGCTATTCCAAGATATATTAGGAGAGAAAACAAAGTATTAAAACTGAACAACAACAACAACAAAACATTGAGAAAGAACAGCTCAAGCTTACTTAATGAGCCAACCAATTTCACTAGGAAATTATTGAGAAAATACTGTTTTGACGGACACTTAAGGATATTTTATCTTTTCTGAACACAAGGCCAAAAAGGAAGCCAGAAGACAGAAAGTGCAAACTTCTTCCTTAAGAAGGGATAGGGTCGTGAAACACAGGACTGCAGAGGGCCTGTGTCTCTCTGAAAGAAACTGAATCGATGGCGCCGAGTTTCACGGTCACACAAGTCATGTGACCTTACAGAATTATACATACACATATATTTGTGCTGAGTTACAGCGTGCTGTGTTTTCCATAGGGAGAGAGAGAGAGAGGATCAAGACAGGGAATTTAGCACAGGCGGCAGAGACATGACTCATGACTGGTGCAAACAGTCTAACACAATGAGCCAATTCCCTGGTGACGCCTCATCATCCAGGAAAGATTGTACGAACACATTTCCTTCATCTTAAATCATGTGCAAACTAAATCACACGTTTACTAATAAATTCAGGATGGTTTCAGGGCCTGATAAATTTGCAAGGAGTGAGAAGCCATCCTGGAAGATGAATCTACCTCTTCTGAATTTATGCTTCACACACTTATTACTTAGCCATTATCACTAATTTTAGTATCATATTATTATCGAATCGTATATTCCCTCACCAATACATTATAACTTTGTGAAGATGATTGCCTATTAAAGTAGAAAGATGAAGAATAAATTGGTATTGTTTTCCCTTCTCCCAAGTTAACACGAAATGGCATTTTGACCAGGATAGGCAATCCTAAGGAGAGTATTTGGATTCCCTCCTGCCTAATGGTCTGGTGGCAGGCAGTGCCACACACACTGTCTCATCTGGCTATAGGCACTAAACTTACTTTTTTTCCAAATTTGATGGAACTTGGAAGTTCTACAGAACCCTTGGCTAAATTTGTGGAGTACTGAAAATTTTGATTGTGCTAAAAATGTCAATCAAGCACAGTGGTGCATGCCTATGGTCTCACCTTTCCAAGTCTAAGGTCAGAGGATTTCTGTGAGTTCTAAGCCAGCCTGGCTTTCATAGTATGTACCAGGTAAGTTAGGGATACAGAACAAAATCCTGTTGAAGACCAGAAAACCCCAGTTCCCTTATCAGAGGGGGAAAAACATAAGATCTTCTTTCTTACTAATTCTTCCTTGACAAAGATGAGAGCAAGAGGAACTGTATTATAGCATGAATGGATTCTTTACTTGGGAGGGTTACCAGAAGATGTCCTGCACACTAATCTCAAACATCAGAACACTCAACAGTCATCAGCTCTGAGATATTGGATTGGTAAGGAAGATTCATGCTTTGTTACTGTGGTATGCTATAGATAGGTCTAACTGATGAAGACAGCAGTTTGCTTTAATCATCCATTTATTTACTTTTGAGGAGACTTTGATGACATCCTACTTCACAGGCAATGCTGTTCTGGTGTAACTGGTTTATCTTCATAAGAATCAAGGAGCTATTTAAAGGTCATGACATCAGTAGCCAAGTACAAAGGTTTTGAGTTAGGTACTGATACTTAGAAACTCCATGATGCGGACAGGGGTCAACTAGTCATAACTTAAGACAAGGACAGTAGTAACACTGAGTTATTATGTCACACAATCACAGGGAGGAAAAAATTCATCAAATCCTGTGTTTGCGTTTTGTAAAGTGTGTCAGACAAGTGTTTGCTTGTTTTTTATTTTTTCTTATGGGCTCAGTATTTTATGTGAATCATGACGGCAATGGTGAACCGTTTCGGTGGTTGAGTGTTCTGAAAAGTTCATTTGAGAATGAAGATTTTGATCTCTTATATTTAATGTGAATTCCAGCAAGAAAGCTCCTTTCAAGGAGAGGAAGAGAGCTAACTTCTCAATTCTTAGGGAATGCAGCAAATTCTGGCTCTTTAGGCAAGATATAGTTTGGTAATACATGTACTAGTTTTAGAATAACAATTTTAATGCTTCCCCGAGAGATGGAAAAATTTATGTTGGACACACTTGTGGCTTCAATCGCATGCTGCAAAAGACTCTCTGGGGTCTGTACAAGGACACATGAAGCCTCGGAAGACAGCCAGTGCGTCCTCCCCTCTTGTAATGCCCCTGCTTCCCTTGTGGGGATTTTCAGAAACTCTGAGGAAAGAGGCCATAATTCTGTCAACACCACACACCACAGGAGCAGGCTTGGGTCTTGATCCCTGGAAGCTGTGCAGTGGAGCTTGAGTTACAATGCTACAAGAGAGCATGTGGCCCCGGGTAGGATAAGGGCTTTGTGCCACAAGGGTCATGGTCCCTAAGAGCTGTCAGAGACAACCAGCTCCCTGGTGTTGCTTTAATGATGTTCTGTGAATACCTCAGTTCTCCAGAGAAGAAAGGAAACAGTCTTCACTAAAACCATGAGAGCCAGCAGAAAATGCTTTCAGCTCTCCCACAGTTTGTAGAATATGAGATTATATGAGGTTTTGATTTTATTGTAAATCTCTTACTATGTAAATCTTACTTCAGTACTTACTGAGTGAGTACTAAAGTCTGGATATGACACGATCAGAAGACATGTGTATAACAGGAACATTTCCTGCTGACCCGAGTCTAATGCTCACACAGTTCACCTTAGCTCTGGGGCCTGGAGGCCAGTCTTGTACTATGGCCAGAAACTTCACTGTGAGCTCCAGCAGCTCAGTGGATGGAAGAGAGCGAGGCCAAGAGTTTGTTTCCATGGCAATCTCTTTGTAGGAGAGAGGCTACAGTTGCCTTTGGTGACTCTCAACATTTAGCTTTCTCTGCTTCTGTCTTCAACAAACTCAGCATAACCACACCCTCTTAAGTACAAAGAAACGACAGTACACCATTGCCACTGGCCTTCAGTTGCTGAATTCTTCTCTGGTGTTTGTCCCATCAAGAATCTGATGTACTATAAAATTGATTGAGTCGACATTGGTCCTCAAGTAGTGAAAACAGGGTCCTCTGTTTCCAGTGCCTTCTTGACAAGGATGGGTTTTTTTCTTAGTTCTGTTTTTAGTGTGTCATATAAAATCCTGTGATTTGTCAATGATATCCAGGTTACATATTAAAAGGAGATCATGGGTATAATCGCTTAAAGTCATGTTTGGGTTTACTTGATGCTATTTGTTTGTTTATTTGGGTGGAGGGTAAAAATGAGCAGCTACTTTGTTATTATGAAAAATAATGATTCCTTTCTCCTCTTTGTTACTTATTAGGACATTATTCTCCTTTATTTTTTCATTGTTCAAATCTGGGTGACTTTCTTCTTCCTTTCTCAGGTTTATGTCTGCCTTTCTTTTCATCCTGGTTAGATGTCTGTCAGTTGAGTAAAAGACTTAGTATATTCTTAAGAATCTCCTATTTGTCTAAGTTGGTTAACTAGTGTCTCCATCAGAGACAAAATCATCCTGACAAAAGCCAAACACTACATCCAACCTAAATATGCTCAGAAAATATCTTCTCATAATTTTTTTCAGCCCAATCCTCAAGAGGAAACAATGCATGATGAAATCTTACTCTAACTCCTTGAGAATTTATGTGAAAGAATGAGAGATAAAACAATAAAAACAGGAACATTTATAGTATAACCATAATGTTTTAATACTTCTGCTTAATGTTTTATATGCAGGACTTTATTTAAAGTTCATTAACTTTGCAAAAACTAATTATGGTGAGTTAAGGCAGACCTTGAACTCAGGGCTTCTGGACTTTGAGGTCTGTATGGTTGCTGACCCTCCCCTACCTCTTCTATGCAAGTGAAAAATGTGCACCTTACTAAAGTTTGGAAAAGAAAGAGATGACACTCATTGAAAGTGTAGACATGGAATACAAGAAAATGTGGTATTTATATGCCTTTGGCAGTATCAATCAGAAATGTTGAGGTTGGAAAACAGTCATACAGATTCCTGTATGCTTTCAGTGTTCTCAAAGCTGAGCCTGGGCCAAAGATATACATATGAGTTCAGATTCCCATGGGCACATTTAGTTCTTTTGCACTAGTCCATCCCCCATTCAATCTTTCCCTCCTAATGTTTCTGCTAAGTGTGAGGGATTAACTTGCAGTTCTAGAGATTCATGCCTCAGAGGGTATGGTCCTGGAGGTACTTAAGCTACAGTTTAGAGCTTTGATTGAGATGGTGCTCCATGGATGAGCATAAAGTCCTCCTCTGACATTTCCCAGATCCATTAGCTACACTGGAGTTGTGATAGGATTACATTTGTTGGGAATGTCACTTCTTCCCTAGCTCATTAGATTCTAGGTTGAAGTATCTTCTGTCCTTAGGACAGTGGCCTCATCTTTTTGACAGGAACACACGTAGCCATTCTTTTAAAAAAAAATCTGACTCTTAGATGTCATAAAACCAGGATACATTTGTTTTCTGAACACCCCACCTTCCCCTCCCTAGTACAAACAGATATAATTGTAACTAATCTCAGCTCTCTCTGGACAAAACTGACCCAGTGAGAATGGCTGTTGGGTTTTCCTTCCTTGTGTACTCCTAGGCTAGTGACTTCCCACAGTGTTTTGTAAGGTATCAATACTTGTTGACTATTTACAATGTATAACACACTAAGTTGGGGAACTTTTTTTATCACCTCCTTAATTCTTAGACCATACAGAACCATCACTAGAAAGTTCAGATGCAGAGAGCTTAAGAATCTCATTCAAGGTCACACAGGAGGTGGCAGATTTGAAATCAGAACCTACATTTTTGTGATATGAAGCCAGTTCTTTACTTAACTGAGTAGGCACCATCATTGCTCTCTGGCAGGTTTCAATGCTAAAACTCTGGGCATAAAATAATATGTAAGGTCACATTGTAACCCAGGAATACATACCTAGACAAGTATACTCAGGCACAGCAGTATGCTGATATCAGAACAGATTTATAAGTGCTTCGGGGTGTCTGCTGATGGTTAGAAATAGAGCATGTAGCAGAAAAGCATACTTTTTGAAGAAAAAGAAAAAAAAACAGAATCAAACTTTCAGGAAAATGGCTGGGCCTTTCAATTTAAAATAACCCAAAGAATTAATATTATTATTGCTACTCATGGCAGGCTACTACTAAAGCTTGTCATTTATTTTTGGAGGTGTTCATGTGGGGCTCAGGATGGGTCAGCTCTAGGAAACTTCAAAATAATCAGCGAGGCAGATGATCTGTAGGCTGGTTGCAGAGGCACTCTGTATACAGATGGTGCCCTGCCAGGAACTGTTAGAAGAGCTGTCTCCTGTCTCCATTGCTTTCTCTTTCTGAAAACAGCCTGACTAGTTAGGGGCAAGAATTGTGTTTGTGGGTTTGCTGAACATCACTTATAACCGTACATAAAAGCAATTGCTGAATTCCATTTTAAATTCAAGGCTAGACAAGTTTTTTCTTCAAAGGTAAAATGTTCAGCTAAGAAGTAATGGGTGTGTCTCCCTACAACTGAGATTCATGCAGGATAAAGTCTAAAAGCCTAGGGATCCTAGGCTTGGCCATGTACTCTCTTAAAATTAGCTGACTTTAGCAATGTAGAAAAACATTCTATCCTGCCTCTCTGGGGCCACAACAATCCCTGCCTTTATCCTTAATAACCATGAAGTCACTTGAAGGAGTAAGTCACAAATCAATCCCACACCAGTTTGGAATTATGATTAATAAAAGGGTTATTTACTTAAGGGGAAAACTTACAGATCACTGCTCTAGACAACAGCCCTCTGAGTGAACAGGAACAGAATCTAGCAGCCGGAAGTGCGAGCTCGAAGCAAGAGAGCAACAGCAGGGCTACTGCTGCTTTTTAAAGCAAAAGAGACCACACCCAAGTGGGCTGGAATCTTAAAGGCTATTGGCTGAAGGAGCAGAAGGAGCTCCCTCTGCAGTTATTGTCATGTCTTATTTGATGGTGATAAGTGCTTGTCAGAAGAAAGCAAATCCTGTGATGTGTAGGGCATGTTGAAGATCCTTTCACACACAAGTCATGGTAGAAACTTTGGAGAGATCCTTGGCAAGCCCAAGTTCTTTATGAAACTTTGAGACAATTCTGTCCAATAAAACACCTTGATGTAAAATCACGGATGCCAGGTGTTTGCTAATAAAAATATGTAACAGTCACATGACCAGCTACATTCATCTGGGCTGCTTCATTGGATAGAGGGAAGCTAGAGAATGTTCCAGTAGAAAGTAAACTTTTTAACTTCTGTAGTTTGGACAGAAGCCATTTACTTTCCATCTATGTTGTCTGTTACTGTGTGTGTTTGGTGGGCATCCTCTTCTGGTAGCTTTTTCTTGAGAAGCCTGGGGTTTGGGGTATCTTCTGCCCTTGTAGCTCAGTGGAACTGGGAATGCATTGGATTCTTTTCCATCCGTGGATAAAGGAAAGGTTGCAATCTTGAGGGAAAATTTAAAGATCAGACCCAGCATAGCAGCATCTTTCCTGTCTTCTCCAGAGATTGGAACATGGTCGCATATCCAACCTAAAGTTGGGAGAGATAGAAAAAGATGAAATAGCTAGCAACTGTATTAAACATTTGTTTGTTTGTGTTTTGAGGGCTGGGGTCAGCATAGAATTGATGGGAGAACTTTGGTTTGGATTAGTGAAGGATGCTAGTCAGAAGAATGGCAAAGTTAAACCAAGCAATACTACAGAAGTCACCTCAGGACACAAAAATCTCAAATCCAATGTTTGGCCGTTGGAGACTCGCAATGTTAGAATTGACTAACTAGATTCCTAAATTAAAAAAAAAATGAATAAATAACCCCCCCAAATAAAACTGAAGAAGCTTTTTTTTTTCATTTTGTTTAACTGGGTTGACGAAAGTAGAAATAGCACAATGTTATAGCTGCAAAGCTGTTGTACGTCTTTGGTGGTAGGTGGGTAGGAAGCCCTTGGTTACAGAATGATATGGCATGCTTGTACCATCTAGGCCATTTAATTTTTATGTGTAATTGTGAATGTGAGACGAAATATTTATATTTGCAATTGTTATGTATGCCAGTTGTTTGGTACCAAGAATCCATTTCCCATCTCTTTATTGTAGTGAAATCACATAGCATGAGGTTGGCCTCCTGCTTTCTGTGTATAGTACAGCACTGTCTGTCATTTTTATGAAAATGATCATGATGAAGATTGTGATCTTGGTTATTGTGAGCAATACTGAAATGGACACGAAGTGTAAATATTGTCTTAAGATCCATTTTCAATTGTTTCTTGTTAGAACTCAGTAGTATTCTTTGAACATATGTTAGCTCTACGCCCACCCTAAAATTTCTGTTCAGTGAAGGAAACAAATTAGCAGAGAAAAAGGTAACCTATGGAAAATATTTGTGAGCAATTAATCTGATAAGACATTATCAATATTGTATTTAATTAACAAAATAGTCGGCCTACTTGGAAAATGACCAATGGACTTGAAAAGTCTTTTTTTCCAAATAAAGGCACATAGTGGCCAACAGGTACATGAAAAGACATTCAACATTCTACTACTCATCAGGGAAAGACAAACCAAAACTCCAATAAATTTTATCTGATAGTCATCAGACCACTATGAACAAAACCCAAACACTAGAGAATAAGAGGCATTGGCAATGAGGCAGAAAGACCTGAACACTGCTGCACTGTCTGTGGGAGTGTAAAGTGGGGCAATCACAGTAGCAATTCTGCATTTATTTTCTCTTATTAATTACACTTCCAAAATTTTTGAAAACATTATATGTCTCCCTTCCTAAGCCATGCTTTTTGTGTGATACTTGACTCTTGGAGTTTACTCTTGTGATGGGTATAGCAATGCAATATAATCTAAGCCAATTACTGTGATGTGCTTGGAAAGACTATGACCATAGAGGTCTGGAGATCTGTACAGAGAGAAGGTGTTGTAAAGAGGGGGCGGCTGTGTCCTGCCACCAAGAAGTGGGGCCGTTTTCCTGGAGCCTGGCTCCCAGCCGCCAGCTAGCTTATGCCCGAAATAACCACATGACAATTATATTCATTTAAATACTGCCTTGCCCATTATCTCTAGCATTTGCTTGGCTAACTCTTGTATCTTATTTTAACCCATTATAAAAGTCTGTGTGTCACCACAAGGTGGTGACTTACTGGACGATTTTAAGGTACATCCATCTTGGGCAGGAGAATCATGGCGTCTCTCACACTTCCTTTCTTCCCTGAACTCAGTTCTGTTTACTCCGCCCACCTAAGGGCTGTGTCCTATCTTATAGGCCAGGCAGAGTCTTTATTTAACCAATGAAAGCAAAGAAATACAGAAGAACCCTTCTACACCAGACAGGAAGTGATATGGCTTGGTAGGGAGAGGAAGTGATAAGGCAAGAGGAGACAGTTTAGTTACTTTTTGGCTGGGAAGTTGAGTAGGTATGGTGGCTGGGGTTTTGCTCCTTTGTCTCTGATCTTCTGCATTTTCACCTAGGCCAGACTCTGGACTTTTATTCTCGAGACCTATTAGAACTTATGCTACATATTGACACCCAACGTGCAGGTTAAAGTCATTCCCACTCCTAGAGCTGCCCAGTAAACTTCAGAAGATCTGTGGATGATCCATCTAATTTTCTGCATTCTGTTTTTGTTTGTTTGTTTGTTTTTGGTTGTGAGCTTGCATTCTCAAGCCCTCCATCTCTTCTTTTATTTACTCTTTGCCTTAATTATCTTATACCCTCTTTTTTGACAGTCCCAAAGTCCATCTTGCCCTCTATTCTCCAAGTTAAGCTATCACATCAATCCACTCACTAAAATCTATGCCCCTGTGTTTTTCCCTCCATCTTTTATGACCCACAACTGCTGGATCATATCTCTTCTTGAGTAGTCATGGGCATCATGTTAACACTTCTCTCTTACTACTGTATATAGTCAAATTTTCCTTCTCCCCTGCACCATTAACATCAGTATAAATAAGGACTGAAATATTTCCAATGATAAACACTTTATTTAATGTGCAAACATCTGCTTCTTTTTCCCCAAACCTACTAATATGGTGGCTTGTTTGTAACCTGCACTTTTCTGCATGGAGACTGACTTTTGTTATTCAACAAAAATTTGAATTAATTAAAAAAATTAAGAATTTCATGCATGAATGCTGTTTTACATAATTTCTACCTTATCTCTACCCATTCCAACTCCTCCTCACTCCCTTTCAAATTATTGACTTCTTAATTATACACATGCATGCACACACAATCATACACACACACACACACACACACACACACACACATACACACATGATGGGTCCATGTAGTGTTTCTCTTATGTATTGGACTTTACTACTTGGGATAGGGTAACATATCAGGGAATTGTCCCTAAAAAAGATTAATTTTCATTTTTTCTGTACCCATTAGTGGCCTATAATTTTTCATCTAGGGCTAAGCCTTGTTAGACTTCCCCTATCTGCACTACCACAACACTGGTGTTGTCATTATATGGATCTTATTTAGGTCACTGTGTTGCTAAGATATCATAGATGCAACTTCTCTGTCATTTCTAGAGGACACTGTCTTGTGGCACACATCATGTTCCTCTGGCTCTTATAATCTTTTTTCCTCCTCTTTGTCTATGTTCCCTTGCCTTTAGGTATACAGATTATATTATAGATTCATTAGTTGGCATTGGGCCCTCCACTGTCAGTTGTCCTCTGCATTTTGATCACTTGTAGGTTTCTATAATTGTCTGTCTGGTACAAAGAGAATTGTCTTTGATGAGGGTTGAGAACTCAATTTACCCATGAGTGTAAGTATGACTATTAAGGATGCTGTTAGGCATTATAACCATTTAGGAAAGTGACAGTAGCATATTCTTCTTCAGGTTCCATGGCCTCCCCAGATAGTCATCTATATTTATAGTGCTGTGCAACAATGGTCTTGTACTCTGTAAAGATTTGCCATTTGTGCTGGTTTAATAATATGCTGATTGGCCAGTAACCAGGCAGTAAGTATAGGTGGGGTGACCAGAACAGGAAAATTCTGGGAAGAGGAAAGACTCAGTTTGCAGTTGTCTCCCAGACAAAGAGGGATCAAGATGAGAATGCCTCATTGATAAAAGGTACCAAGACACGTGGCTAACACAGACAAGAATTATGGGTTACTGTAAGATATAAGAGTTAATAAGAAAGCCTGAGCTAATAGGCCAACCAGTTTATAATTAATGTAGGCCTCTGTGTCTTTCTATGGGACTGAATGACTATAGGACAGGGTAGGATAGAAACCTCTTTCAACATTTATAGTACAAGGTATTAATTTCCTCCTGACAGAGCTTGAAGCCAAATTAGATGATTGTTAGTTACCCCTAAGAAAAAATGCTCTATTGGTCATTGATGTGGTTCATGGGCTTTGTAGCTATGTAGAATTATTGATTGCTTTTCACCTTTGACAACTTTATAGGAACTTCTGATACTCTGAGGGCTAGTCCTTAAGAAAGAGGCTTCTAGGTCACTTGCAGTTTGATTCTTCCAAATCCTATGTCTGATATATATGACATGTCCAGCAGTAGGGGCTTACCATCAGGATCTTGGAAGAAACCAGGGGCAATGGCAATAGCTTGTATTGTTATGTGTGTCTGTTGGACTAACCTGGCCAATAACTCAAAGTGAAAATCTTCATGTCTGGCACTGGGGTTTTTATAGGAGGCTTTGGTCTATAGCTTTTCCAGGAAATGTTATCACCTCATACCATAATATGACATATAACTCATATAACAAACACACTCACACATACACTAAAAAACCCACATACACACTCAAATATTATATATCTATATTTAAATAAACATAAAATAATGTTTCACTATGACTTTTTCAAATACCTTTAATTTAATTTGTCCTTTCTTCTTCTTCCCTGTATTGCCCCCTCTATCCCTCACAGTTAAAGTTTCCAATCTTCCATCACTTCCCTCTTGATAGCAAGCATCTTATTGTCACCCACTCTTGGGCTCCTTCCCCTCCCCACCTCTGTGATAACTCTTTATTTTCCTGGTTTCTATGGCAATGCTAAGCTACATACTCATACCTAAAGATTCAGAACTAGGATCCATAAGGAAGTGAGAACAAGAGGCATTCGTCTTTCTGGCTCTGAGTGGCTTCAATAATTATAAGGTGTTTTCTTTCCACCCACTTACCCATAAATTTCATAATTTTGCTTTTTCTTTATAGATGGATAGTATTCAATTATATTTTATACCACATTTTCATTTCTGTTCACCAGTTGAAGAACATTTAGATCATTTCCACTTCCTAAAATACTGTGAATAGAGTTTCAATGGGCATGGTTAAGCAACATTAGTAGAGCAGGATATTGAGTTTGGGGTTATTGCACATGTGATACTTTGAATAAGAATGGCCTCATAGATTTGAATGCTTGTTCAACAGAGAGGTTTGGCCTTATTGGAAATGTTACTGGGGATGGGCTTTGGGGGTCTAAAAAGCTCAAGTCAGGCCTAGTGTTTCTCTGGTTGCAGATCAGAATGTAGAACTCTCAGCTACTCTCCATCACCGTGTCTGCCTGCATGATGTCATGCTTTCTGCCATGATGACAATGACCTAAACCTCTGAACTGTGAATAAACCTAATTAAAAGCTTTCTATTATTAGAATTGCCAAACTCATGGTGGTTCTTCAAAACAAGACAGCATTGCCTAAGACATCAAGAAATGGTATGACTTATCATATAATAGGTTTAGTTTTAGTTTTTTAATAATTGTTACTACTACTTTCCATAGTGGCTGCACAGGTTTGTATTCCCACCACCAGTGAATGAAGGTTCCCCATTCCCCACATCCTTGCCAGAATTGACTGTCAATTGTTACTTCTTCTTGGTCATTCTGACTTGTAGTAGGGAGGCCTACTAATTAGTTCCTGCTGCTCAGTTCCTAAATGACTACATAGAAACTGAATTAATTAAATCACTGGTTGGCCAATTATTTAAGCATATTCAGTTTAGGTGGAGAAAACTAAACTGAATGCTGGGAGGAAGGAGGCAGAGTCAAAAGGAGATGGGTTAATTCTAGATATAAGAGCTAGCTAGCAATATCTTGTCAGGCCAAGTCAGTTTTTTTTTATTAACCAATGGTATTCATAGCATACAGAAGAGAATTCCACATCACTTACTGGAGTAAGATAACATATTAAAGAAATTTTAATTTATATTTCCTTAATTGCTCAGATGTTGAACACTTTTAAAGATAGCTTTTATTCATTTTTTTATATTTTGAGAACTCTCTGTTCAAATTTATAGCCTAGCTTTAGACTGAGTCATTTGTTTTCTTGATTATTTCTTATTTGTGTTCTTTGTGTATTCTTGATATTAATCTTCCTAGAACATCATTGGATTTTTTTTTTTTGGTTTGTCAAGACAGAGTTTTTCTGTGTAGTTCTGGCTCTCCTAAAACTTACTCTGTAGACCAGGCAGTCCTCAAACTCAGAGATCTGCCTTCCCCTCCCTCCTGAGTAGTGGGTTTAAAGGGTTCACTAGTGGGTCATTATTGGAACTTTGATAGATAATGTGTTGAATCTATAGATAAGCATTGTGTGTCGCTATTTCTGGGAAGATGTGAACAAAAGTCACCCAGGTAGTGAACTGTAGTAGAAGGCTTCTTGTTCGTTTTCCTGGCTGCCCAGACTCCTAAAATAACCACATAGAAACTATATTAATTAAATCACTGCTTGACTCTAGCTTGTGATTGGCTAACTCTTATATCTTAATTTAACCCATTTCTAGGAATCTGTGTATCGCCATGAGGTTGTGACTTACTAGGTAAAGTTCCAACCAGCTATGGCAGGGCTGCATGGCTTCTCACTGACTCTACCTTCTTTCTCCCAGCATTTAGTTTAGTTTTCCCTGCCTAGCTCTGCTATATCCTATCGCAGGCCCAACACAGCTTCTTTATTAATCAATGGCATTCACAGCATAGAGAGGTGAACTGATGACCAAAGTAGGGATGCCACCAACATCCAACTTGTTGAACTTTACTGGGATTACTAAGAAGAATATGGGCAATGGATTATGTATTATTTAAAGACATTCAAAGTCATTTGAAGACAGCTACATCACCAAAAGTCCACCAAATGTATGGGTAGTAGCTCATGAAAGGTGGAAACCTAGAGCACACTGAACAAACAACCTTCATGCAGCTCTATATGTTTGGCAATGTCCTTCACAGGTATGTCAGTTGGTTTGAGCTTCTTACAGATAGCTCATCTGGTCTCTGCCTTTGCAGGGAACTTGGATGATCTCTGTCTTTTCTAGGGCATCTATGTCTCTTTTGAGCAACCCAGCTTGTTTGAGAGTCACTCTCAGCAGTCCTTGCTGCCTTTGTATGCTTGAGGAGAGAGAGGTCTAGTGAATCTGTCTGTTTCAGGGACTTCCTGAAGTTATTGAGTTTTTATTTTCTGAACTTAACTAGCTTCCTTTGCAGGATGGAATGCTTCTCTGTCCCTGAGAGCAGTCTCTATTTTGCTTCAGTTTCAACAATCTGTCTTTACAAAAGAAATTTGCTTGTTTTTACTTTATGTGTATGAGTGCTTTGTCTACATATATGTATGTGTATCACATGCATACATTAACTTTGGAGGTCAGAAAAGGGGTCAGATCTCCTGGGACCTGGAGTTACAGACAGTTGTGAGCCCCTGTATGAGGGCTGGGAATTGAACCAGGGTCCTCTTGAAGACCAGCCTGTATTCATAACTGCTGAGCATTGTGCCAGCTCTTTAACATCCGATCATGAAATATTCTACAGTTTTATTTCCCCTTTAATGTCCTGTGTCTTAATGAGCTTGTCTCTAATTGGAAGTTTATAATCTCAGAGGAAACTACTTCACAACAATCACTTTTGGTGATCTAGCCATATTTACACTACTATCATGCTCAGTTTTTGGACATCAATAGCCTTTCCATCATATAGTACCATCCTCCATTTCCCTTAGCGTTTTCTTTTCTTTTATTTTATTGTTAAAAGAAAAATTTACATTTACTCCCCTTGTTCCCGGCCCTCCCGCTCCC
>JAQHUG010000105.1:4721151-4734834 GCA_028555095.1 Dicrostonyx torquatus | reverse complement strand
TAATGAATAAAGAACTGCTTTGGACCTATAGCAGAGCTATAGGGAATAAAGGTAGGCAGGGAAAACTAAACAGAATACTGGGAGAAAAAAGGAGGAGTCAGGGACAAGCCATAGAGCTGTTACCAGAGACATATGTGCTGAAACTTTGTTGGTAGGACACAAAATCATGGTGATGTGCTGATTAATGGAGATGTAAGATGTTAACCTGTAAGAGTTAGCCACTACAAAGCTAGAGCTAATAGGCCAAGCAGTGATTTAATTAATACAGTTTCTGTGTGATTATTTCAGGACTAAGCATCTGGAAACCAACAAGCAGCCTGCTGCTACGTAAAAAATCAAAGAACATGAAAAGTTGTGAAAATAACAGGAAAGGGGTACACTAATAGTATCAAAGACACAGATTAGCACAAACCCAATAATTGTAGGTGACTTCAACATCCCATTATTCGTCTAGTAGATCTGAACAAAAATTAAACAGAGAAACTCTAGAAATGAATGTCATCTTACAACAAATTGGCCTAACAGATATCTACAGATTACTCCACTCAGATGCCAAAGATTATGCATTCTATTCAGCAGGATATGGAAGTTTCTCTAAAACAGATGACATCCTGGGACACAAAACAAAACATCACAAATACAGAGAAACTGAAGTGGTCCCATATTCGGTTTGAACATTATTCAATAAAACCTAAGGTTGACAGCAAACAAAGGTCTGTAAGTGTATAAGTTCAGAGAGATTAAACAACTCAGTGAATAGTGAACCTTTCAAAGGAGGTATCAAGAAATAAATGAAAATATTTCTGGAATGAAATGAGATGACATGAAAATGAAAATGAAACAAAGCCTATGGGACACATTAAAAGCAGAGGGAAGTTTATAGCCTTAAGTACCTACATTAAAAGATCAAAAAGAGGACAAATTAATGGTTTCATGATGAAACTGAAGAATTTGGAAAAACAAGAACAATCCAAACCCAAAGCCAGTATACAGCAAGAATAATAAAAATCAAAGGGCAAATTAATGAAATACTAACAAAGAAAGCATGCCAAAGAATCAATAAATCTAAGAGCTGGTCTTTGAGAGGATAAACAAGATTGATAGATCCTTGGCCCAACTAACCAAAAGAAATAGAGAGAGGACCCAAATTAACAGACTCAGAAATGAATATGAAAACATTACAACAGACACCAAAAATTAATAATATTTTAACGGAATACTTTAAAAACTTGTACACAATTAAGTTGGAAAATGTAAAAGAAATAGATGATTTCTTGATTCATCCAAACTGTCAAAGTCGAACCAAGAAGAGACAACCTAAGCGTAATAAAGTAGGAGATTAAAACATTAATTAAAATTTTTACAACTAAAAAAAGTACAGATACAGATGGACTCATAGCAGAATTCTACCTTACTTTCAAAGAAGATCTATAATCAACACTTCTTAAACTCTTGAAAAATAAAATAGCAAGACAGCGTCTTCAATAAAAGGTGTTGGGAAAACTAAATGCTCACACAAAGAGAATAAATTAGCTATGTATTTGTCATCCTTCACAAAAATTGAGTCAAAATGGACCAAAGACCTCAATTTGAAATCAAAAGCACTTAAACTGCTAGAAGAAAATATAGTGAGTTCCTTATAAGATACAGGTGTAGGGAAGGGCTTTGAGCAGGACTCCATTTGCCCAGGGACTAAAAACAATAATAGACAACTGGATCCTCATAAAACTTAAAAGTGTATATACAGCTAAGGAAACAATTAACTTAATGAAGAGCAAACCCACAGGATAGGAGAGAATCTTTGCCAGCTACCCAGAGGATTATAGATAACATAAAAAGAACTCAAAAAACGAGGTTGAGAAAACAAATGATCCAATTTTAAAAATTGGGCTAGACACTTAAACAAAGAGTTCTCAGTAGAACAAATAAAATTAAGAAATACCTCAAAGTATTCATCAGCTTCAAAAATTAGGGAAATTAAAACTAAAACAATTTGAAATTTCATCTTTCTCTAATCAGAATGGCTCAGATAGCAAAACAACTCACAACAAATGCTGGTGAAGTGGTGGGTTAAGGGGAACCCTCATTCTCTGTTTTGGGGGATACGATTGGTGCAGCCACTTTTGAAATCAGCCTGGAGAATCCTCAAAACACTAAAATAACTAGACTAAATAAACTAGACTAAAATAGCTAGGTCTAAAATAAACGTACCATGTGATCCAGATGTCTCGTTGCTTGGCATATGCACAAAGGAGTCACCATTTCACTCTACAGGGGGGACATTTTCTGGAGTCCCACCCTTAGACAAATAGCTGTACTCAGCTGGGAGAGGGAGAATTTGCTTTTTCCAGGATTGTGCCAACTAAGTGGCTCTGCAGTACAAAGTGGTCAGCCCTGAAAACATATATATGCACAAACAACAAACTAAACTCAGTAGGTTCTGCTGAAGTTTTGGTACTCATATATGCATAAAAATGTATATAAAATAATAAAAAGAGGTTATCAATTTGACAGTGGGTGGCATGGGAGCGGCTGGGGAAAAGGAAAGAAAAGGGGAAGTGATGTAATTATATATTAATTAAAATGTATTTAAAATAAAAAAATAAAAAAATGTATTTAAAATAAGCTAACCAGGGCATAAGTAAAGTTCTTGATGATGACCTGATTTGGCATTACCAGAGAGCTTATAAGCTTCTTGGAGCCATTCTGAAGAGAACCTGTGTTGTCCTTGCAAATAATTTTCAAATGGAAAAACTGAGGCTTGAGAATATGAATTAATGAGATTCAGTGCATAGATGCCAGCACTCTCAAAGGAGGATATCTTTACTGGGAACAAAGACAAGTCCTTTAGAGCGAGGACTAGTGGACACGTGGCTGAATGTTGATCATTTCCCCCTTCTCTTCCATCATCATATTTCTCCGAGACAAACTTTTCACATGTAGTCCAGGCTGGCTTCAAAGTTGAGATCCTTCTGCCTCAGTTTTGCAAGTATTGGGATCACAAGTATATGCTACTATGTCCAGTCTCAGTAACGCTCTACTCAAAGGGAAGCTTCCCTAAGGTTTGCTCACGTAGTCCCCCATCGCTGAGTTCTGTCACATGGCAATTGTGCAGTAGCTATGAATTTCTTTCCTTGAAAAGTTAATAAAACCGAACATCATTTTCTTTGATAAGTTAAAATTATTTAGATAGTATTTTTAAGGCATTCTGCTATAAATTTAAAGAAATCTTTATTTTTTTTCTAATAGCCAGCACTAAGTCGTTCAAGAAACATAATTATCTCACCAGTTCCTCATCTTGTAAGTAAACAGCGTTCATAGTTCAATCTAAAAAAGTTCAGTTCTGTGGGTATTTCATATTATAAATCGATGTATTTTGCCACCAATTTAGCTAATTTATTATTTTTAACCAAGCAGGGAGAGTTACTTGTTAACCCCAAATCTATTTTCTCTTCTCCCAGCTAGGGGAAGCAGTATAAATTGGAGAATGTCATCAGTGGCTCTCGTGATTCAACTCTTCCTTATTCTTCCTGCTGCCTGAAGCACAGTCATAATATCTGTAGTTCCTATTCCTAATCCTAACCCTGTCTCCAAACATGAGGAAACTTTAAAGACAGACACCAGAGCTAAAGACTAATGGGCAGAAAGATGAAACCACATGGATCTTGATAAAAACTCTCTTTTTTATTGATTTTTATTGAGCTCTACATTTTTCTTTGTTCCCCTCACTGTCCCTCCCCTCCTCTTCAACCCCCCCCCAAGGTCCCCATGCTCCCAATTTACTCAGGAGATCTTGTCTTTTTCTACTTCCCATGTAGATTAGATCTATGTAAGTCTCTCCTAATGTCCTCATTGTTGTCTAAGTTGTCTCTGGGATTGTGATTTGTGGGCTGGTTTTCTTTGCCTTATGTTTAAAAACCACTTATGAGTGAGTACATGTGATAATTGTCTTTCTGTGTCTGGGTTACCTCACTCAAAATGATATTTTCTAGCTCCATCCATTTTCCTGCAAACATGTCATTATTTTTTTCTCCATTGTGTAAATGTACCACATTTTCCTCATCACATTTTCCTTCGGTTGAGGTGGTGAAAACTCTCTTTATATGAGAGGAGAATAAATCCATGTATTTCTAAACCCTCCCTTTGTCACCCTTTCTTTTCTATGTAATAGCACATAAAAGAAATGTTTATACTTATTTTACCACATTGAACAAAGTAAGCCCAACCCAGACTAATAACATGCTTCCTCTTATGTGCAAGGCCTAGAGATTATAATATATACATCCACTGATAGGAAGGTGGAAGGGAGAAAACAGAGACTGCCAGGAAGGGATGGGGGCATGGGAGCCCCAAAAGGACAAAGATTAAAATGATATACTTAAAAGAAATCACCTTCATGAAACCCAGCACTTGTACAGTGAATGCATGGCACTCAATACATAAACAAATGGCTCTATTATGCAATTGTCTGTCAAGCAAGGCACACTTTTTAAAAAACAATGATGGAAGGAATGAAAATGATGAGTGCTTAAATGAAAATGAGTAGACAGTAGAACAAAGCTTTGGTGGAACTCGATGGCCCAAGAGAACAGATGAGAAAATTAAGTTGCTTCCCTGGTTTGGGCTGAATCAAGGAACAAACAGGTCCTAAAGACCCCGTGATTCACCTCCTTCTGTGACAGAACCCAAAATGATTACAAATTTTTTCAGAATGGTAGAAAATGTCTAGGGAAGAGTGCCCCTCCCCTGAGATTATTGAGAAGACATTTAGAGAAACCAACAATTTCTTTTTAAACTTCAACTGTGGTTTCAAAACCAACAACATGGTATGACATCAAGTATACCTCTTACCCATTTTAAAGTATGTAGTTCAGCTGTGTAAGTAATATTCTTGTCATTGTGTGAGTCTCTAGAGTGTTTCATCTTGCACAGTCGATGTGATGGCCACTGACGGGCAAAGTGTTCTCCCTTCCCCAGTCTGGGCCATTGTCATTGATAGAAAACTATCAATCCTGTTTCTTATTTGAGTGGAATGATACACTTGTTTGTCTTTTTGTGACTGACTTATTTAACTTAGGAGGAATTTTTCAATATTATCTTGTTTACTATATAGTATGAATTCCTTCTTTTTAAAAACTGTAAATAGCTAATACCATATACACATATATAACAAAATGTATTGATTCATTAATCTATATATGAGAACATTCATTGTCTCTCATATTTTTTCCAGAGCCTCTCGAAGGTAGACTATGTGCATTATTCTTTTAACTTTCAATACTTCTTCATTGAATTTCTCCTAGAAACAAGAGCATTCTTATACAACCATAGTTCTCCTATTTAGGAACTTTGACAGGAATGTGCATTTAAGGTGTAATTTCAGTCTAGATTTTTGCTGCTATCTCTTGTTCCCTGTCTTTTGTGGTCCTTGGCTTCTTTACAAGGAGCAATCTTTTCCTTTGCTGGGCTTGGCTTTGTCTTCCGTGACTCTGGCATACTTTTGGGATAGAGGATTTTCGTGATTATTTGCTTCTTGTATTTACACACAATTAGATCTGAGTGTGTCTCACTGCCTAGCATGCTGTACACTCCTGGAGGAGTATAGCATGGGCACCTGTTCCCCATCAGAAAAGCTGATGGTGATCACCCGGTCTCTTAGTTTTTTGATGGTATTTTTTTCATAGTAAGATTAATGTTTTACAGCCTTGGAACCCATACACAGTCTCTATGAAAACATTATAGACGAAAAATACATGCTTTTCATCAAATTCCAATTTGAATAGATTTAACACCTACTGAAAATTCTTGCCTAAGCCTCTAACTCTGGTGGGGAACAGAGGGATATTAAATGAATGTTCCATTCACACTCATGAGCTGACCTTCCCTTGTCACCAAAATGCTTGTTAACAGATAGACTTACAGATTTCTATTTTTATTGACTGGGCTATAATCTGTTATTACATAATTGTTCATATATAGACAATGTGAACCTTCACAAGGTGAACTCTTATGGTTTTGCTTTTCTGAAGTATATTTTTAAAAACATTGGATTTTAGAGTGTTATTACAGTAAAATTACAAAACACAATAAATTATTTCTACAAGACTTGCACTTATTTTACCCAACTATTAGTATCTTCTATGACTATAACTAACTTACAACAACTGAAAAGCCAGTATTGAGCCTGATATTGACTACACACCATTGTTCGAGTCTCATAAGCTTCCGGCACTCCTCCTTTTTGTGTTTTAGAATCCTGCTCAGAATGAGCCATTATTGAATGCTACCTTGTTTTCTGGCACAAGATGATTCTGGATCCTTTTATTAAATTTCCTCTTTAATTCTGGAATTTGTCATTTCTGCAAGAAGCTCATGTTCCCTTTATAGAAAGTGATATTTATGAAGAGGATATAGCTCAGTGGTAGAGCCCTTGCCTAGCATGCACAAAACCCTGGGTTCCATTCTAAACACCACAAACAAACAGAATAATGAAGAAATTTTTATTCAGAGTGTTATGTATGGACAATAAACAAGTTTGTTGACACTAGGTGATCAAATGTCATTAATTACAGGCATATCAGGTTTAGAATCTATATATTACATACTGATGAAGAGACAGATATGCATAGATGTAACAGGAGGAGCGGGCTGCTTGTCATCCCAGTTGCCCTGCTAGCTTACATCCGAAATAATGACACAGAAACTGTATTTATTTAAACACTGCCTGGCCCATTGTTTTAACCTTTTATTGGCTAACTCTCACATCTTGATTTAATCCAGTTTTAATAATCTGTATATCACCACGAGGTTGTGGCTTACCGGGAAAGATTTAGCATGTCTGACCTGGCAACTCCATGCTGGCTCTCTCTCCATCTGACTCTCTTTTTTCCTCCCAGAATTCAGTTCTGTCTACTCCGCCTAGCTAAGTGCTGCCCTATCAAAAGGCCAAGGCAGTTTCTTTATTTAACCAATGAAAGCAACACAAAGACAAAAGAACCTCCTACACCACATAGATGTTCACATGAATCCCTGCAGATTCAGCTCAAGCCCTTGCCCATCAACACCTTCATATCCTTCAGTCATGATGACCAGCACTTTCTGCCATTTGCTCCATTTTATAATACACATAAATTAGTTTTACAATTTCTAGATCAATAACATACACTACAAAAGAAATGTAGCTCTGTTTATGTGATTCTCTCTTCTTAGTCAGAAGGTGTACAGATATACACAAGAGTCAATAGGTTCTTTAATTAGTTCTGTCCTCCCTTCAGGGTATTTATGATAGTAATTTGAATTAAAAGTACATTTACAGGTCATTGCTTACATGTAGCTTTAGCGATGTTTTTCTTTTACCTTAACTCTGTGTAATTGATAAATCAGTTATTTTTTTCTTTACAGAACACGGGTTGTCTTGTTTTCTCAGAAAAATGAGATAATAGATGTTTTAGATTTTTATGGACCATACAATGTCTTGTTATGACTCAGCTTTAGGGGTTTGACATGAAAATACTTACAGATTGTACCTAAATAAACCAGAGTGACTGAATTACAATAGGCTTCTACTTATAAAAAATAGGTAATAGGCTGTATTATGTTCATGAAACCAAATGTTTTGGATAAGGTGGTTTTAGAAAAATGTTACCCTTTGTTCAATCTCCTTTACCCAGTGACTTTATGGTGTCTTCCAGAGATGACCACACCTTCTATCCCATTGTTCCTTTGCATGGTACATTGCTAAGCCTTCAGCATAAATGTCCCAAAATTCAGGTTTCCTCTGTGACATTAAAACCAACATAATATAATAAAGGTGGCCTTGCCAGTTTAGGTCTTTCATTTTCTGTTCCTTAAAATACTCATTCTGAGAGGAACAGTTACAGGTGAGCCTTGAGACCCCCACGTTTTGAAGAAGCCTGTTTACATGAAGAGTCAACATCTCTAGTCATCCACTCAATACTCTATCCATGTGCCCCCAGATAGCAGACATGACACACTCCCTCACAGATACCAGGCATAATGCCTAACATGAACTGTCCTAGCACTCTGGCCTTTCAAACAACCCCAAACAAAACAGTTATCAAGGAAGAAATACAGTTACAATATTTAGATCCATTTTCTTTTATCATAACTAAGGAAAACTATAACTACAACTATCCATTCTTCAACTCCACCAGAGACTCCAGAAGGATATAATATTACCTAAGTAAACAAGAAATAAGCAACTTACAAAACTCTAGAAATGACAGAGACATCTAACTACCTGTACAGTCACCCAAAGTTCTTTTGTACTGTTGGGGCATCCATCTTCAGCCTACAGGCCCATAGTATCCAGCAGACATTTCCATGAAGCAGGAAAATTCAATGAGAGTTCAGTCATTTTCTTTTTTGTCCTGCAGAATGTCTCGCAGACTCTTCTATGAAGCAGGAACCCTGAAGGATCATCTCACTGTTAGGCAAGTTCAGCAGTCCTCTTTCTGTGGGTTCTTTGTGTCCACTTAAGCAGTCCAGGCAAGAGCAGTTTCTTGCTCAAATGGCTAGCAAACTCCATAAGGAGCCTCTTTGATGCCTATCTTCCTCAAGAAGTGGCTTGGTGCTACCAGGAGCAGACATGTCTCATTGTCATGAAAAGCCCTAAGTTATTAAAACATTAAATGCTATGTTCTGTAGTCTTTGAAAGATATGAAGAATGTCTATCTAACTGAAATATATCTATATATATCTAGAAAATCTAACTAACATGACTACAAACTTAACTATTATAGATGATTATCCATTAACATCCTATATTTCCTAATTATACATTACATTTTAATGAACTACACAATCATAATACCTTAATCAAGCTCAGAAATATACATATAACAAGATTTACCTTAAACTTATGTCAATAAATCAAAATTTATACCAATGCAAATTATTCATATCCATATCATCTCCCCCTTTAAATGTAAAAAAAAGCATTTATAAACAATATTTGGGAATATGGGCAGTTATTTCTCTCCAAACTGCTTCCTGCTGTATGGGGGCGCTGTTAACTATGTCTTTCATGGTATAACCTGTGTGGCAGGTATATCTCAGTCAGCAGTTGAGTGAAGTAATTTTTTGAAGGTGTTCACAGCATCCTTTCAGGAGGGCATGGTCTATCATACCAGATTGGTATAGAAGCAATCCGCAGAGTCTCATCCTCTGTGAAAAACAAAAGAAGAACCTCTCCGAAGCATTATATCCTTAGACCCATATTTGGAAGTCATAATACCTTCAAAACATATATGGTGGTTTAGCTTGGCAGCCCATATAATGAGATGTCTCTTTGTAGTTATCTCCTTCACAGTCAAAAAATTTAAAGAAAACATAATAAAATACATAATCCAGACATTCTGTGAATTTTCCATGTTTACGTGGCTTATTTATTTATTTATTTTTTTAATCTATAACTATCTGTAGTCTGTCTCTTTAAAGACTTTATCCTTTTTTTTTAAGGCATTTACTTTATCTTATGACTCTCTTTTATTTTTCCTTCTACCAAGCCTATGTATACCCATCCAACACTGTGACCAATTTATAGGTCTTTTATGTCTGAATCTGTAATATTGTGAGTCTGTAATTTTTTAGTATCCAGGAGCATTTCTTAAAATGTTAAGTAGTTCTTAAAAACTTTAGCTTGTGCCATGTAGAGGTAATTAAGGTACTGCCTGTTTCCTGGCCAGTCTAAACCTTAAGTGCGCTGTTATCAAGATAATTATGATCCTACCTGAGATTAGCAAGCACCATTCAGCATGGAGGAGCCACTTCTGCCTTGGAGTCAGTTGGGCCTCTGACCTGCGCAGTTCCAGGCACACAGCGAGTCCAGATTGTCATCAAGCAAGCAAATCATAGCATTTTAATCAGAAAACCCCATTGAAATGCTCTGTCTCCCGCTGGAGCCAGAGGTCGCACTGACGGCACAGACTGTAAACTGGTATTTTAAAACCGCCAGTTTCTAGTAGACCTGATCCTGTTGCCTACACAGGCAGGAAGAGCTTATCCACAGTCACGATCTCAGCTGATTTACTCCCGACCCCGAGTGGGCACAGAAACATCCGAGCCCACAAATGCTCCATAGCCGGGAGCTTGTACTGGTGGCAGGGCCCAGGAAGCCGCAGCTTTTGCTGAATCAGGAAATCTCTCTGTGGCACGCCATCCACAAATAGGAAAAAACTGTGTTAAATTCTCTCCTTTTTAAGCCCTCTCAGGTTTCTAAGTGGATTAACCAACCACATTGGAGAGCCAAACTGTTGTAATAGGAGGTGCGGGTTGTGTTACCGGCACCTGAGATGAACGCAGGCCCTTTTGTTCCCTGCGCCTGGCTCCTGGCCATGGCCGCTAGTTTATGCCACAAGAAAACTGTATTCATTTAAACTCTGCCTGGCCCATTATCACTAGCCTCTTCTGGGCTAACTCTTACATCTTAAACTAACCCATTATAAAAGTCTGTATGTCACCACAAGGTGGTGACTTATCAGAAGATTCTAATCTGCACCCATCTTGGGCTGGAGGATCATGGCGTCTGTCCCTGACCCAGTCTTCTTCCCAGCATACTGTTCTCTTTTCCCTGCCTATCTAAGTCCTGCCCTATCAAAAGGCCAAGGCAGTTTCTTTATTCAACCAATGAAAACAACAGAAATACAGAAGAACCCTCCTACACCATTTCCCCTTTTTCTGTTTAAACAAAAAGAATAAAGTTATATTGTTTTCAGAACAATTTATATAACTAATAATAATTATATTGATCATATTAAGGGAATTAATCCAGTTTCAGATAGAAACATGCTGTATGCTTTCTCTCATTTGTGGTCCACATATTTTTATATAGCTACATAAAATCATATATATATATATATATATATATGACATGAGAGCAGATGTTCTAGGGAAACGAAAGAGACTAATTGGAAAGTGAGGGGAGGAAGGTATAGAAAAAGTATGCTCAATGTGCAATATGTACTTGTAGGGAAAGTCCTCATGTAAAACAGTACCATGTATAATGAATATACATGATGAAAAAATTAAATTTACATTCTTTTTTAAAATTATATATGTACATATTTTAAGAAGCTGCTCAGTAGGTTTCCATATGACTCTTTAAAAAATATCAATCTGGTATTCACCTGGAAACCTCACCTATTATCATGCATGCTGCCATAGGAGAAAAGTAATCACCAATATTACCCAGTTCAACCTTGAGAACTACATCAAAAGACATGGCCACTAGCGTAATAGTGGCATCCAACCTTGTCATGATGGTTGAGTCAACGCTATATGTTTTACCCTCATGAAGATTGGCAGACTTTAGGATTAACTGAATCCATGTGGCAAATAAGGGAAGAGGTGTTTTTGAAACATTACCAGCATTGAAACCTGGAACATGGTCAAAATCAATAAATTAACAAATCAGATTAATGCTAAGAAAGTTCATCATTTCAGACTAAATACAAAGAAATTTGAGGATATAGTTCATGCTTTAGTGTCTGAATGATGTTTTAATTTGGATCTTGGTCATCCACCAAAGCCCCGTATATTAGTCGCCTGGGTGTTGCAGTTAGAAGTACCTAGTGGGAACTGTGTGGGTTGTTGAGGACATGCCCTCAGCGGGTATCCAGTCTCTTCCATTTCCTGACTTTTACTTGCTGGCCATGAAGGAAATAGTTTTAATCCCCTAGGCATTTCCACCATGATGTAGCTTCATACCATATTCCAAAAAGCAATGGGACCAATTAACTATGGACCAAAGCTTTAAGAGATAGGATCCTAAATAAACCCTGGATAAGTTGATTACCTCAGGTTTTTACTGTATGTGTACATGCTTGTGTGTGCGTGTGCGTGTGTGTGTGTGTGTGCGCGCGCACGCATGCGCGAGCGCTCATACACACCACATGGGAAATCTAGAAATAGATACTAAGCCTCTCTTAATGACTCCTCATTTTCTGTTATTTCATTTTATTTTATTTTTGAAGTAGGTGAACACAGCACCTCTTATAAAAGAAAACATTTAATCAGTTAACTGTTTACAGTTTCAGGAACTTAGTCCATTATCATCATGGCAGAGGAGCATGGTTGGTACATAGGCGGACATGGTGCTTGAGAAGTAGCTGAGAGTTCTTCATCTGAATCTACAGCCAGCAAGAAGAGAGTAACACTGAGCCTGACCTTGACCTTTTGAACCTCAACGCCCTCCCTCAGTGACATACCTCCTCCTAGAAGGCCATATGTCCCAATCCCTTCAGGAAATAGTAGTCTACTCCCTAATGACTAAGTGTTCAGGTATATGAGTCGGGGGACACTTAAACCACCACAGTAGGGTGTTTCACTGAACTTGGTATTTGGGTACGCAGGCTAACCTTCAAGCTCCCTGCTGTTGAATTGTATATGCAAGCTACTTCTACAGGCTTTGCTTATGTCACTTTTTTCTTTCTTTTTCACTTTACATAGGTCCTAGGAATTGAACTCAGGTCTCATGCTTTCATGGAAGGCACTTTACTGGCTACTTCATCTCTGTAGCTGCTATTTCAGGTATTTGATAGAGGGATAGAAGCTGATACCAAGCACTACCAAGATGCGAATGAGAATGAAGTTGCCCATGGAATGCAATTAATGCATAATTCTAATGTACATAATGGTACATAATTCTATCACATTTTAGATTTTCTTATACTATTGATGCTAAAAATCAAAGAATTCAAGATCTTTATTCTCCATGTTGCTTAAAGGAAATAATGAGTTCACATAACTCAAAACTTAATAATAAAAAGAAATGATCTCTTGGAATTTTTATTGCATCCCCATATTTCAACTCATTGGGTATTTTTTGATAAGTTTAATATGATACTTCATTTCAAGGCTTCTAACTGATAATATCACTTAACTATCACATAGAAATGATCATTTATATGATAATTTTTAATTAAAAATCTTACAATTACTACTATAGTAACAAGTTAATATTGGTAACTGCAGCCCTAAATTAACAGCAAGAGTAAATTTAAGCTTCCCAGTCAATCCCTAAAAACAAGGAAAGTTGACAATGGAAATTTATACAGAAATTTAAGGTCAAAAGTTAGTAACAAATAAAAACTTCCCATGTTCCTAACGTCTCTCCAAGTAGTGGGCATAGCTTAGTTGACAAGATATAACCAAATTAGCCAATAAAGTTGCTTGTTAATCCCAGCCAACCAGAACCAAAATAATTACACAGAAACTATATTGTTTAAATCCCTGCTTGGCCCATTAGCTCTAGCTTCTTATTGGATAACTCTTGTATCTTAATTTAACCCATCTCCATTAATCTTTGCATCACCATGAAGTCGTGGCCTACCAGCAAAATTTCAGTGTGTCTGTCTCCAGCAGAGGGTCCATGGCCTCTTTTTGACTCTGCCTTGCTGCGGGAGCTCTCTTGCCTTCAGCCAATGGCTTTTGAGATACCAGCCTACTGGGGCGTGGTTTCATTTTAAAAAGCAGTGGCAGTGCTCCGCTTGGTCTCTTGCTTCCAGCTCCCGTTCTGACTGCTAGACTCTGTTTCCTGTTTGCGACCAGAGGACTGTGGTTTGGAACATTGATCTGTAAGTTTTATCCCCTCCAACAAAATACCCTTTTTAATCAAACTGGTGTAGGATTATTTTGCATCTTTACTGCCTCCTTTCTCCCAGC
>JAQHUG010000105.1:4691947-4704988 GCA_028555095.1 Dicrostonyx torquatus | reverse complement strand
ACAAGAGCATACTCACAGACACACATATACACACAAGAGCATACTCACAGACACACACACACACAAGAGCATACTCACACAGAGACACATATACACACACAAGAGCACAATCACAGACTGACACACAGACACACACACATGAGTAGACATAGAATAAAATTAACAGAGTGTATACGTGTTTTGGGGGTGCTCCATGGAAGTAGAAGTTGGTACTCTGCAAAAATAGAGTTTTGAGGCAGGAGATCTGTGTTTCCTGAAACAGGTAGGCACTGGAGAAGGGACTCTTAACTTTCTAGCTTGCTCACTGATGCTGTAGAAGGGGATCATCTGAGGGGAGAACTTACTGTCAAGTAGTTTGACTGGAGAACAGAATGTTTCTTACTTTATATCTCTAGGCCTCAAAGGTCTCTCTTACTTTACTGGACAAGCAAGTGACCATGCCAAGTAACCATGTGAATCTAGAAAACTAGTGTGACTTCAACTCAGGTGAGTGGACATATATCTACTTGTGTGGAAAGTATTGGCTGTGTCACAGAGGGAAGTCAAGGGCAAATTTGTCAGGGCAACTACAAATTGAACTCTGCTAAGAGGAGAGAGACTAGTTGTTTGTGAATACTCGCAAAGGACGAATGGAGTCAGTCGGTGCCCGGTCGCTTGTCCACCCAGAACGGACTGCTTTGGGCACTCTCAGAATGCTTGAGACATTGCGTGAAAAGCAATCACAGCTTGGAAATGTCCATGCCAGACCCTTGTCTGGTGTGAATGGGCATGCAAAGGGAGGAGTCTATCTGCTCAGTTAGCAGGAACAGCATGAGGGCAGCCCCTGTTCTTCCTCTCCGTCTCCATTGGCAGGTATGCTCTCCCTCCCCATTGGCAGGTTTCCACTTTGGGGAAAAAAACCCACTGGCAGAAATCCTAACAGGAAAGGCAAGGAAGGGTCTCAGCCTGCAAAAAGGCCTTTCTAGTCTAAACTGTTTGGACTTCAGAGATACAACTGGCAGCCCCCACATCCTCCAGCAGACTGCAAAAGATAGGTGGGAGAGGAATATATCATCTTCATTTCCTTTTCTTCTGCAAAGAATAATGACTTTAAATTGTTTTGAAGTACTTTAGTTCCTTTCTCATCTATCCTATTAGGGGTTTAGTTAAAACCTCTAGATTTTTTTTAAAAAACTATATTTAAATATCTGTATTTAAAAAATAGTTCTTATTCTCTATATAGTTAAAAGATTAAGAAAAAGCTAACTACTAAGAAGACACCAATAAAAAAGAGTTTAATTCTAACAGATGCAAAACTGGAAAGTAAAAACATTTTAAAAATGTGAAAAATCAAGACCATGTGATTAAAAAGTTCAATATTCATCAGAGAATGAACCCACATATACTAAAATTCAAAAGTCTAGTTTTTAAAATGCCAATGACCTCAAAGAGGATTATAAAATAAATAAACTATGGGAGATACTTTAAAAGCTGCATGAAGAAGTCAGGAATGGGTGAAAAATTCAATAGCAAAATAAATTTTGGGAAGAAAAAGAAATGTTTGAAATGAAAAAGCTCAGTATAGAGCTAAAAACACTAAAGAAAAAAAACACAATAGGAAACATCACCAATATATTAAATCAGGGAGACAGAATATTATATATTTGAGCAAGCCCAAAAATATTAAGTTAGATATCAACAAAAAACTAAAAGTAATCATAAGTACAACTTCAAGGACTCAGAGAGGATCAAGAAACCAAATCTAAAGATCCATGAGATAAAAAGAAGATAAAGTGCAAACTAAAGGCTCAGAAAACATAGTCAATGAAAAATTTCCAACTCTGAGGCCAGATACTAGCATCCAAGTACAGGAGGTATTTAAATTTCAAATATTCATGACCACAAAAGAACCCATGCATACAAATAGTTAAAATCCTAAGAATACATAGCAAAGATATAATATTTAAAGAAAAGGAAACACTAGTCATTTAGAAAAGCAAGCTTAATGAGATTATATCAAATGTATCAGCTGAAATCCTAAAAGCTGAGAAATCATGGAATGATATGCTTCAAGACATGTAAGTAAATAACTGCCAATAAGACTTTTATTTCTAACAAAGTCATTTGAAATTAAAGAAAAAATAAACAGTTTCTTATATGAGCAAAGACTAAAGCAATCCATGCTCACTAAGCCAGGATGGAAGAAGATAGAGGAAGCTTAAGGACAGAAGAAAAACAGTCACAAACAAGAGCCCATAGGAGAGACCAATGTCATGAAGAATAGATGAATAAGCAAGAATAAGAAAGGACTGGATATGTTCAAATCAATAAACAATCCGAATCCTTGGAAGAATAAAAGAAGAAGAAAAAAATGTGCCAAAGAAACCAGGAAATAAACCAACAAAATTACAGTAAGTAGCAAATACCTCTCAATTATAACCCTAAGTAAAAATGGTTTTAGCTCCAACTGAAAGCTGCAGTCTGGGTGATTGCCTATAAAAATCACATAAACTGAAATTAAAAGGATGGAAGCAATATACCAAGCAAATGGAATACAGAAGCAAGTAAGAGTAGCAATAGTACTATATTACAATGCGGCTATCAAGGTCACTGCATATTAACAAACAAAATAATCTATCAATATAATATAATTCATGTAGATGTATATGGTTGAGATATTGGTGTACTGATTTTTAAAGCAAATGCCACTGTACACGAATGAACAGATAAATCCAGCTATAACAGCAATGGATGACCTCAGTAACACACCCTCAGCAGTGCCTATATCATCCAGACAAGAAAGTCAACAGAGAAACTTCAGAGTTAAATTACACAATAGCTCATATGGACTTAACAAACATCTATAAAAACATCCCATGAAACACTTTAGGATATCAATTTGTCCTCATCAGTTCATGGAACTTTATATAAAATATATGACAGTTTAGACCATAAAGCAACTTTTATCAAATATCAAAAACCTAAATAAACTCAAATACTATCATATTATCAATAAAATTATAAATCAATAGAAGGGGAAATTATACATATCTTAGAAGATGAATGATGTTCCTTCAAATGACCATTGTCATTGAATAATTGGGGACAGGATATAAAATATTCTAAGAATGGAATGAAAATGAAAAAATAGCTTGTTTGAACTGTAAATGCAGTATTAAGAGGTAAATGTACAGATATGAGTGCTTAGAGCAAAATTCTACTGAGGAATAAGATAAATAATCTAATGATGCACCAAAATTCTTCCAATAATAAGAAAAATCAAGGATAAAATTAACATATAGATAGAAATAATAAAAATCAGGATGGACATTAACAATGCAAAGAATCAATGAATCAGAGTTGATTCTTTCAAGAAATAAAAAAGACTGGCAAACCCTTGGGAAAACTAATAATGAGAAAGATATAAGACCCATTAATAATATTAGATATAAAAAGAAACTTAATAATAAATAATTTTTGAAAAGTTGCATTACAGTGAATTAAAAGATATAGGAGAAATTGATAATTTTCTAGATAAATATGTATTATCAAGATTAAACTCAAAACATATAAGCAATAGAAAGAGATATATTGTAAACAGAGACTGTGCTTTCATTCCTGGCTGCCTAGCCCCAAATAATCACACAAAAACTATATTAAATAAAACACTGGCCAATAGCTTAGGTGCATTCCTAGCTAGCTCTTGTATCTTAAATTAACCCATTTCTATTAATCTGTGTATCACCACAAGGCTGTGGCCTACTGCTAAGGTTCCAGTGTCTTTTTCCTTTGGCAACTACATGGCATCTGCCAGATTTTTATCTTCTTTCTCCCTGCATTCATTTTAGTTTTTCTGACTAGCTCTATTCTGCCCTGCCATAGGCCAAAACAGGTTTTTATTAACCAGCAGTAATAAAACATATTCACAGCATATGGAGGGGAATCCCACATCAAGATATAATGAGGAATGAGATGGAAAGAATAATAGAGATTCTCCAAAGAGAAAAAACAGGACTGGGTGAAGTGCTTGAAGTGCTTGCTGAAACCTCTCACATATTTATGAAAATATGACAGTTCTTCTTAAACTGTTGCATAATAAAAATAGGTATGGAATGCTACTACAAATCCATTATTACCCGTGTACTAAAACCATTCAAGGTTGTGCAAAAAATGAACACAACAGTCAATTTCCTTTGAACACTGATACAAAATTCCTCAATGAAATAGTTTCCAGCTGACTTTGTATAACTAAATTAAATCGGTTAATTTAAGGAAAGCAAGAAAGGTTAAGCATATGCAAATCAATAAGTGTAACAGCACATACACATAAGAACAAAAATACATGTGTCTTATGGTTTTATTGCTCTGAAAATACACCATAACTGCAGCCACTCTTATAAAGGAAAACATTTAATTGGGGCTGGCATAGAATTTCAAAGGTTTAGTCCATTATCATCATGGCAAGAAGCATGGCAGCATTCAGGAAGACATGGTGCTGGAGAAGGAGATGAGAGATCTATGTCTTGATCGACAGGCAACAGTAGGAGACTGCCATAGTAGGTCTAGTTTGAGCTTATAAGATCTCAAAGCCAGCCTCCACAGTAATACACTTCCTTCAATAGGGCCACACCTGCTTCAGCAAGGCCGTGCCTACTAACAGTATCACATGAGTCTATCAGAGCCATTCCTATTCAAATCACCATATCATGATTATCTCAAAAGATGCTGCAAAAACACTTTGATAAAACCCAACATGGTTCTCAAAATGAGCTCCCTGACCAGCAGTATTAGCATTAGCTGGCAACTCGCTATCAGGCAAACTCCAGCGTGCCATCCAGACTCGGCATATCAGCAACTGAGTTGGCAATTAGCAACCTGTGTTTAATTGAACCCTTCCTGTGATGATGAACACAGAACTTTGAGAACACTGATCAAGAACTTTGTCCCTCAAAACCAATGGGCATCTGGACTGGCCTAGGAGAGAGCCTTGAGGCTCTGCCCTTTAATGCGTTCTTGGATGGTGTCAATTCTGCTCGTCTGTGCACCACATTCTGTAGAGGAAGGCTTTTGGTCCTTGTCGCAATTTGATATGTGCTGTTTTTGGTAAACATTGACATCGCTCTTTTTTCTTAAGAACAGTACATGTAACTTCTTTCTCTAAGCATCTGTCTAAATCTGCATCTACTGTGTCATTTGCTGTGGGGGGCTGCTATTATTCACTTGCTTGTCGGGATTCTCTACTGATCTGTCGACTTGTTGAAGGCAGGAGGTACATCTGCTTGTACAGTAGCCTACAGTGCCTGGCACATAGAATCCTCTTGAGAGTGTATAGAATGTATGATGGAGCAAGATCCTACAGCTACCTCTAAAGAGCCTGTCAACATGAGATGTATTGAAAGAAACTTTTCTGTTATTTTATTTTTTGGCAACCTTCTGAGAGTTGTCTGTCTGTATGATGGACTGGTTCAATGCATGAGATGAGGGCTCTCTGATCACAGCCAAAGTAAGATTGGTGGGACTGTGTCTTGCAGAGGTGGGAGTAAAGTTAATCTGACTTTTTTTTTTTTTTGGCTTAACTGCTGATGAGCCATGACTAGAGACTGGTTAAGAGTTTTCTTGTGTCAGAGATTTTCAGTTCTCACAAAGAATCTATGCATTGAACATGCAAGACTTCGGCACTGTGATTAGACCATTGAGTCTCTTTTGCCCACAAATGGAGCTGAATTGCTCCGCTTCTTGTGTTCAGAATAATATTGTCAATATAGTGGACTATTTCTTTTTTCTGTTACTCCCAACTAAATCCTTTAATGAGTAAATATGTGTACTTAGCCTATGAAAATGATCAGTATCATGCTTCAAGGAAAGAACTTTTTCTGGGGGTCATTGTTCCACTATGCTGTTCTCTATAGTCAGAGGAATCACTTGGAATAATAGAAAATCGGTATTATCAAGGTAATATCGGGAAAAGGCTAAGAATGTTCAGTAATATCCTACTGAAGTGATCGTATCTCAGGACCCAGAGAAAACCTTGAGAGATTGCACTGTCTGTCTAAGCAGAAAGCAAGCCCCATGAATTTAGCAGAGAATGTAGAAATAAATCTAAGTGGCCTAACCCTAACTATCCTGGTTCCAAGATTAAGCAAGCCCTTGAAAACCTATCTCTGCATATGCAGGTTCTATTTATCCTAGTTACAGGTTTCAATAGTGCCCAGTAAAGAGTTCCACAATGAAGAACAGGGCCCAAAGCATTATTTTCTAAGACCAGGGCGAGCTTGCCCTTCTCGTCTATGCCTCAGAAGGTTGTCGGCCACACTGCATGCTTATTAGCTGTTTAATTATGATGTAGTCCTTCACAAAACATTTTCTCTACAACTTCTGAGTCAATTTCACTTGCGATCATGGGAACTAGTCTGTTGAAATGATTTCCAGCAAAGTCTGACTTTAAATTAAGTCTAGCTTTTACAGCTCCTGCAGCAGTAGGAAATCTATTGTTCCTTGCAGACTTCCAGGGCTATAAATTGCCCCCTGGAATGTGCTGCACTCTGGGCCACTGTCCAGAGCAGTGGGGAAAGGGTAATTACCTTGTTTCACTGTCGTTCTCTCTCCTACCAAAGCGTTTGGTTTTCCTCTTTAAATTTTAAAATGGAAGTCTGTGTTAATATGAAAGAGCAATCATTTCATCAGACTTAATCACACCCATCAATGGATATTTTGTTCCTGGGGAATTATCAGGATATAAACCTGAAAAAATGCATTCAAAATCTTTACTTGTGCCTTTTTCCAGTCCTTAGTCTGAGGGCATCTAGGTGACAACATGAGAAAATTATATAAACAGTTTTATTTATATCTCAGAGAATAAAACCTTATCCAGTTATAAAAAAAGATTGCTATTTATAGATCCCATATAAACCACATGAGGTCATGAGGTTCTACAAGGAAGTTATTTAAGGTTTAGGCCTTAAAAGTGAGATTTTGCAAAGATTGGTAGAGAACATAGTCTCTTTCAGAGCAGGCCAAATTAGATTGCTAATTCCTTGTGCACCAAATGAACCCAGGTACCCAAGCCATCTGGAAGGCAGCATTCCTTCACCCATTTCCTAAGTCCTAAGCAAATGGAGGAATCTCATGTCGTGGAATAATCACACTGTCAGCATTCAGATTTCATATTGAAGCAGTCTTTCCCAGATCAAAGCGCTTTTTCAGAACCTGTCCACTCACTAGGAAAACCCAAGGAAAACTCAACAGCTGCTTCTGCTTGGGCAGGCCGGATGATTTATTCTGATGTAACAAACAATGGAATCTAAATGAGGTATGAGAAGAAAGAAAAAGGAAGGAAAGAAAATTTGGCAACTCTGCCTATCCGGGGGCCTCCTCTCCGTGTTAATGTGAGAAAAGGAAATGGTATTTTTATTTTCATTAAAATGCAGAAAGCATCAAAGTCAGAAAATAGATCATCTCTCCTCCTGCCTAGAAGCAAGCAGGAGCAGATGAATGTGTGCATTCTGCTGGGTGTCGCTAGGGGCTTCTCTGACACAGTTCCATTGCACGGCAGAGCAGCCCGAGAAGAGACACAAGGACCAGGCTGCTCACTGCCCATGAAGGACTAACAAATACCCAGCTGCTTCTGCAGTGTGCTTCTTTCATTCACGCAGAGACTCTGCATGTCTATGTACGTCTGTGTAGAAGGGCGTTTGCTAGTTTTAGGAATGAAAAGATGAGCATGCTATAATATTGTCAGTCTGATGGAAGGGACAGATGGGCAAGAAACTGTAACACAGTGTTTTAAGTCTCATATGTAAGACTTTCAAGAGTGTGTCCAAGCAGGGTCTGACCTTAGACTTGGGATGTCATGGAGGGAGTTGACATTGAGGTTGATATTCGTAGAGGGAATAGGCTGGGTAACACCTTGAAGTGATTTGATTATATCTCTATTCACTCCAATTGATTAATTTCCTGACTACTAAAAACGTTAATTGCTTTGTAATTGCGTCGTACTTCATTACTCTGGGAGGAAGATTGCTGTGTGGCTGGGGGGGCTGACCCCTCTCCTCTTCTCACTCCTCAATCTTCTCTTCCCAGATGTCTCCCTCTATTCATTCTCTCTACCTGGCAGTCCCGCATATCTTTTCTCCTGTCTTGCTATTGGCCTTTCAGCTCTTTATTAGACCAATCAGGTATTTCAGGCAGGCAAAGAATTACAGCTTCACAGAGTTAAGCAAATGCAACATAAAAGAATACAGCACACTTTTGCATCATTAAATAATGTTTCACCGCATAAACAAATGTGACATTTCTTCAACTAATATTCCACAACAGTCACAGGAAACTCATGGACAGTGAAGCCATAAGGAATTCAGGGAGACTTCTGAAAGGGGCATTTGTGTTTCATTTGCTCATGATTATTGATGTGCTCATAAAGGAAACATACAGCACACCAAGGCTGAGCCCTTTGCCCTGACCTACCGTGTATATTTTGGAGGTTTAGCTTCCACAAGCATATTGACAGACTGGAAGAATGTTGTGTTCTTTCCCCCGAAGTCTCAGACTTTGCTGCCTGTGTGTTTGATGTGAGGAAACAGAATGCATTCAGAGCACATTTGAAAACCCTGCTCTGGACTGCTCTGGGATGCTAGAACACCTCCATCACCCACATCAAGCCAAATTCCACTTTCTCCAAACTCCCCTTATAAGTTTATAATTATATAATTTGCAACTTTTAGTAATTGCCACTGTTTGCAATTTCTTATATTGAATGGTCTATTTTTATTTCTCTATAGCTGTTAAAGGCTACAATGTTTCTAGAAGTTTCTCTTTAGGATATGATTTCATCCTGATACCTTAGGAAGTGTGACAATCCAAGTGTTTTTAGTAAAACAGGCTTAAAATAAGTCAGGACTTGTCTGAGAGGCTGTGCCCCATCCAGAGACTAGCAGAAGAGTCAGGCTCACCATGATGTGAAAAGACACAGAGGACGTTCCAGGGGACCAACAGCCACTTTTTGCTTTGATAGAGCCCAACATGGTGCCCAGACCTCCAGTTCACCGGCCAGCTGCGAACTCACCTCTGAGTCGGGCAGCTTCCTTCTGCTTCTCTGCCGCTCTTCCCTTCGTTCTACCTGCAAACCTCTGAATTCTGGCCAAGCAGGCGATCATCAAGTCAGCTAAAGCCAGCCAGTGGTGTCCCTAGTGTCCCGAAGGCACTGAAACTTCCTCCTTGGATGGACAGAGACAATTGAGTGTCTTTAGAACACAGCGTCACAGGTAAGGTCTGTTAGAACAAACCGAATGGCTACCAGACAATGATCTAGCCAGATGCAATGGGAAAGAAGGTTTGACTTAGACAAACTCTACTGCTTCTCTCCAGCCCGCCAACCCCTGCACAAAGTTCCTATTTTTATGGTGACACATTTAAAGATAAATAAATAATGCCTAAACAAGTAAAATTGGAGATAAATAAATAATAATGCCTAGTGCCCCAGGCCAACCCACGAGCACTCCCAGATCACAAGTCTCAATTTAATTTATTCTGGAATTTCTGTACTCTTAAGCAAAAGCAATTTATAGCAAGGATTTCTTCTCCAAGAAGCGTTTAAACTGATTAGAATTCAATTTCTCCATCTCGGCCTCTCTCTTGCTCCCGCCTCCATCTCTCATTTCCTCCTTTCTCCCTTTGCTATTGCTCTGTGGTTGTTTGTTTTATAGATTAGGCTTGGTTTTAAAGTACCTGTAAATCTTTCCCTTAAGTAAAGGACAGATTGCTGATCTGCATGCAAATGATATACTTGCCTGCCTTAAAAATTTAAGATTGACTTTGGATTGACCCCATGCTTTATCCCTCAGTAGAGATCTATGAAAGGATATTTATAATACCTGTGGACGCGGTGTATGATACCGGTGGGAATTTTCTTCAGCAGCAGATGGATAGCAGAAACATGGGCAGACCGAAACTGATTTACATAGCTGGATCTCACTGTAGCAGGCTGCAGTTCTTCCCTTTCCTATACCTTAAAATGCTGTAATTTGCTGTAAAAACAAAGAACATAAAATGAAAAAAACACACACATATACTAGTATATCAGTTGAGTCCCTCAAACTTTATATACAAATTTGTTTTTCTTGATTTCTATAAAACAGTGACTTTTGAGGAAAGATTAAGCAATTTTTATAATTTTTCCTATCTACTAAAAAGCCACGAAATATCATTTATGTTGGAAGCTCTCGTGCTTCAGAATAGATACCTCAGTACATGGCAGTTTTCACAAGGGGAGATATTTCTTGTTTTACAGCTTGGGACTCTTCAAATTGCCTTAAAAATTAGAATAGATAGAGAAGAACATTGACTTGGGATGAAATATAGATTTTTTTGTATGACTTTCTCAGACTCAAATTTTATCAACATTATTGAAAATAAGATCAGTTCACTTAAAAATGCCAGAGGAGTAGACAGGATAATAGTGAATGAAATTAGCATACCGCTCTAATCACACGATAAGCATTTCTCACTCCAAACTTCTGGGTCACACTCTGTCAGAGCAACATTTTAAAGTAACTTTTATTTCAATGGTAGCATACTAACTGATTGATGTTCTCGTAAAGACTGTGGAAATACTCTAAATCACTAAGCAAACTGATGGGGGATGGGTTGTCACATCTGAGGGTCACCTGTCAAATCTTTTCACCAAAAATTACCCTTTTTATTGCCCAAAACTTAGCCCATAACACTAACCACTAATGCTAACCCAAACATTAGCACTAACCCAAAACCTAATGCCAATCCTAACCCAAACCCTAATTCTAAATCTGGTCCAAGACCTATTGTTAACCATACCATTAAAATTAGCTTCTAAATATAACCCTAGCCCTGACAGTAACCCCAACTCCTAACCTTATCCCTAAGCCTAGTCCTAACCACAACCATAACCCCTAAAACTGGCCCTAGACCTAACCCTGGAACTGGCCTTAACCTCAACCTCTAATCCTAACCCTAACACCTAACTTTAACCCTAACCCTAACCGTAGACCAAACCCTAGTCCTAACCATTAGTCCTAACCTTAACCATAACATAACCTCTAACCCTAGATCTAGTCCAAACCATACCCTTAACTCTTGGTTTACAGTGGCGCTACAAAAAGTGCTGGGCCTGTGTGCCCCAACAAAACTGTGTGGTAGAGACAGTGTATGTCCCTTCTTTGTCCCTGAATCTCTTTGAAGACGTCTCTCTCCTCCCCATTGCTCATTCAGGGCTTGCATGCCCTTTGTTGTCTGATGTGGGAGCCCTCTGTGTGTTGCTTGTATTGGTTAACGAATAAAGAAACTGCTTGGGCTTCCCACAGGACAGGGTATCCTGCCCCATCTTAAGGGAGCAGGGTGTGGGCGGTGGGGTAATGGGGGAGTGGGAGAGCCTGGCACAAGGGGAGTAAATGTAAATTTTTCTTTTAACAATAAAAAAAAAAGAAACTGCTGTGGCCTAATAGGGCAGAACTTAGGTAGGTGGAGAAGACAGAAGTTAAATCTGGGAGGAAGAGAGCAGAGTCAGGAGACGCCATGGACCCACGGCCAGAGATGGCCTCGTGGTGATATACAGATTAATAAAAATGGGTTAAATTAATATGTAAGAGATAGCCAATGAGAAGTTAGAGCTAATGGGCCAAGCAGAGATTTAATTAATACAATTTCTGTGCAGTTATTTTGCAGCTAAGCTAGCCCGGAGCCTGGGACAAACAAGTGGGCCCTTCTTACAACAGTTGTCCTTCCATTTACTGAGAAGTCCGATAATAGTCTCATTTACTGAATATTCAGTTGACAGAAGCTTCTGATACATGTATGCAATTAAATGAATTGATGAATGAATCATTTACTTTCCATTGTATGGTGAGTAGACAAAAGACTTACAGAGAATGAGTGGGTGATGCAGTGTCTTAGTGATCAGACATCAAAAAAAAAAGAGTTTATCTGGGACTTAGACTTTCAGGAGGTGAGTATATTACTATGATGGTGGAGAGCATGGCAGCAATCAGAAGGGCATGGCATTGGAGAAGTAGCTGAAGATGAGGGTTTATATCTTGATCCACAAGCATAAGGCATGCCCGGGGTGGGGGCAGGTCAGCTAACAGGAAATATTTTGGGCTTTTAAAACCTCAAAGCCTATCCCCCAATGACAAATCTCTTCCAAGAAAGCCACATCTCCTAATCCTTCCCAAATAGTTCTACCAACTGGGGACCAAGTATACAAAAGTATACTATTGAAGGCATTCTCATTCAAATCATCACATATGGTGTGAATAGATCCTTTAATAACTAAAATAATTATTATTTAGTTTGTTCTACCTACTGTATGGGGCAAATAGGGATCAATGTGACTAAAAAGAGCTGGCATTTGTTCTTGGAGAATGAAATGCAGAAGTGGCATGAAAGGGGTAGACTCTTTAGCTAGAAATCAGATGATGTAAACTTGTGCAGCTGCTATAGTAATCTCTATTAATACCCTCATCAAAAAAAAACCCTTAAAATACAGCCATTATGTGAACCAGTTAAACACTTCCAGGCATATGCCCAGAAGTAACTAAGTCAGCAACCAGAGACATACCTACATATCCATGTTTGTTGCAGCACTATCAATACTAGCCAATATGTAGAACCAGTCTGGATTCCCATTAACAGGTAAGAGGTTCAAGAAAATGTAATATAAGGCTGGGGAGGTGGTTCAGTAATTAAAGTACTTGCTGCACAAGTGTGAGGACCTGAGTTCGGATCCCAACAACCCACATAGCACTGTATGCAGTGGCTTGCAACTGTGATCCCAGGGCTACTACAGAGGGATGACAGAGTGAGGAGAAATCTCTAGATTCTCAGGAGCCTGACCTACACACTGGTGAAAAACAAGAGCCCCGATCTCAAGGTGGAAGGTGAAGACTGAAACTCAGTGTTGTCCTCTGATCCCCATATGTTTGCTAAGATCTGGGCACCTGCACTGACACACAGTAACACATATGCATGGATACATCATACACAAAACATACCCAAAATGTGATACACACACAAACACACACACACACACACACA
>JAQHUG010000105.1:4651062-4685213 GCA_028555095.1 Dicrostonyx torquatus | reverse complement strand
TCTTCACCAGGCATCTGTAGCAGACACAAGAAAATGAGGCTCAACCAAATAAGTCTCTGTTCATGGGGTACAATTTTCCCAGATGACACAGTTATTAGAATTTTGGGCTTTCATGGTCTGGGACCTAACCTGTGGCCATGTCTGGGTCCATGGCCCTGTAGCAGCTAGACTCTAAGTTGATGTCCATGACTTCTGTTACCAAAGGTCGTATATATGGTCAGAGTCTGGTTAGCCACCTGAGACCATGTTGGTGTCTGAGGATCATGCTGCTGCTGGAGTCATACCAGTCTGGGTGGTCAGTGCTGCCACATGGGCAATGGAGGTGTCCAGGCTGCAGCCACTGCCTACGGTTATGTCTGAGTCTGAGGCCATGCAGAGGCTGAAGTGATGTCCATGCCTGCTACCACTGAGGGCTCTACAGATGCCCAGGGTCTGGTACAGATGCCTGAGACTATGTAGATGCCTGAGGGTGATGCTGCGACTGGGACATACTGATTCATGCTGATCTGAGTGGCCTGTACTGCCACCACAGCCATGGTAACATCTATGCCTGAGATGTTGACTGTGGCCCATGTTAGCATGGCAGGGGGTTATCACTGGAACCATGCTGGGCTGAGTCAGCCCTGCCATTCACTGGTCCTGAGATGGTTGGCCCTGTCTCCTACTGGATACCGCAGAAGAGCTGGCCCAGACCCTCAGGGTAGAGTTGACCTCCACACTTGGGAAAGATGGTCCCATCCCTTACCACAGGTGTATACCTCACCTGGCCAGCACACTGGAGTTGACGCTATGGTCTGGGACGAGAAGGTGAGCCCACTAAGAGGGTATAAGAGCAGGAGAGTTGACCCCCATCTCTGTGTGACCCACTCATCTGTTGTGTGGTGGCATGGGTGACAGAAAGATGCCCTCCCTCATCACTCATTACTACGTGGGACAGGTGAGAGAGCTGGCCCTGTGGTCACAAGTGTAGAAGAGCTAGTTCTGACCCTCACCATCTGTAGCAGACAAAGAAGTGGACTCTGCACTCCATCTGGGCAGCACACTAGAGCTGACCCCGTGGTTGGGGATGTAGGTGAGCCAGCCCTGGGGGTATGAAAGCAACAAAGCTGACCCTGCCCCCTGCCACATCTGCCTTACAGTCTCATTGGAAGGAAAGATGCCCTCTGCCCTCTACCCCTTGCTACCTGTAGCAGGCAAAAGAGCTGGGCTGGGGGTCATGAGAGTGAGAGAGCTAGTCCTGTCTTTCACCAGTTCATCACACAGAAGAGCGGGCTCTGCACCTTACCTGGAGAGCATGCTAGAGCTGACCCTGTTTCTGGGTGAGAGCATGAGAGCTGAGCCTGCCCCTCCCTCCATATTCCCCCTCCAGCAATCAGAAGAGAGGGCCCTACACCTCATCTGGGCAAAATAGAAAAACTGACCCTGGTGTTGTGAGTTCAGGTGACCCAAACTGAGGATCTGAAGGCAGGAGAACTCGCCCTGCTTCTTGCTGCAGGACGCACTGGGTGAGCTAGCCAAGGCAGTGCTGGACAGCTTGCCCAGGAAATGACAATGATGGAAAGCTGGCAGGCTGACCAAACCACCTACCACCAGGCCCAGAACCATGGCTGAGTTGGTCCACCATAACATCCACCGAAACTAGTATCGTTGGAGCAGGTGAAGGGGATGAACCCACAAATTCAAAACAGCAGGACCTCCACAACACAGGACAACAACAAAATATCTAGGAGGAGTGCCAGTGAGAGCCCACATCAGTGGCATAGCAGAAGCCTCAAACCAGACCAATGACTTGTGGCAATGAACACTTGCAAGTAAAGATGAATGGACTAAAGGGTAAACTGTGACTCAATGGGCCACACTGCAGCTTCCACAAGATTCTTTTTCTGTTTAGTTGTTTGGTTGTTTTGGTTGTTTTGTTTGTTTGGTTTTTCTTTTAAATTTGGTTTTGATTTGGAGGGCAGATTGCAAGGGTAGAGGGGCAGATTCAAGGAATTGTGGAGATAAGTGGAACAGAAATGCATAATGTGAAATCCATAAAGAATCAATAAAAGTTAAAAAGAAAAGAATAGTCTTTTATCAACTATTAACTATTTTTAAAATTCAACAGAAAATATGGGAGGGATATAACCAGTGTGAAATAAGCAACAGATTTTATTACTGATCAGTATTTTAGAACTCCATACCCACTCTTCCAAGATTAAGTCCCATTACTATTTGTCTAATGCAGAGTGGTCAGCCTTAAAACCATACACACAGAAACAACCAAAACAGACACAGCAGGTTGTGTTTGTATGAATATAAATATATATTTGTGCATACATATGCATACACACATGTTTAAATGTAACAAATATAATGAAAGAGAAAGAGGCTGTCAGCTTGAGAGCGGGGGTGTTGGGGGAAATACTGGGAGAGTAACCAGGAGGACTGGGAGAAGGAATGGGTGGAATTAATAAAGTGTATTTCTTTTCACGCTGGAGCATCGCATCCCATTACCCTAAGAACTTAGGTCAAAAGAAACAGGCTAATGAAGATGTGTAACATATTGGCCTCTTGCAGCAAATGTCAAATCATGGGAATGCTAGATGCGACTGGGTAAAATATTTTACAGACAAAACGTACCACAGGGATAAAATCAGATTTCCTTGGACAATCTGTGGAGAAGAACGGATCTGTGAGGTCACTGAGTTACCATAGTTGTGAGATTAGAAAGAAAACTACACACACACACACACACACACACACACACACACACACCTCACAAAACAGCCTCCAACTTATCCAGCAGTGGGAGACTGTAAAACTTGATTATTGCAAAGGTAGGCTGGCATGTTAATTAAAAATAAGACTGACATTTGAAGCATATTTCAGATTTCATGGCAAATTTCATCATTCTAAATATAGTTTCAGATTAATTATGACACATTTGGTGCTAAGCTATTTTAGAATTCAAAACATTTCCATCTTGGAATGGTTGCAGCAAATTAAGGTACTTGATCAAGGCTGCAGAGAAAGGGAGCGGCGTAGTATCCTGCGTCTCCTCATAACCTGCCTTTAGGGTTTCTTTCCTCACAGGTTAAGTCAGGAGAATTATGCAAGGTGATGGCATTTTAAGTGCAAATGGGATTTGACATTTTGGTGTAAATAAGAGTGGTTTATTTTCTTGTGGTTAAAATAAAGTGAAAACCATAGGAACGGGAGAGCTTGTATCCTCACACTCACACCAAGGACTTACATATGCAGTTACCGCGACCAGCACTATGCTATTCTTTCCAGTTAATTGTCCTTTTTCAGGGATTTAGAGGGGTACTTCTTTCGAATGATTATTACACAAATACTTTTGTCAAATACGACCAGGAGATGGGGATATGCCATTCCTTGAAGACTGGACGAAAGACAGACCTAGTCCTTGGATGTACAGATAAAGTAAGAAACTGAGTTATTGGGTTTTTTTCATATTTTGTTTTTAAAATTTATTCACTGCCATAGTGAACAAAACATATGGAATACCTATCAATTCTTCTCCTAATGTGAAGCTGGAGACAAGTGGTGAGAGGGTGGGCTGGGAGGGAGGGACTGACTGAGAAAGGAGGGCTTCTGAACTGGAAGGACTGCTTCGTTTGGGGGACGCATCAATCATGTCCATGAAGGACACAGAAGGTAGTTCAGGCTTACCCAGCTAGGGGGTTACAGAGCTAGCCCTGACAGCAAAAACAGATGAGTTAGGCTTGTCATTTTACTATCCATGTTTCATTTTCTTCACTTGTAAAACCTACTTATTGGTGAGATCACCCTGAGTGTTTTCTACTGCTAATATTCAAGAATTGATGATGTCAATCAGCAGACTGAAAAACCTAACTTCAAGTTTCTGCTTCTCGAAGAGAGGGTGTTTACTTAAACTCTCTAGGCCTCGGCTTCTTCTCTGTAGGAATTAGTTAACTTAATACAAAATTCACTGAATTTCTGTCTGGAGAGGTTCATGGAGCATGTGTGGACAAGGTTTCTGCTGTCATGGAGCAAAGTGTCCATCTATTTACGTGTTCATTTTCTTCTGTTCCAAAAACGTGTTTACCAAATGCTAGCCATTGATAGGCAATGTTATAGGTGCTGAGGATACATCAGGACATATTTCTGGAGCCTGTGAAATGGCTCAATGGGTGAAGGTACCTGCCACCACGCCAGGAGACCTGGGTTAGATACTAGATGTTAAGAGTATAGGTTTTACATTATTCTACTCCATCAATTAAATAATAAAAAGATAGAGATAAAATTCAAGCTAAAACAAATAGAAAAAAGTATTTGCATGTGGAACAGAGTTCTGGGGCAAGGAGGGACCCCAGAGATGGGCTCTGCCTACTGTGAGAGGGGTTAGGTTTTCTCGAGTTCATGTACCCACTCCCACTTTCTTCTTTTTCTCTGTTGGTCTCCTGTAGTTCATAGGTCTTTTCTGGCAGTGAGATCATACCACTCTTCGTTTCCATGTTTGGCTATCTACCTTCTTATAGGGCCCTTATCTCTGGGCAGGAGTTTGGAAGTAACTACTGGCTGGTTAGAATTTGTCACAATCAGGGTAATTCCTTGGCTCCCTGTTTGTTGGTATGGTAACAGGAAAGAGAAATTTGCAGCAGAGAAGAGGAAATAGAAGCATCTCTTCTCTTTCCTCTTCTCTCCTTCCTCGAGACACATGTGGGAGCAGAGATCAACTTTTGAAATCTGTTCCGTGATTGTGTGTGCTATGACATAGTGTCAAACATGCATAAATATACATATGTATGTGTATATATATACACACATGCACACATTCACTATACGCACACACACACAGAGAGATACAACACACACACACACACACACACAAATATAGAGACACAACACACACACACACACACACACACACACACACACAAACACACATCTTTCTGGAGTAGAGACAAGCAAGCAAAAACACCAAGTAAAAAAGCAGCAAACAGGACTAAGTATTGAGAACGAAACAGAAAAAAAGGGAGGAGTTTTGTCCTTTATAAAGATCTTATGAAGAACATTCATATAAAAATGACATTTACACTGAATTTTAAAGCACAAAAAGAACTTGATCATGCAGAGAAGAAGAGACCAAGTGCATGCAAATAAGAAAATCAGTATGGCTATTAGTAATAGGAGATGACCACGGAGAAATATTCCAAAGCCAGGCAGACATACAAGGTCCTCAAGGATTTGACTGTGCCGAGTTCAGAAGATCCTGAGGTTTTCCTGAGAAGTAGTAATGACTGGATCGAGTCACACTTGGAGCATCTTTTTGGCTCTTTGAAGGAGTACTGATTGGAAGGGCAGGAATGAAGTGGAAAAAAAAACAGCCAACAGCTTGTTGCAATAGTGAAGATAACAGTTCCCAGTATCCTGAACTCCAAGGGGGTGTCCAAGCAGGCCAAAGGGGAAGCTGTAGTTGACTGGGGACATTCTGATTTTAGAATAACCACACTGGCCAATGAATTATCTCTTGTGACATATTCCTAGTGTTTCAGCTTGAATTTTCAACCTTGAAAAATCATAGGTAGAATTCTCAACCCATAGCCCCTTACCAGGTGATGGCATTTAAAGGCGGGTTTTATGAAGAAGCAATTTCATGTGGCCACAGGATGGACCCTATCCAAATATGACACAGATTGACCTTAATTTTGCTTGAAAAATTAGGGCACAGACATGCACATGGGGATGACCTTCAGAAAACACAAAGAAAGGAAATTTTCAATCCAGAAATAGTGTCCTCAAATCAAGGCCAACACCTTGTCAGACTCACAGCCTCTCAAGTTGTGAGAAAATAAACTACCGCTTAAGGAATCCAGTATGTTTGCTTTGTTAAGGCAGCCTTAGTAAAGAAATACACATTGTGTGTAGAGATTCAAGAAAAAAGAAACGATAAAACCTAGGCTGACCCCAGTGCTGGGGACATACAGCAGAGGGAGGGGTCTTGGACATGTTCTAACTGAGACGGTGAAGCAGCCAAGCAAGCCGCCAACTTCTCAGTTTGCTTTGTGCATCTGAGTCTCAGGGGAAAACACTTAGCTGGAGAAAAGTAAATATGATGTCATCATCCAAGGCTAAAGGAGTAGACAGAGCCACTAGGGAGACAACAGACAGAAACAACAGCTTAAATCTGACCTCACAAGAACTATCTTGAATAATCAAAGTAAACTAACAAGAATCATTGAAGGAATAAAAGACACCAGGAGAAGTCACCAAAGGAGAAGGTTCAAGGGCAGGGGATTCAAATGGTGAGGGGGATTCCACAAACACCTCTATGCCATAGTGCTTTCTGCTAGTGATTTTGAACAACAGACTGTTGTTTGAAATTTTAGAGGGGAGAGACATCCCCAGAAACATTTAGGTGTGCAATGGAGACAAGGAAGCAAAGACAAGGCCTTTGCAAAATTTGACTAAGAACAGAGGGGGAAATGAGACAGCACAAGGAATGTTCACTTGGAATTTTTTCTTTTCTTTTTTTCTTTTTTTAAGTGTGGAGTTGTTTGAGAGAAAGGTAAAGGGGAGGGAAGTGAGAGAGACGGGGTGGGGGCAGAGAACTGCTCTCTTTTGAAGAACAGCAAGAAGAAGAGCCTCACTTGTAACTTTTTAAAGATAAGAGGTGTCATGCAACAGCATATGTTGATGTCAATCAGGGCAACAGAGGGGAGACAGTAACTGATGTTTTAGAGCATACAGTAGGAGAACGAAGAGAGAAGCTCAGAACAGTTGCAACCTAGAGCCCAGAACACAGCATCTTACAGCACGCTGCTCCACCACAGGGACCGCTTGTTAAAATCGATGCAAGAGCTCTGGCCTTCCTTTGCTTTCTAAAGCAGGAGAGAAATGCTAACACAAAGCCTTCTTATACTGGCATAGAAGCAAGAAACCAAGACCGAGGAAAAGCTGGTCAAGAAGAACCTTGTTAAACTTATTTCCTAATAGTTCACTACTTCATCCAAATAACTACCCACTCCCAGCCCCCTTGCTGGTCATGTTGCCCTTATTCACCATGTGGTCCAGTTCAGTATGAGTGTCCCTGTTCTTAATTTCTAAATAAAACTCTTATGCTATGTGAAGGTTGAATTAAATAAACTCATGTGATTTTTTTCTCTCCTGTTGATTGTCTAAATAGTTAAAGCATATGGCCAAGTCTTTAAAAGCAAAGCAGAAAGGAGAAAGGTAACATTTTGCCTCCTCTATACCAGTAAAGGGAGCACTGAAGATGGAGATAGTTTTGGAAAGCTTTTCCTCAAATACATTGGCCTACCCTGGGAGAGGCTGAAGTTGGAAGGATGATTTCTAGAATTGTAGACCAAATATGGAGTCGTTAATTTTTTCAGATCTAATTATCAATGGCTAGAGAATGTAAATCAATGCTGATCTTAAAGAGGAGACAGTACTGACAATAGACCTACTGCAGAGTTAACTTAGAGCAAAGATGCTTGCCAAAAAATTAAAAAGAATCTTCTTCCTTTGACATTCTAATCTTACACACACACACACACACACACACACACACACACACACACACACACACACACAAAACCATCTCTCTTCTGAGTGAAAAGTGTAACAAGTCTATAAAATAAACTTTCCAATGCCTAATAAAAATTTTTATACTTAGTTTTTCTGAAAGTTTCCTCTGGGGATTTTCCCCAGGATAAACAACATGAAAAGAAGAAAGAGACATACATGCCAATATTCCTACCTGCAGCACTATCTTTATAAACGAAACATAAGAAACACCATAAATGCCTTAGTAGCAGACTAATTGAGTATATTGTGGAATATTCACAAAGTATTTTAGACACAGTTGGAACAGAATGAAGGAGCAGTGAGGAAGACCTTTCTGATTTTCTTTTGTTACTGTAACAAAGTCGTGAGATAACCCATCTTTTAAGGCAGAAAGACTTTCAGTCCACTGTTTCTTGGCCATGTTGCACTGGCCTGTGGGAACACAGTGCATTGCTACAGGGCCTTTGTAGAGTGGAAAGGAGACTTGCTTAACTTTGGCCAAGAAACAAGAGAAGAGGAAAAACTTCTGGTGTCCCAATATTTTCTTTGAGGACACGTCCCTAGTGAACTAATATTTTCCTACTCGGCCTTACCGTCTAAAGGTTCTGCTACCTCTAGATATTGTTACAGGCTGTGAAGGAACCTAGGCTTCAAAACATCGACCTTTGACGGACATTTCATATTCAAAGCAAAGCACCTTGAAATTAAGACTCAGCAGTGTCAGATAAACATAACCACGCAACCGGCTCAGAGCATAGCTACAACAACCTGGAATTAGGTCAATTTGTCTTTCCTGGATGAGTGTCTTAGTCACTCATCTTGTTGCTGTTGCATAATATCCTGGAAAGAAAGCCACTTGGTTAGGAAGGGTTAATTTTGGATGACAGTTCTAGAGTCCAGTCTGTCATGCTAGGGAAACCACGGCAGTAGTCTTGACGTATCTTCAGGAAGGAAGCACTGGAAAGTGAATACTTGTGCATATCTCACGTTCCCCTTTCCATACGGTTCAGGACCCCATCAGGTTAGAGCTCATCAGTAACGTTAGTGAACTTGTTAAGTGCAAGTATAAGTCAGTAGCTGACTATCTATTGGCTCACCGTCTGATAGGCTGCAGCAGGAGCTGTATACCATGTCAGCTAAGGAGCATCTTTACTCAGATCTGTGCAAGAACAAGTGATAAAACATCCTGATAGCTATGTTCAAATTTTCCTCCAAGATGATTAGTTAATTTAAACTCTTAAATATGTCTATTCTTCAGTTGGGTCATTTATAACAATCCATTTCAATTTTTATTCATCTCCTATGTTTAAGTAGCTCTTTATTCTCAATAAGAGCACCAATAGGCATTTATTCCATTTTTATAATTTGTCCTTGATTTTACCTGTATTATTTATATATATTAAAAGATTTTAGTCAGTTAAAATTATCAATTCTTTCCTCTATGGCTCCTAGGAGAGAAGGCAATTTATTTGTGTGAGGATACTGAAGGCCTAGGAGTTTTTACTGTGTCTTAGAGGGTGCAGATTAGTCTGGCATGTAGTTGCAGAAAGCCAATGCTTGATTTGGGACCGTGCATTTGCTGCTGTTTCCATGCACATTGGCTGGTATCCTTTTCCTGATTACTGCTTATTTATTGCTCTTATACTTAGATTGTTTCTCTTCTCCCTATCTACTTTTTTTTTGTTGTTTGTTTTTTTTCGAGACAGGGTTTCTCTGTAGCTTTGAAGGCTGTGCTGGAACTAGCTCTGTAGACCAGGCTGGTCTCGAACTCACAGAAATCTGCCTGCCTCTGCCTCCTGAGTGCTGGGATTAAAGGCGTGTGCCACCACCGCCCGGCTCCCTATCTATTTTTATATGAAGACATCGAAGGTCAAACTGAAACGGACCACATTTATAAACTTAACTTACAGACCAGGAAAGAAAATATGCAAATAGGCGTATGTATGCCACAACAAAGGCAAAAGGAGTTCAAAAGAGAGCTTGCTGTCACCTGAGAACACTAGGAAACACACAGGACAAAGGGAAACATTTAGTGTCGATTTCTAATTCTAGATAGATTTTGGACGTACAAAAAGGACAGAGGTTCAACTGCGCAAAGACAAAACAAGGGACAGTATGAGAAAGAAGTCTCTAGAAGCTAGCTTGGTCTGAAAAGAAGGAAAACACATAAGAGCACACCCACATGAGTTTTGGGTCCAGCTCCCTCTATTCTTTCAGCTTTCTTCAGTGTTTAGCCATACCATGAAAGGAAATGCAGACATTAAAGAGTGTTAGCAGAGCGAAAGAGGATGGTAGCATGTCAGTCCTGGTGTGGCTGTCTTCTGAGTCTGCCCTCTCTAATATGACAGCCAGTGTCCCAGGTCTGTCCCTCTGCTTCTGAACGTGTAAGTACTATATCCTGATCCAATGAGCAATTTGGCAAAGTCCAAGATGTCACTTATTGCCTTATTTTACTTAAAGTTCACGGAGTCACTTAAAACAAGGTAAGTAGCTCCTAGTGCCGTCTCTTAGGTGGCATGTGGCCTGCTGGGCCCACAGCCAGGGAATGCCATAGTTCTTCTGCCTCTCATCTTGAGGAAGCCTAGGAGAATAGTCTTTGGAAAGACTTCCACTCATTAAAGTGACATACAATTCTCTTAATCTAGAAGACCAATGTGCTCCCTCTTTCTGAGCACCAACCACAGCTGGTCTGTGTGACAGTCCCCTTCCTTATCCTAAAAGCAATTGTGTCACTTGGCACTGTGACCTGAAGGGTTGGAACTGTGGGGGAGTAATAGGATTTAAACTCCAATTGTTTTTAGCTTTTGGCTAGGGTAAGTGAATGGAGATAAATATAACACTTTCGCTATTTTTATATAGCCCAGATTTGATGTAGTTTTAGATTTGAAACATCTAAAATTCCTCCAGAGATGATAAATAAAACAATCAGTAGAAGATACAGAAAACCTACCTTTGGCTAAGGATTGTGTCTCTGTTTTTCTCCTGGACAGTATTTGAAGAAATTATCTTCATTTGGTTTTTTTTATTGTCACTGATTGCTTAGAACTCTTCCTTGAGCATTTGTCAACAAATTGCTCCAATAAAAGGACTTGCAATAAATCCCCAGTGTCCTAAGGATCCATTGCCTTGTAGGTGTGATCCTTCTCTGAGATATTGCAGCCTGGTGGTTCAATGACTTTGTAATTTAAACTCTAACTGTTGAGGGAACTGAACAGACTTGTTCTTAAAGTAATTCTGAAGGCACAAGTTTCATGGCTCTTTGTTTCTCTCCTATATCTGTCTGATAAAAAGTGTTCTCAAACTGGGGAGAGGTAACTGAGTCTGAGAGTTGTCTCCATTCAGCAACTACTGAAATAACTATGTTTATTGTTGTTGGAGAAGAAAAATCATAGAAGACAAATGCTAAAAGCATTCAAATATTGGAGGGAAATATCATTTTAGAGGAACCAAACTGATATTTCCTTTTTTTTTTTTTTGAGACAGGGTTTCTGTGTAGCTTTGGAGCCTGTCCTGGAACTAGCTCTTGTAGACCAGGCTGGTCTCGAACTCACAAAGATCCACCTGCCTCTGCCTCCCAAGTGCTGGGATTAAAGGCGTGCGCCACCACTGCCCGGCTCAGACTGATATTTCTAATAGAGCTGAAGTGGAGAAGTTAGAAGGGGAGATTTTTAAAAAACTTTTTATTGATTCTTTGTGGATTTCACATCATGCATCCCAATTCATCCATCTCCCCATCTCTTCATAACTTCCTTCTGCCCTTGCAGTCTCTCCCACAAATAAAAAAAAAAAACTAAAAGAAAAACAAAAAACACAAACAAACAATGCTTTGGTGTGGAAGCTGTGGCGTGGCCCAGTGAGTCACACTATGCTCTAGTCCACACATCTTTACTTGTAAGTGTTCATTGCAATGAATCATTGGTCTGATTCGAGGCCACTGGCTTCTGCTACATCCTGGTTACGGGGCCCTCATTGGGACTCCTCTTAGATGTCCTGTTGCTGCCCTGTGTCATGGAGACCCTGAAGTTTGCCTCTAGTGACTTAGCTCTGCACTCTGGTCTTCAGGCAAGCTTTATTTGTTAAAACACAAATGAAATATCACTACATTTATCTTGGTGAGTCTAAAGTCTTGTTCCTAATTCAATTTCTATTCTATCATGTATTACCAACTCAAAGTTATCTTCTTGATCTCAAAACATTTTCTTAGAAAAACAACTTAAACTTTTACGCCTCTCAACCTTATACACTTTAGACCTCTTTTGTAAGTTTCTTTTCTGAATTTTGTAACGAGGAAAACTGTAACTGTGACTATCTCATCTTCAACTCCATCAGAAACTGGAGAAAGACACAATAATACCTGAGTAGACAGGAATTGCAGAGCAAATAACTTTCAAACTATAGAAATAATAGAAGCAGCTAGCTGCCTGGATAGTCACCCAAGGCCTCTCTGCAACTCTGGCATGTCCATCTTTAGCCTACAGGCCTAAAATATCTGGCATACATTTATGTGAAGCAGAAACTTTTAAAGGCAGTCTTACCTTCTCTTGGTAAAGTTCAGCAATTGCTTTCTTTTGTGTCCTGCTTGTCCAGTTTGGACAGCATACTGTCAGCAAGGGCAGTTTCTTGCCCAGTGGCTAACTTTGCCATAGAAAAGCAAACTCCAAATAGAAGTTCTTTGTCTCCCATCATCCTTTTAAAAAGTAAGTTGGTGATACCAGAAGCAGACATGTCTCACTTTCATAAAAAGCTCTATGTTATTGAAATATCTTAAATGACATATTTTATAGGTCTCTGAATAGTTTGAAGACCACCTATCTATAAAATATATCTCTGTTTAACATTGAAAGCATATCTAACATAACTAAACATAACTCTAAGATTATTTATAATAGACAAATAACTACTAACCTATATTTCTTAATTATATATTATACTTTTAAATGAGCTGCATAGGCACAATGCTTTAAACAAGAAGATATATATATATATATATATATATATATATAACAAAAATAACCTTAAGTTTGTATCTTAAATATGCTAAAATACTTTAAACAAGAGTAGGAACATATATAGAGTATGTCCTAACAAAATAATCTTAAATTTGTACCAATATACAAAAATCCATACCGATGTAGAACATTTGAGATTAATAGTTTCTCTTTAGTTTAAAATAGATTCAGTAATCTCCCCTTTGATCCTATTCTTTTCATATCCTCCCTCTATTTTTTTCATAAAGAAATTCTGAAATCCAAACTCTTGCTTAGTTTCCTTCCTTATCATGACATTTTACAACCAACCCCCATAAGCAATGACAAACATTCATAACCCACTGAATAACCAAAAAACACTAACACCGCCTCTTGGGAATGTGGGTATCATATTCTTTAACTTACTTCTTTTGTCTGGGGTTGTTAGCATTTTTAAGGGAACCTGAGAAGATTACAGTAATGACTAAGTCCTGGGAGAGCTAGCTGTGTTTTTGTTTAATCTTTATGCGAGGGGACAGTGTAGAGCTTGTCTGGAGGATTGGCTGGATAGTCTATGAGGCTGGACCATCTTAGCTAACCACTTTGAAATTGTTCTGAGTAGTGCATAGTCCAAAGCTGATCTTTGGGTAGCGTTTGTCACCTTAATCGTCTTACAACCATCCAGGTAGAATTGGCATTGTGGGGTCCCATCATCTTTTTGGAGACTTGAAAGATTCCTGTTAGGAATGGTCACAGTTCACTACAGAAAACTTAAATATTTTAAATTTCCTATGCAGCAGATCTCAGAGAGGTTAAAGACCACAATCTATTAAGTATATCTGGAGTACAAAAACTTAATTCCTAGTTACCTCATTCAGACTCAAGTGCATAAATATGTATCAGAAGCTATATGAAGTCTATTTCTAGAATTGGTTAGTACTCTATATAGCCATTAATATCTTGACAGATAGTTTAAATATATACATATATAATTACATAAATAGTATATATAAATAATATATATAGTAGTCTTATAAATTTAGAGGTAATTTTTAAACCTTAGTGACAATATAATAGTGCCTTAATTTTGGTTTTCTTCTGTACCATATCAGGTGACTCTTCTGACATGAGGCACAGATTTTGGTTTTTCCTTTAACAAGAATTCTTGAGCTTAGAGGAAGAAAGAGCCATGCTTCAACTCCAAAGCCAGCTTTGATTTTTAATGATATTAGAACCACAAAAAAATTGTCTTTTATGTTTGTGGAGAGTAGCAGAAACAATTATTTGGGAAGATTTATAAAATTTTATTTTATTGGAAAAGTGTTATACCATTAGGCCAAATTTAGTCTTTTTCTTGAGACATTTTTCTCTGAGTGGTTTGTCCTTCTTATTCAGATGTCTCATTTGTCCAGTGATCTTCAGATTTCATAGTTGGATGATTTTATTCTCTTGGAAATATAAAAACAAAACCCTTCCCCAACCCTAACTTAAGGAAGTCCAATTACATCTTTATTAAGACAAAATGTTTTTAAGCAGCAAAACAATAAAAATTATTTTATTATTTTTTTCTAACTGATCAAATGAAAGGCACTTATTAGTCTCAGCAGAGCAGTTAGTTTGGATTGAATGGCCAAGTTGCTTGATGAATGACTGCCTCTCCTAACCTAGAGGTTTTTCCTGTTTGAATGTAATCTTTATCAATCTTGATGTTATCTATCATGTTTCTTCTCCTATGGAAAAAAAGTAAAACCTCATTCCCAACATAAAATTTAATCTTGCTTTCATTCTGAGGTCAACACATCTTTAAAATATGTAGACTGATTTAATTCAGCAGGTTTTTTTCTATTATCAAATGTCTCTGTGCAGCCATTGTTCCTCGTTCATCAGCATTTAAAAAATTTAAAGTAAATAAGTCACTGTGTATCTATCTCTTCGAGTCTTTATTACTTTTTCTGTTTATTAAGCATATCTTTTAAAGTATGATTATATCTTTCTATAATTGTTTGTCCTGGGGGATTGTGTAGTATACCTGTAATATGCTTTCTGTTGTAATAAACAAAAGACCTATTCAATTTTTACTGGAAACATATGTTAGAGCATTGCCTGTCTTAATTTGAACAGGTATCCCCAAAATAGCCGAAACTTCTAATAATTGTGTGATTATGAAATTAGCCTTTTCAAAACTCAAAGCAGTTGCCCATTGAAATCCTGAATATGCATCTATGGCATTGTGTATGTATTTTACTTTTCCAAGCTCTGCAAAATAAAACACATCCATTTATCAAATTTCATTTCTTTAAGTGACTTTTGGGTTACATCCTGCAGGTAATAGAGTTTGATTATATAAAGAACAAGTGGAAATGCAGTCATTTAAATCAATCACTGTAATAGATCATTCCTTAGCTTATAGACAGAAGTTTCTGTCCCGCCAAGTCCCACAGCCATTCAGTCCCAAAGAAACATACAGAAGCTCATATTAATTAAAAACTGGCCTATTAGCTCAAGCTTATTATTAACTAGCTCTTACAACTTAAATTAACCCATAATTCTTGTTTATGTTTAGCCACGTAGGTTGGTACCTTTTCTCAGAGAAGCATTCTCATCTTGCTTCCTCTGTGTCTGGTTGATGTCTATGTATCTGCCTTTCCTCTTCCCAGAATTCTCCTAATCTGTTTGCTTCACCTATATTTCGTCTCTGGTTACTGGCCAATCGGTGTTTTATCAAAACAATATGAGTGACAAATCCTTACATTGTACAAAAGCATTACCCACAGCATTCTGTAATAAAGAAGACAAGGGTATTCCAGGCTGTAAAGAACAAATTAACTGTATCACCTTATTTATGGCTCTTAAATCTGTTAACATTCTTCATTTTTCAGATTTCTTTTTAATGAAAAATATAGGAGATTTCCAAGGACTGATCAATTCTTCAATATGTTGAACATATAACTGCTCCTGTGCCAGCTATTATAATGCCTGTAATTTTTCTGATGACAAAAGCCATTGTTTCACCCAGATACCTTTGAAAATTCAGCAGCTGTTATACCCTGCTTACATACAACCTAGACAGTCAGTGACTATACTTGATGATACCCTTTAATATTTTTCACAGAAACATATGATAATTTTCAGTTTATTTCTAATATTGACACAATGTTAATTTGTTTTGTTTCATTGCTGCAATAAATCACATTCCCATAAATTCTTTGCTACTTTAGCCACATATGGTTTTAATTTTCCTATCTGTCTTTCTGGCCCTATACACTCAACCCATTTTGGACTTTTTTTTTAACCTGAGATAAAGCACCGATATTTAGAAGCTGAACATGTATCTCCTGGAGGGGCCAATCTAAATGCCCAGATTTTGGTTAAAGTGTTGTTACATCTGCAGCTATGTCTACTAAACCATCAAATTTAATGCCACTTATTTGTAATTTTAGCTTTGTTTGGTATTTGATTATTTATAGAAGTTTGCCAAATACTTTTATGATCTCTTCTGAAAATTTTGTTTTATATACTAGTACTCTTCTGTCATCCAGAGCAGTATGGTTTTTTAACAACAGGCAGTAAGTCTTTTCATTATTCTATGAGTGTGTGTGTGTGGGGGGTCTCCAGTGCTGATAGAGAACTAAATTTGGCAATATATTTAGTGAGAGGCCCCTGAAAGCATTTCTAAATGGCAAAGGGTTGCCTTGCTTTTCCCTTGTTGGTCTGCATTTATCAGTCCAAAGGTGGTCATTGCCACACCTTCTGCATATTTCATAAGGCTGGTACCTTCTGTTTGGATCACCCCTAGGAAAAAATCCACTTTTTTTTCTAGGAGCAACTTACTTAACAATACCTTTTCAGATTACCTATGTTACCACAATTAAAACAAATCTGACTTTTTGATTTGTCTTAGCTTTTAAAAATCACCTCTTTTATCCAAGTATCATAAGTGTGAGATCCAATATCAGCTGTATTTTGGATTCTTTCATCTATGGGTGATGATCTTGCTTTAAAAACCTAATCACCCCTTTGCATTCTGAATTAACCTTTTCAAAAGCCAAAGATTTAGTTAATATTTATCTATCACCTGAATCTGATATTACTCTATTTACAACTGAGATCAATCTTTGTAAAAATAATCAGTGAAAGCTTCTTTTGGGCCTTAAATAATTTCAGTAAATGACTTAGTTCTCTTTACTGATTCTTCAGCCCTGTTCCAAGCATTCAAAACTGTTATACAGCACAGAATCAAGATGCTATCATCAAATATAAACTGTTTTTGCTAATCAACATACTAGCCCTCACTAACACTGACTTTAAGAAATCTCATGACCTTTAGCACTACTTCATTGTTCTATGACCTTAGCTTCCTCTCTCCATCATGTTCTCCATTGTAACTGAGGACCAACTTCCAGTACTGGTGTAACTAAATCTTTCCAGTCTTTTTGAATAATTTTGTTCTGAGTGCCCCATGAATTTAATATCCATTTCAAAAAGGTAAAATGCATACTGTATGAAACTGTTACTTCCTTAAGTTCCTTCAACTCTAATATCTCTACATTATTCCAGTTAACATCTGTATAGCTTTGAGAGTGCCTATCATCTGATGATCATTCTTGTATGGTAACTGGATAAATTAAGGTTGGTGTAATAATAACCTTATGCCTTCAGTTTCATAATGCAATGGTGTGGTAGGTTCTGCTCAAAATTCCTCTTATGTCTGAGTATTTTTCTTATTTCCACTAGTAGGTCTTTCTAAAGCTTGTATCTTATAGTAGTAAGTCCTTCTAAAGCTTATATCTTAACAGTCAAGTTGCCATTTATGGCACAGTTCTCAAACCACATTTTTAAGGATAACATATTAATCAGCAAACTGATAGTAATTACATTTGACATTATGTCAATCCCAGCTAAGTGGTTTATCCACTCATTTAAACTTTTCATTTTCAAATAATCAACAGTAACACCATACCATACAGAGTTCTAGCACCCTGCATTGTGTTGTTCCCCATTCCTAACATGTGAAAGATTATTTTTCTACAAAAGACTTCCAGGATATCTCAGCAAATCCACTGACTTCTCAGTAGTGCAGCAGTGAACTCAAGTCCCTAGCAAATTTCCAAGTGGGAGACTGTGTTCTAGAGTCCTAGCAAGTGGCAACCACCTACTGTGAGTACATGCTTGAAGAAGCCCAGAGGGCCACTGTGACAGAGCTAATTGGCATAACTTCTCTGCCTGTGTGGTCATGCCATGTGTTGAATTATCAAATGTTGGTTTAACTTAATCTACTGCTATTTCAGCCAAAAATCGCAATTCCACAGTTACTGGCCTGCTTCTTTAGCAGCAATCTGGCCACCCAGGCCACAGCCTGGCAGAAATTCTGTTCCCTCAGGCAACAGCCCTATTGCTTCCCCTAAAGGTAGCTTTAACTAAATCTCTATACTTCTATTTATTAATAAGACTTCAGATTCAAAGGTTGGGGTAAAAATCTACTAGCTCAAAGAGGATGAGTTGTAGTTAACTAACCTTCCCTCCTTGATGGTGTCGCTGAATGACTTGAGCTATTGCTCCACTAAACTGGAAAGAGCTGTACCTCTCCAAACTACACTCTACTACTTCCTGTGTATCTGACTCTCCCGGATGCCCTCTTAAACTCTATGGTTACTTACTGTCAACTAGCTGCTAAAGTAGCCTCCTGACCCAAGGTTAATTTTATTTTACACAAATGCAAACTTGGGGTTCACAGTGAGGTTGAACATCTTCCAACATTGATTATGGATTTGTTTAGGTAAAATTTTCCTCTGCTGTCTTTATTCAACACTTTTGATATGCTTAAACATTATTAAAGATAAATCACAATAGCAAGTATGGGCCCAGGTTGAGTGTGATAAAATACCAAGATTTATAGAAGTTTAAATGTTGATAAGAGTGGTTTTTTGTTTGTCTTATTTTTTAAAGGAAGATATATATATATATATATATATATTCAGATGGGAGAATCACAGCAGAGTCTTTCACATCATGATATGTCAGGAATCAGAGAAGAAGGAATGAGAAGTTTCCTGAAGAAATGATGTTTACATCAAGACATGCAATCTAAATAAGGAGAGAAACAAAGAAAGAAACAGACTATACTGAGTCTTAGCATGAAAGGATTAGTAGATAAGAGGTTATGATGAGGCCAAGTGAAAGTAGTTAGAAGTTATTGGTAATAATTGGTTCATAATTTGGATATAGGACCAGTTTAAACAATATTAAGGTCCACAGCAATATGAAGTGAATGTAAGCTTCCTATATTGGGGATCAAGGAAGCAGTTATTGGGAAAGGTGCCGCCAAGCAAGCAAGAATTGAAAGCTTTTTATCACTGTCCCTCTATCTTGGGAGGATTGGGACTAGGTGTCGGGAGATTGTCTCAGTGAACTGTTGTGTGATTTTACTTTACTAGCTGATGTGTGGGTGTCTCTAGGCCAGTGAACTATGCAGGAAATAATGAACCACTGGGAATTCAGTGAATATTGAAAAAGAAGAAAAATAATAATGAAAAGTAAACATTGCCAGGTGTGGTGGCATGTGCCTTTAAAACAAGTACACAGGCAGCAGAGCCAGTCAGATCTCTGTGGATTCCAGGCCAGCTAGGACAACAAAGTGAAACTCTGCCTCACACACACACACACACCACACACAGACACACACACACACACACACTCACACACACACACCACACACACACACACACACACACACATCAACAAAACCCAAACAAACCCTTGAAAGTCACACAAACTTGATGATTGAGATGAGAGGATGAATTAAGCAAAGGAGCAGGGACAGCATCCTAGATGTGAAGGAGACACCTGTTTGGGTTCAACCTAGGCAATGCCATTTCTTTGTGGTTCTGATGAAAAAAAAAAGCCAAAACAAGCCTGGCCTAAAGATGGTAGTTACTAGAAGAAATATGTGAAAACACATGATCCTTTGTCTTTGAAGATGACCTTATTGTACTTTAGATTCTAGGTTGGGAATAACAGCCAGAAAGAAGAATCTCTTTCTGTTTCCTTCCCTGGTGGTAGCTGATTAGCCTGCTTAGTCCTTGGAAAATAGAATTGCAATGCTTTGCAAGTCCAGAAATAACATTTGTCCAAGGGCCCATCAGGTGAGAACTGAAAGCCAAATAAACATATTTATCTTAGGCTTACAGGAAGCTGGTGCATCTGAGGCCGGTGAGCTACATACATTTCAGGAGGATTCTTCTTGAGAAGAAAACAAATGAGACAGCTTAAGCAATGTTGTGTTTTTACCCAAGCAAAAAGACTGTGCTTCAGATAACCTTTCTATCACACTTGTCTGGATTTAATTATAGGATACAGAGTGCATGGATCCAATCAAGAAGAGCCCCCCAGCTCCTATCAAGACCATGCTCAAGCTAGGACCCTGTAATTGCTGTTCAAATAGTCTTGACCCTATTTTCAGAGTCTAGGTACGTCTTTTTCTTCCCCATCCTCCCGAGAACACACAACAGATTCAAAGTAGGTTAAATTGGGACCAGGTGGCAGCTGTGGGGGCAATAACTGGCGATTACACAAATATCCTAATCTACATGGGTATGGTAACCAATACCTTAGAACTTCCCATTCTGGTTCCTCCTCCCTTCCTGGTGGCTATTCCTTTCTTTCTCAGGTGACTTTAGACATTTAGCTATAAAGTGTGTCTGTCTTTCCAGTAAAAATTGATACTAGTTTTCAAACTGGGTTTATCTCTTTGAGCTTTATATCCATTGCAGATGGCACTCTTGACTACATTTTCAATTTATTAGGGCTTTCTACTTACAAAATTAAAACATTATGGAGAAATTTTAACTGTGTGAAAAATCAAGGATCTACCACAGGTGACCTAAATGAAAGGATAATTTATTGTGGAAAAGTTAAGACTTATACAAAGAAGACTTGTAAAGGATGTCCGTTGATGCATTAAAACAGACACCTTCCTTATGCATGACTTGAAGCCAAGGTTACAAAAAGGACAGGAATCAGGGTGATTCTGTGTGTTGTCTGGTGGAAACTTGGGGAGTCTCTTTCAAACTCTCATAGGTAGGCATCAACTCTGTCATTCCTAATGCTTTTGAAAACATCATTTTGGATCCAGATTCACAGGGAAGCATGAGATTGTCTTGCCTCACTCAAAAGCTCACTGGACAGGACACCTTGACAAAGGTGAGAGTTTGTCTCTGGAATATATACTTTTCTGTTATCAGAGCCCAAGGGAAGGGACTTGTGAAAGGAAGCCTTAAGGTGTTAATTATGATTTTTTCCACATCACCCTGTCATTGCTATTCAGTTAGGACTGCACGGAGCAAGCTTTAAAAAGTACAGTGTTTTCTGGATATGGAGGTCAAGACCTTTACGAACATGGAAAATTATTGTAGTGTTTTAGACTAACTGATTTTGAATAAAGAGTGTTGAGTTGGCCTTGTTTCCCTAGACTTTGCTGACCTTGGAGCTTCTGACAAGGCCCATGCTGCTTAAACAGCAGTGAAAACTGACCCTTGCCCTAAACCCTCCTGACTTGAAGCCAGTTTCTTGGAATAAATAACAGTTTTCAGGTGGATGAAGGGAATGTTGATTTTGCATTCCAAGCACAGAGCAGGGCTCAACCTAAAAACTTACAATGCCCGGCCATTTCCATGGTTACTACTTGTTTATTTCCCTCTACCATGTGTCAGGCTCATTGTCTACTTTACTCCTCTCTGAAACCCTAGAAGCTAGTCCCTGCTAGCCTGCAGAGGCACAGAAATTGAGAGTTAGCAATGTTAGCCACTTGACTGGGATCTCAGTGGGGCTGAGCTGGGATTCAGATATGCTTGCCACCTTGTCTCTTTACATGTTCCATGTTCCATGCAGCTGCTCTTTAGTCTCCACTCAGCAGATCTGCTTGGGCCTCCATCTCCATCTTTCTCTTCGTGTGTGCAAACATCTGCCTCCATATACCTGAAACACCCTGACAGCAAAGGTTTTGACTTATTATATATCCCATCATTGTGCTTCATGCAAAATAGATGTTCCTTTTCTCTTGGCACTGTACACATACTGTCTCACATGTTTGTACGCATGCATACACAATCATACTGACATATGGTGATCTAGAGTTGTCTTAGATTTCATATACAGTCTTGAATCTTTGGGTTTTGTTCTATATTGTTTGAGACAAGATATCCCTAATCTCAGCAATGCAGGCTGGTTTCCTGCTCCAAACTCCCAAGCACCAGAAACATAAGCTTAAACCAGCATGCCACACAGAGTTCTGTTTTCTTTTTCAAGAAAACTTTCTTTATTAGGTGTAGGTCCCTCCCATTTTTTGATTTTTTGAAACAGGGTTTCTCTGTGGCTTTGGAGCCTACGCTGGAACTAGCTCTTGTAGACGAGGCTGGTCTCGAACTCACAAAGATCCGCCTGCCTCTGCCTCCCGAGTGCTGGGATTAAAGGTGTGCGCCACCACAGCCCAGCCCATTCTTTTTTTAAAATTGCTTTTATTGAGCTATATATTTTTCTCCACTCTCCTCCTTTTCTCTCCCCTCCCCTCCTACCCTCTCCCATGGTCTCCATGCTCCCAATTTACTCAGGAGATCTTTGCTTTTTCTAATTCCCATGTACATTAGATCCATGTTTTTCTCTCCAAGGGTCCTCTTTGTTGTCTAGGTTCTCTGGGATTGTGAATTGTAGGCTTTTTTTTTTTTGCTTTGCCACTTATGAGTGAGTACATATGATATTTGTCTTTCTGGATCTCCATCCATTTGCCTGCAAATTTCAAGATGCCATTTTTTTCTGATGTGTGGTACTCCATTGTCTAAATATAAACGTACCACATATTCTTTATCCATTCTTCAGGCGAGGGGCATTTAGGTTGTTTCCAGGTTCTGGCTATAACAAACAAAGCTGCTATGAACATAGTTGAGCACATGTCCTTGTGGTACGATTGAGTAGCCTTTGGGTATATTTCCAAAAGTGGTATTGCTGAGTCTTGAGGTAGGTTGTTTCCTCAAGAAATCACCATACTGAAATCCAAAGGGACTCTCACCAGCAATGGAGGAGTGTTCCCTTTATCCAACTTTCTTTCCAACAAAAGTTGGCAGAGCTCTTTTTATTTTTTAAACATTCATGCTAACTCTCAGCAATTTTTTAGTAATTTTCTGGACAGAAATTACTAAATGTTCTCTCTAATAAGTCAATAAATGGAATTGGAACATTGGAATTGTTGACATTCTTGATTCCTGGAAGGCCTGCTCTTTAATTTAATTTTCTATAATTATTTATTATATTCATTAATAATTTAATATTCTCCTTCCTCTTTTTCTTCCTCCTCTTCTTCCTCCTTATTTTCTCCTTCCTCTCTTCTTTCTCTTCCTCTTCTTCTTCCCTCTTCGGAGGGAAATGAAGAAGGAGTAGATTTGAGGGGGGGGAGCTAGAGGAGGGAATGGGAGAAGTGAAGAGAGGGAGAACTATGATTGGGCTGAGAGAAGAATAAAAAAAAAATCTAAAAAGTAAAATGCAAGCACTCCCTCAATAGTTGATTCAATTTTGCTCAAATTTCACAGAAGAACAAATGCAGCTAAAAGGTCTTTATGAGAATAGGAAATGGGTTTCAAGAAGTTAGTAATGTTCTATGTGAAACAAGTAGAATATGTTTTGCGTGTATTAGAGACACAATGAAAGACTTTAAGGAAGAAAGATGTTCTAGTAGAAGCCAAAGCCACAGAAAGGTGGAATATCATCATGATTTTCAAAGGCTGTGAAGAGAAAAAAAAGGGCTACAAAGGAGGAACTGAGGGGTCAAGGACACAGGGTGGGTGGTTTGTGAGTTATCCATGGGAAAGATGTGGCCTTATGCACTTGAATTCTTTTACAGTGCACCCTCGTCTCTCACTTGACATAACATATTTAAAGGTGCAAAGTTTGAATGAAAAATAAAAGTGAGAGGTGAGGACTTTTTTATTTCAGATTAACCAGACCCAAATTTTTTTTGTGGTTAACATAATGCTTTCTTTGAAATTTGTTTATAAGGATGGACAATTGATAAATCCTGTAGAAATGAGTTTGTATCATTGATCCAAGAAGCAACTAGTTCACTTGCCTTGATTTAACACATTTTGAATTCAGGTATGTATTTAATTTTTTTAAGTCTATGTGTTAAATTCTTGTTTTTTTTCTAATATATTTAATTCCTAGAGACTGCTTTCAATTTCTCTGTCATGTGATCTCTTTTCTTTCTCATTAGGTGTACCATAGCTCTCTGATCATTGCAGCATAGATAAATTCTTTTTATTCAAATATATATCCTAAGTTACATAACCCTCCCTGATGGGTATATACCTTTCTAGGACTTCCTCTACTTTCTATCATATCCATGAATATAGATCATCCAACAATCAAAAATTATAAAGAGTAAAAATAATTTGTTATAAAGTTACTCTCTACCTAGATGTGTGACTCATCATATTATTGACATTTTTACAAAAAATAATATTTCTTAGAGTTTTGCAGCCTTGTACCTGAATCACCCATATCTATTTACGAACTGCAGAGTCCATGATTACACCACAGCACTAGTGATTCAGACTTTTTGTGGGAAAAGCGACTTAGAATTACATAATTTAAATAGACTTTTAGCTAGTTCTTACACATAGGGCAGATGTAGTGTTGGGTAGATAAGAGCTACAACCCCCTCCTTTTCCATAGTGGACCCACAGCCCCAGGAGCATACTCCTGTGTGGTCTCTTCTCCCAATTGCTTCTGAATGCAATATTTTACAGAAATCCAGCTGGAAGGTAGATGTACTTCAGTGGATAGATTGGCTACGAGTTCCTTGATTTTGGTCTTATTTGTGAGACCCAGAGTCTTGGCTTATGGGTGTAGTAGGAGGCCACTTGTTTATCCCAGCCACCCAGAACCTAAATAACCACACAGAAACTGTATTATTAGGTCACTACTTGGCCTATTAGCTCTAGCTTCTTATTGGCTAGCTATTACATCTTAATTTAACTCTCCTTTATTCTGTGTATCACCATGAGGCTGTGGCTTACCTGGTAAAGTTCCAGCGTCTGTCTCTGGCAGAGTTACATGGCTTCTCTCTGGCTCTGCCTCCTTTCTCCCAGCACTCAGTTTCATTTTCCCTGCCTAGCTCTGTTCTACCCTATCACAGGCCCAAAACCTCTTCTTTATTAACCAATGGTATTCACAGTATACAGAGGGGAATCCCACATCATATGGGGGTTTTGTTCTTTCCCATGGGGAGACAAAGAAGACAAAATAGAACAATTAGTCACAGGGCAGCTCATGTCTGTCTTATCTTTAGGATCTGGTGATGACCCATCTATCATTGCCCTCTGTAGCCTCTTTCTGCTAACTGTAGTAGATCCATAGCACAATACCTTCGGTGCTAGGGGGGTAGTGAATACAACAGGGTTTGGAACTTTTTATTTTGGCTCCAGGCTCCAGAATGGATCCTTTTTACCCATACAAAGTCACCAGGCTGGACTTGTGAACAAACTAAAACAGAAATAGGGGCTTGGCCTCTCAGATGGTCTGATGAGCAGTCGCACAGCTTGTTGAAGAGCCTGTAGGCACTTGATAAGGGAATGGTTAATAATCTCTGCCTTGTGAACATCTCTTAGCTTAGGGAAGAGAGAGGTAGGCCTCTCAAACGTAATTTCAAATAGGGTAAAACGTTGTCAATGTGAGGTGCACTGGAAACTTAGGAAAGAAAATGGTAGGAGATTGGCCCAAGTTTTATTAGCCTCAAGGACATATTTAGTCAAAAGTTTCCTTCAGAGTCCTACTTATCTTTCTACCCATCTTGAGCATTGTAGCCTTTAGGCACAATGCAGTTTCAAATCACTATTTAGGACCTTTGGGGAAACTTTGACTGTGAAAGCAGGACCATTGTCAGACCCCAAGGACAGAGGCAATCCAAACCTAGGAGACAACTCTTGGAGGAGTTTCTTGGTGACCACTGAGGTTGCCTCCATTTCAGTAGGATAGGCTTGCACCCAGCCAGATGAGGTATATATGAAAAACAAAAATTTATACCTAAAAACTGTGGGCTTAGTTTCTGTCAAATCTTCTTCTCAATATTCTTCTCTGTCAAATCCTCTTCTCAATGTTCTTTCTCAGGAGCAGATTCTTTCAAGAGCATTTCCTCCCCCTTCGGAGCTCATTTGTGCACCTGCAGTACATCCAGACACATGTCTTTGACAAGATTGTCTAGTTGAGAGATGTAATAGCTGGGCCTGCGTAACTCAGCTTTTTTGGATGTCCCCAGAACTTGTGGAATTTGACAATTCTCTGTCTTCCAATAGCAGTGGGAGTACAGTTCTCCCATGGGATAAGAACCCCTATCCATTTACTTCTTGTTTGGCATCTTCAGTTTTGCCCAGTTGGTTTTTTTTTTTTTCAATGTGCAGCTTGGGCACTGGAACAATTGAGATTCAGGCAGGGTAACCAAGACCTGGAGAGGCCCATTGGTTCTAGGACTACTCCCTGAGTCAAAGAGATACACAGAAAGGCAAACAGTAAATACAACCAGGGGCAGGCTACCACACAGACTTAAACCAGGGGGTCTGGTGACATTTCACATGGATCTCAGACACTGGAAATAGGGCCATGCCCAGCCTTTCTTAAGCATCCTATTCAGAGAGTCATAAAAAGACTTACAGATTTACAGACTTAAGGATTCAGAGGCAACAGATTCAGGTGACTCTGTAATTTTCTGTTTTAGGGTGCAGGAGTCAGGAGCCTCTGTGGTGGCAGGGATAGAGATGGGAGAATTTCCTTTGGCCCTGAAAAGTCTAAGGTACATGCTCCTTAGAAAATGCCCCTTTTCTGTACTATTACCCTAGAGGGTCTCCTAGACGCCCAGTGTCCCAGTGTCTCAATCTCTTAGGATCTTGCTGAGGTCTCAATGATGTTTCACAGTAACCCCCAGAGACCACCACTTAAAGCTAAAAAGAAAGTCTTTATTGCCTGACAGCAGCTGCATGGGGAACTTGCCCAAATCATTCAGCCGTGAACCTTGCATTCCCCCCTTTTTTGTAAACACACAAAAACTACATCCTGGTTGTCATGTTTCAGTTAGTAAGGATAGGCATTTAAAGAAAAAATTACATTTTCTATTCAGCTGTCAATGATGGGGGCCACATTTGATTTTATAAGTTTCTCCCTGATTTTAGTTTAGTTTTAGTTTTTGGCTCATGGATTTTATTTCTGGTAAGAACGAAATGTTAATAAATTTCAGTTTAGTTCTGTAATGTCAAGAATGTAAGAATTAAAAAATAGATTGATTAAAGAAAAAAGAAGCAGAATTACAGGAAACAAAAAGTAAGGTTCTTACATTAAGGAATTTTCCTGGAATGTGGACTAGGCTTTTATTTTCATTTTGGAAGTTGCTGGGGGTCTATGTGCTAGGTTTAAGGGCAGAACGGGGCCTTTAGCATGGAGTCAGTTGTGCTAAGGAAGGTCTGAAGTCCTGTTACAAGACGTACCTACCCCCTTTAAACCAGTGTCCTCAACTTAACTTAAGGGCTAATAATTGTTTGAGCAAAGCTATGGTAAGAATATTCAGCTCTGATTCCACTCCCTGTGGTCATTAGTGTCTTTCAGTAAACAGTACACATAATTGGTGTGCTGAATAAACAAATTTCAGGAAGGCCCTATTACATTCTCATCCTCTCAGTACAAGCACGTGACTATGATAAACAAACACCTGTTAGCGACATCTCTTTCTTTCTTTCTTTCGTTTTCTTTCTTTCTTTTCTTTTTTTGGTTGTTTGTGTTTAGGTAGCCTCCCTCCCCCATGTATCTCCTGGGAACCTACTACTTTCTATTGTCTTTTTTTTCCCCACATTTTTTTTTCTTTATTGTCAAAAGAAAAATTTACACTTCCTCCCCTTGTCCCAGGCCCTCCTGCTCCCCCACTACCCCTCCTCTCTCTCCCTGCTTCCTTAAGAGGGGGCAGGGTACCCTGCCCTGTGGGAAGCCCAAGGCCCTCCCCTCTTCATCCCGGCCTAAGAAGGTGTGCATCCATATAGACTAGGTTCCCAAAGAGCCAATACATGCAGAAGAGATAGGTCCCAGTGCCATTATCATTGGTTTCTTAGTCAGTCCCCATTGGCATCCACATTCAGAGATTCCGGTTTGGTCATATGTTCATTCAGTTCTGGTCCAGCTGGATTTGATGAGCTCCCAATAGATCAGGCACACTGTCTCAGTTGATGGTCCAGCCCCTCGCGGTCCTGACTTCCTTGTTCATCTTCTCCCACCTTCTGCTCTTCAATTGGACCTTGGGAGCTCAGTCCTTTGGTCTGATGTGAATGTGGGTCTCTGACTCTATCTCCATCCATCAGGTGAAATTTCTATGGTGATGATCAAGATATTTATCAACGTGACTATGGGAGAAGGCTAGTTCAGTCACCTTCTCCTCTGCTGCCCAAATACCTAGCTGGGGACATCCCCATGGACACCTGGGATACCCTCTAGAGCCAAGTCTTTTGTCAATCCTAAAATGACTCCCTTAATGTAAATATCTTATTCCCTTCTCCAATAACCACCCTTCCTCCGTCTCTACCCTCCCACTCCCCCAAGCTCTCCCCAGTTCAGATAGCACTCTACTACTTTTTTGTAAGTTCCTTTCCAAATACTCATCTGTCACAAATTCTCAGTCTTTATGCACAGTATGGAAGCAGTCATATTCTGGTTTGACATTTGCATGAATCACTCATAGACCTGTCTAATGAAAAGGGGTGCATGGAAACTCACATCAATAATCCCAGCCCTAAGCAGGGGAATTTCCACAAATTTAAGACTTTGACTACATAGTAAGTTCTGGGTCAGTCTGGGATACATTTTGAGAACTCATTGAGGTCACTAAGCTCTTAGCCTCCCAGTGAAATTGTGAAATAATAGATGATAGCCCATGTAGCTCTTCTTTATGTCTGCATTTCTCTTTGTGCTTGAAACGGGTCTTTAATACATTTTTCCACATTCCTCTTTGTTCCTTATACTCATTTTCTTCCATCATTTCTCATCTGTCAATTTTTCTATCACATTTAGATGAAAAACTAGACATCATATTTGAAATTGAAACAGGCAAATGTAGCCATGTAATCTTTCCTTCCTTTGTTCTGGAGGAGTCCTCTCAGCTAGAGTTGACATGACTGAATTTCTGAGCTTACCCAATTGGAGAGAATGAGAATTTGAACTTTGTTGTGGAGAAGAAGAAGGAGCGCAGGAAAGGGTGGCTGGGCCTTGGAACAGGTCACTAAAATCTAGAGGGTGCAACAATTTAAACACAGATTTTTAAGGCTACTCTGCAATTTATATAGGATCTGTAGCTTTCAATATTTTAGTTTACATCTAAATTAACATCATAATACCGTGGTATCAAAAATTTATATGAATCTATTTTCTGTTATTGTGCTTTAAGAACAAATAAGAACCCCCTCTAACTGAAACTAAAAGAAGAATCTGTTTCACATATAGACATACTCAGATTTGGTTGTTTAATCAAGAACCCAAGGACACCACCAATGACCGAGATTCTTCAACATCCTGCCTTTCTGAGGGTGTCAGCTCACTCAGCCTCTTGTTGTCTACAAGAGAGTTATTATCAGTCCAGGCATACAACTCAGAGTTTTCAATTTTGAGGAAAAAAAGTGATTTCTTCCCCTTCCTTGTTTTTGGCCATGTGGTGATCATGTACTGGGTGCCTCTGTCACGTGAGACCTCTCAGAAAATCCCCAAAAGAATTGGAGTCACTAATTAGAACCGAAGCTCCAAAAATGTTCCTTCCAAAATGGGAAGGGCAGTTTGAGATTCCATCCCATGAGTCACAATGACAACTACTAAGAAAACAATGGGTGAGGCCAGAGAGATGGCTCAGCCATTTTGAACCTTTGTGGCTCTTGTAAAGGACCAATGTCCAACCCTTAGCACCACTCGGTGCTCAGAACTACCTGTAACCGCAGTTCCAGGTGATCCAATGTACTCTTCTGACCTCTGCGGGCATCAGGCATGATACTCAGAAATGCATGCACTCATATATGTAAATATATAAACACTCATACATAGAAAATAAAATAAGTAAATTTAAAAATATGAACAATAACATAGGCCAAAACTGCAGTGAGAATGTGAGAAAAGAGAAACATTTATTCGCCGCCTACAGCCCTGTGAACTGGTACAGCCACTGTGGAAACCAGCGTGAAGGCTTCTTAAAAAAAAATAAAGAAATAAAGCTCTAAAATCGAACCGTATGATGCAACTATACCACTTCGGAGTATGCACACAGAAAATACCACAGAGATATTTGCCCATCCACATTTATTGCTACTTTACTCACAGTGGCTGAAAGATGGAATTAGACTAGATGTCCACCAACGGAGGAAAGGGTAAGAAAATTTGGTAAAAAGAACCAAAAGAGGACCTAAAATACCTTTCCTCTGTTTAGTCGGATTACCTCAGATTCTTTTTTATATAGTGGAAAAGAATGAACAATTTTATTTTCTAGGGTATCTCCTCAAATTGCTTCCTAAAAAGTGTGGTGAGAAGTAAGCATCCTCTATCCTCTCCCTCTTTAAGTACCTTCTACTGTGTCTTCATGCAGACTGATGGGTTGGCAGCATGGTCCATGCAGGACTTCCACAGCATCATCTAGTTTTCTGCAGGCAGCTGTGGATGAAATGGTGGAAGCTGCTCTTGTTGCTGATGTCATTTCTACTCATTTGGCTGAGTCCTGAGGGACCAATTCAGTCAGAGATCCATGTTCTTTGTTCTAGAAATTTGGCTTGTTTTCTGAAATTTCTCCTTCCATCTTCTCTAATTTGTCTTTTGAGAATTTCCATCAGTTAGAGACTGGATCCCCTAGATGAATCTTCATTGTTATTCTTTTCTGTCATATTTAAAATACTCTTATTTATTTGTTCTATATCACTACTAGTCTCCACCATTTTACCTTCCAAATACAGCTATTAACATCTAACAGCTAAGGTCTCCTTTCCCCCAAATCCAAGGTGTTCAATAATCATGCTGACTCTTTAACTATGAACCCTGAATTTAAGCCTTCTTGGTAGTAAATCCTATCTTTAGAAATAGAGCTCTCCCATTACCTCATTTGTAGAATAAATGTCAACAAGCCAAAACAGAACTCAGATGAATCATCCATAAAGTTTACTGTAATGTTAAGAAATAATAAAGAAAATACTAAGATTAGAGATGAATACATTTTATTTCCTCTCATCCAGAGAAAAGCAATGAGACAGTCATCCATTAGGCAGATACAGTGTTATTATCTTTTGCTCTAGAATCCATATTTCTTTGAGACTGTGCCTGGTTTAATTCCTTTTTTGTGAAATTATACATTTCTCTGGGGGTTTTGAAAACTCACTTCTTCCTATGCTGCTAGGACCACTTTCTTTATGACTATTTTTGTTTTGTTTGAGACAGTCTCACTATGTATCCCTGGCTGGTCTGGAACTCACTGTGTAGACCAGACTGGCCTTGAACACATAGAGATCCACCTATCTTTCCTTCCCAGGGTTGGGACTAAAGTGTGCACCACCACGTCAAACTCCTTCATTGTGTGGTAGAAAAATGTTTTTATGTATTGTTTTGCCATCATTTCAAAGGTTCTGCAAGAGAACACAATAAATATATGTACTCAGTACAAGAACTGAATTGCTCAGGGCAAGAACTGAACAGTAAACAAATTTGGATTTTGATATGTATGCTGTTTTTTTTTCATTTTATTTACTAGTTGATGGGCCATCTATTCCCCAAAAGAGAGTTTCTAATTTTCAAGAATTATTAATTAAAATGTTATGATACCAAATGCCCCACAGTTAGCAATTTCTGTCTGGGAAATACATGCTGATTAAGTCAGTGTAGAGCTGACTTTGTATCTTTCTCTTTACAGTGTTAATTGTGACTACATCAGATAATTGACAGCCTGTCAACTGTGACTAACCTAGGCTGCATCCAGCATGACATAGTGTTAGGAGACTAGATAAGAGGGAACCAGGTAAAATTAATTTTCAGATCTGGTGACATCTTAATCAGTGTTCTATTGCTTTGAAGAGATGTCATGATCCTAGAACTCTTAAATAAGAAAACATTTAACTGGGGCTGGCTTACAGTGTCAGAGGTTTAGTCTATTATCATCATGGTGGGAAGCATGGTGGTTGAGGATTACATGCTGATCCATACGTGGGCAGAGACTCTGGGCTTGGCACAGGTTTTTGAAACCTCAAAGCCCACCCTTAATGACACACTTCTGCCAACAAGGCCACACCTCTTAACCCTTTCAAACAGTGCCATACCCCAGTGACTAAGCATTCAAATGTATGAGGCTATAAAGGTCATTTTCATTAAAACATCACAGATGAGAAATGGGAACTTGAGGATTTACTCTACTAAAGTCATAAACTAAAAGCAAAACTGGTTGGAAATGCCTTTATGTGTTGTAAGAGTAGGATAACTTCTTAGCTGAAGATCATAAAATAATCATAAACAAATAAAGATTGTGAAGTTATAATAGATTTGGGGTTATTTTGAGCAAAGTTGGGCTGGTTGATGATGGTCTTTGCAAGGTAGCTTTCAATCTTTGTAAATAAAATATGGCTCATAGCAAAAGTGGAACTTGTATCTGTACTTGGAAAGAGGAGATACATTTTAAGAAGGTAATTTGCTTAAAATTTGGGATACAGTCTTATGTATTCTCTTCTTGCATCTCTGTTTCTCACATGTGTTAAAGTAAGGCAACCTCCATGAGATGGAAACCGTACTTTGGTCACCATGCTTGAGTGATGAAGATCCTGAGATTAGATAACACAAGGATCTACAGTAAAATCAAGTACCACTGTTCTTAAAACAAGACAACAAACAAAGCCAGAACAGCAATAAAATGGCTCCTAATGACATTCTACTATCTTCATAGAGCAGTGCCTTGTTCAGCTATCATTGGAGAAGCTTTCTCTGGCAGAAGATGGGAGCAAATTTAGAAATCCCCAGTCAGACAACATGCAGAGAGTGTGAGATCATGGAAATCTCAGCCTGAACTTCATCAACTCCCTTGTATCAGGCAGAACTCATGAAACTGTGTGGAAAGGGAGACAGAAAGAGTCTAAGTACCAGAGGGGATGGAGAACACCAAGAAAACAAGGCCCTCTAAAGCAAAATGATCAAAACTTATATGAACTCACACAGTGTCAACGCACACTGATTAAGGCAGCTTGCACAAGACTCACATGAAATTCCATTTGGGTTGGCCCTCTGTATGTTATGCATGTGTTTTATTATCATTGGCTAATAAAGAAGCTGCTTTGGACTATGACAACACAGAATATAGGTAGACAAACAAGACAAACTGAATGCAGAGAGAAAGAAGGCAGAGTCAAAGGAGATGCCAGCAGCCACCAGAGAAGCCTCAAGGTAAACTGTAGACTAATAAAAATGGGTTCATTTAAGTTGTAACAGCTAGCCAGTAAAGTGATGTATGCTGTAAATATGTCTTATTGCCATTGGTTAATAAAAAAGCTGCTTTGGGCCAATGGCTTAACAGAATAAAGCCAGGTGGGAAACCCACAGATGTAAAGAGAGTAGGCAGAGTCAGGGAGTAGCCATGTAACCCACTGGAGACAGGTGCCAGATGCTTAACAGAGTGAGAATTCCCACTCACTAGAGTGATCAGTGATCTCCTGTCTGAAAAATACCTCTCCAATGCACTTTGAGAAATGACACTTTTTTTCATATTCTTTTATTTTTCATTCAAAAATTTACATTTCCTCCCCTTCTCCCACACCCCTCCCTCTACCCCACTACCGCTCCTCCCTCCCCTTGCTTCCTTAAGAGGGGGCAGGGTACCCTGCCCTGTGGGAAGTCCAAGGCCCTCCCCACTCCATCCTGGCCTAGGAAGGTATGCATCCAAATAGACTAGGTTTCCAAAAAGCCAATACATGCAGGAGAGATAGGTCCCAGTGCCATTATTGACGGCTTCTCAGTCTGCCCCCATTGGCAGCCACATTCAGAGAGTCATATGCTCATTCAGTCCTGGTCCAGCTGGATTTGGTGAGCTCCCATTAGATTAGGCACACTGTCTCAGTGGGTGGACAAGCCCCTCGCGGTTCGGACTTCCTTGCTCATCTTCTCCCACCTTCTGTTCTTTGACTGGACCTTGGGAGCTCAGACCATTGCTCTGATGTGAATGTGGGTCTCTGTCTCTATCTCCATCCATCAGACGAAATTTCTAAGGTGGTGATCAAGATATTCATCAATGTGACTATGGGACAAGGCTAGTTTAGGCACCTTCTCTGCTGCCCACGTACCTAACTGGGGACATCCCCGTGAACACCTGGGATCCCCTCTATAGCCAAGTCTTTTGCCAATCCTAAAATGACTCCCTTAATGTAAATATCTTATTCTCTTCTCCAATATCCACCCTTCCTCCATCTTCACCCTCCCAATCCCCCAAGCCCTCCCCAAAGAGCAACAATGAATAAATGGGATCTTCTGAAACTGAGAAGCTTCTGTAAAGCAAAGGACACAGTCATTAAGACAAAAAGGCATCCTACTGAATGGGAGAAGATCTTCATTAACCCCACATCAGACAAAGGGCTGATC
>JAQHUG010000105.1:4617102-4632311 GCA_028555095.1 Dicrostonyx torquatus | reverse complement strand
CAGAGGAGAGGGTGCCTGAACTAGTCTCTTGGTCTTTATTACATAATTGGCTTATTTAAAAAATAAGAGCAAAATAAAGTCTCTAGGATAAGTGCATAGAATTTGACATAGCAACCGATCTTTCTAGTTGCTTCTAGGCTTGGGGATTCAATAAATGCAGGTGTTATTCAGACAGATTCACAAACAACATTGCACAATTCCTATGGACATATAAATTCCCATTTTATATAAATCAGCAAGTCATTGCACCTCGGATTGTTTTTTGTGATGAACTGTTAAACTACTTGTGAAGAAATACATTTTTATTCTCCTAAATTTTGAGCATGCAGCTTTCATCATTTCATATTAGCATGTTCCTCTTCTTACCAATGTTGATTATTTTATGAACAAAACTTCATATTCCATTCAACATAATTTTTTAATTTTTTAAAAAGGACTATTGGCAGTGCTGCAAGAATTAGGGTCATGTTCCGGTGGTGCTAAAAGCCATGTCCCTCACATATTTGTACCCTACTCCCCATCCACTCCTCAGAAAGGGTGAGGCCTCCCATGGGGAGTCAACAAAATCTGCCACTTGAGGCAGGACCAAGACCCTTCCCCATTCTCCATCCCCATGCCCTGTCTTATCCTCCTTGTTTCTAGGCTGAGCAAGGTATCCCTCCATAGGGAATGGGATCCAAAGAGCCGGTTTATGCACTAGGGATAAATACTGGTTTCATTGCTAGTGGTCCCACAAACTGCCCAAGCCACTCAACTGTCACTCACATTCAGAGGGCCTAGTTCGGTCTGATGCTGGCTTCCCAGCTGTCATTTGGAAGTCAGTGAGTTCTCACTTGTTGAGGGCAGCTGTTTCTGTAGGTTTCCCCATTGTGGCTTTGTATCTGAGACATTAGCCCACATGCAGGCCTGAATGAGTAAGGTCCTGGGTTTGAGCTTCAGCGTTTAAAAAATAAGGCAATGAAATATTATGAAAGCAGACTTCTCTGACACATGACACACCACCAAATCAAATAGTTTATCAACAAGGAGGTTGAATTAAATTGAACCTTTTCTAATTTTGGTTCCCAAACCGAGACAGCCTGAATTACTAAAGATGTGCCCTTCTCAGCATTGTTTATAATTGTATTGTACTTCAGTGTCTTATGGGATGATCTCTCACATAAAATATAAAGGAAGCTCTTTTCCTTATTGTTAGTATTCAGAGTCATAGAAGAAGCCCAGAACTTACTCCTTATCAGCAAAATTCCATTTTCTGCATCCCCTGGATAAAACAAGCCATGTGCAGTAATTCTGGTATATTTCTACACCACATACTTATTCCAACTGCCGTTGCTCGCTATATTTCCCTGACTCCCCATCAGAACAGCTTGTAAGTCTTTTATGGAATTAAACAGAGCCAGCCCAATCCTGTCAGTCAGGCAGCTGAAGTCACAAGTCCAGGCATCTATACGCAGTGGAACAGTATCCAGAAGCCACCTCATGCTGTTGGTCATCTGCATGACCTGTGGGTGGCCCAGCCTGGTTTTAAGTTTGGGCACAGGGTCAGGTAAACAGGTCTAGGCAAAACAGGTAGAGAATGGTATTACTAATTAAAATTCTTCATGAAGAATCTGACTGAAATATTATTTTAAAGAAAGTTTTACCCTGTCCATGCCTGATGACAGTTAGGGTCAGATCGGACAATAACTGTTTACTTTTTCACTTACACAAAATAAATGAGAATTATTTCTAGATGTGCAGAAAATGTTTGCTCACTTAGACTCTTGGCAATAAAACAGTCAAAACCCTAACAAAGTCAAGAAACAGCAAATCAAGGAAAAGCAGGCAAGCAACACATTTTTTCAGGGTGGATAATAACAGCAACAACAATAGTTGTTTGATAATTTGATATTAGCAGTATATTCAGTATTTCAAATGATTAGCTGTTGTGTTTGAAAATAACTGTAGAGAGGCAAATGTGATATTTAAAAATATTTTATTGTTGAAGGTTAAACGGTATCCATCTGGAGAAAAAGGAGATCAGCTATTGTAATTGAAATCATAAGCAAGCTATCCAGGGCCTTTACATCTAATTTCTCAGTTTGTAACGATGTGGCTCTAATTCTGTAGATGAATTAGGTAGCATCTACACAGTAGAAAAACATCCAGTTGAAAAATTGTTAATTTAGTCAGATGATATTTAAAAACACAGTTTAGTGCCAAATTTTTAATGGATTCATTTTTATTTTGTGGTCTCGTTCCACATTGCTGATCAACTATTTCCCTGATGACCAATCATATTTGGCTCTTCCTGTGGCTAAAAATTACCTTTCATCTAGAATATCTATTTGCAGCATGCAAAGATATCATGCGACTCTGATGATTTTACTGTTCTGAAGTATATCAGTGGCTTAGTTTGGTGGAATGTTGAGCTCATCTATCTCAATGAGAAAATGTTAAGCCAAAAACTTTTCAAAGTTGGACCCTAAGGAGAATGTGCACATTGTTTTCAAGTGCATAGAAATATTGCATTCATATTAAACAAAGACTAAAGGTGAATTGTGAGGATAACACTATAATATTCCTTAAGAGTATATGCATGAAGAATATGGATAAAGTCTGGTTTACCGTAGTTTAAGAAGTAAGAAAGATCCTAGAAGAAAATCTGTCAGCACAATACTTGTTCTAAGATAAAGTTTTATACTCCAAAAACATGCATATGCAGCCAAACCAATCTATTGCTAGGGTGGGTTGGGGATTTAGTGACTATACTCCTAAGGGAAAAGAGCAGAGCCCAAGATTAATATCTTAAAAGTTTACTTAGAGGCAAAACACTCCTGGCCTCCAAGACATCATGCACCGGTCTCCCCTCTGAACATTTTTTACAGACAACTTACAACCTTCCTAAATTACAGGTTGTGTAGAAAAATAGGGGGTTATTGTATAATAAAGAAGACGACAGATCTTTAACTCTAACTGGACTGGTTGTTGCTACTGTAATTTATGCATAGATACTGATTCTAATTAAGTAATAGCAGAGGTTGCCTTTGAATTTATGAAGCTATAATCAGCTCCCTTGTGCTCAATAAATGCCACCGCTACAGTCTGTGGTGTTAATTTCACACTACAGTGGGAACTAGTGCTTGTTGCCAAATATACTCATAAGTCACAGACAATTTGGATTATTACTGTATTGTGTGCTGCATCAAGAAATGAACTAATCCTGACCACTTTCCAAAGTCATTAGTGAGTGTTTGTGTATGAGAACTCTTCTGACATTGATGATGCATATATATATATTAACATATATATATATGTTTAATTCTCTGAGAAAATAACTACTCTTTAGCTATCTGGTTAATGTCGTGCATGTAAATTTGAAGTTTTCCTTATATACTACCGCCCTTGTGTTGTTCCGTGAAGGATGGTGCCTTTATGGGTCTTTTAAGTAGTCGACATGATGAGATTTTTGTTAATTCCATGAGCTTGCTGGAAAACGTGTTCAACATCTTTCTCATTTCCTGTACGCAGGTGTTGACTCAGGTACTCACACTGAAGTTTCCTACTAGAGTCGCCTCCTCAGAATAGCATGCTTGCAATCATAAACAAACCGGCTCAGGTAAACAGAGTAGTTATCATTAGGTTGCCTTTGACCTTTGTCTAGGGGGAGCTGCATTTAGCAGTTGGGTTTTGTGAAATTCCACCTAGGACAGAATAGTATTCCACAGTTTATCTTATGCCAGCTGCTACAGAAGTTTCTTGCCGTCAGTGTTGACTGTGTTCCAAGAACAGTTGATTATAAGGGGTCTTCCTGAGGAAGAAGGCGGAGTGTTTTAATTCCATGAACAGCAGACTCTGGCAGAGGCCACAGAATTTTGTGTCGTGAGCCCACTCACATCCTGTCCTGAGGAACCCACTAGACTCTGGTACAATTAGTGGCATAATCAGAGAATCGTGTTTTCTTCTTCAAAGCAAACACAAAAGGCAGATGGCTCCTTGTGTGATGTTGAACTTGACAAAATCAAGATGCCAAGAGAGATGGAAAGCAGACAAAGAGTCACTGCCTCATTACACATCTTCCAAATAAAGTGACAGAAAGTATCAGTCCTTTCCTGTATTGCCTTCCATGCTCTCCTGAGACAAGACTCTTTCTAAACCCCGCGTAGCCTCAGGCTGGAACTGAAACCTGTTTTTGGTAACAGGATGGAAACACATAGGTGGAAGTTGTGTGCATGCATACGTGTGCACATTCATGTGCATGGAGAGGCAGCTGGGGGTGAAGTTGGAAGTTGTTTATGCTCTGATCCCATCTAGTAATGCTTCAGGAACAGATAACATGATGTCAAAGTAACATATAATCACGTTTTCTTCACCTAACTTTCAACACAAAAGACAAAGCCTACTATTTTCATACAAATACATAAACAAAAATCAAGAGAGCAACAATATAGATGAGAACTCCAGGAAAAGAATAGATGTGTCATATTACATAAATGTGTGGGTCAATAAAGATGCACAGCCTCTTATCTTGGAAGAAAGATGGACACCTTTAACAAATCTTGCTTACAGAGTAGTCTGGAGTCACAGTCTATATGTGATGGCCACAGAGGAGCACCAGATTGGTCTCTTCTCAAAAAAAAAAAAAAAAAAGAAGAGGAAAAAAAAAAAAAAACGCTGAGCAGCACTGCTAGATGGTAGCTTCTGTGGCCACCTCTGCCACCACCCCAACATTCCTGCCAGGGCTCTGAGAATGACTGGGCAAAGGGCAACAAAGGAGTCACATGATGCCTGCCACCTCTGCTCAGGAATTCTTCAGTCGCTTATCCTCTCTTCTCTCCTTGCCTCATCAAGTAAAGATGCTTGTCACAAGGCTGGTGACCTTTTTCTACTCCCAAGACCTACATAGTGGAAGAAAAGGACCAACACCCACAAGTTATCTCCAGACCTCCATAGGAGTGCTGTGGCACACCTACACACACACACAGACAAGGTAAATAAATAATTAAATCCAATTAACATGCAAAAGAGAGAGAGCCAGGTGCTGACTGCTCCTGCGCCTGTGTCCTGCAGCTGTCACTGTTAGGGTCTCCCAGTGCGCTCTAAGCTCCTCCAGAGAAACTCCACTTTCACACTTACTAGATTTCTCCAGCCACCTTTGACCCTTTGTCAACAGTGTTCTTTTAAGTGTTGACTCAGAATAAGGAGGGAAAAAAGCAAAGAAAGCATGTGGGGGTGGAGATGGGGTGGGGGGGGAGGACTAGGGTTGGGAGTGAGGGTGGGGATGGGGCTGGGAATGGGGGTGAGGTTAGGGGTGGGGGTGGGACTAGGGGTGGGAGTGAGGGTGGGAGTAGGGATGAGAGATGGTGGGGGTGTGGGTGGAGGCAAATAGTGAGATAGTCTTGAAAGATGGGAGCGGGTGACCATCAGAGACAAACTTCCACTGCTTAGTCTGGCCATCCCTAGTCCACTGTTCCTTACTTGATGTTACCTACCCTTTCCTTTTCCTCCTTTCCTCCTTCCCCCTCTCCCTCTCTCCATCCCTTTGTCCCTTGCTTTCTGCTCAATGTGTTTGTTGAAAAACTGTTCATTAATTTGACCCAAAGTATTGAAATTGACATGGGGTTTTGGATCTTTGAAGCCCATTTCAGGCAAGAGCTGGCTGTTCCTGTCCCTCTCTGATAGTGGGCAGCAGCTAGCCATCAAGTGTGATCTCAGACACTGGACTCTGCTCTAGAGCGTGAGGACTTTTTAAAAAATTATTATTAAAAAGAAAGAAGGAGAAAATCATTATGAATAATACCCATTCCCTAATGAAAGGGTAAATAAAAATGTCACAGTCCAACTGTGGGCCTCTCCATGCACAGCTATTTTGAAGGTGAAGAACGGTGTTCCCAGAGCCTTTGGGCAGGCTATTGCTTTATGTTTCTCAAATAGCATGGTAGCCTGAAAGTTTGGAAAGGCATTTATTTGCTTTATTTATTTATTTAAGACTCAGACTAATCAGAATGACAACCACCATAGGCACAGAAAGAATGAAACAAAACAAAGTAAAACCCATCTTGTTCTGTGTCTAGCTCACTTTGGTCTTGAACCCCGAATTTTTCTGATTTTGGAAAATGGACTGATGTACCCATGCTTAGGCATGGACCACACTAAAATACCTCACCCCCATTCACACTGTAACTGCTTCTTTAATTCTCCTAAATATATTCTCTAGGTAGATATTTGCCAAGCTTTAACTTTTTTAACTTCTAGAGTTTTCAGATATATTTCATAGTCTACATGAGAGCTAAAAATACACCTGACGATCCATCTCTGACATCTCAAACACTATGCTGCAGTCACCCAAATTGGAGTTTCATGGAATCCTAAATAAAGAGATGAATAAATTATTAAACCCAGTAGTTCCCAAAGTTCCACTAATACATCTACTGAGAGAACTTGTTAAGAATTCAGATACTGATGAGGTTTGTAAATACACAAAACATACACATTGCTAGGTAAGACGGGTAAGTGCCACATCTGAGGGCTACAGACCAGCGAGTTTTGCTTAGCTGCACAGACCATGCCATGAGCTGCATCTCCAAGGTTGCAATGGCATCATCCAGGACATTTTCATGTTCCTTTGCAGTCTGTGTCCTTTCCTCACCCTCATCCATAGACCTCAGGACACACTGCTTGTCTACCTTTTGCCTCTGTAATTCTGCCTTCTGTAAAACTTCATAAAAACAAAACCATAGGCCTGGCGGTGGTGGCGCACACCTTTAATCCCAGCACTCCGGAGGCAGAGGCAGGCGGATCTCTGTGAGTTCGTGGCCAGTCCACAAGAGCTAGCTCTAGGACAGGCTCCAAAACTACAAAAAATAGAGAGAAACCCTGTCTCAAAAACAAACAAACAACAACAAAAAAAAAACCCCACAAAATATTGAGACTTTTCTGTTCAACTCTCTTTCCTAGTATAGTGTTCATGAGATTTCTTTGCAGTTTGCCATTGATTTAGCAAATGCAGGTGATCTGGGCATTTCTGTGGCCACACTTTGGAAAGCACTAATTTGTTTCAAAATCTTTGTTTCTGAAGTAAGGGGAGTAAGGTACAAAGAATGTGAATGCCTGATTTGAGGGGAAACATTGCTGAAATATTTGGAACTTGTGTCTCTTGGAGACATTCATTCCTTTGAGTAACTTAGTTTCTCTCTACCCATCTGTGACAAGAAACGGAATCCTGAGGAAACATCAGGAAATACTTCTTATTTTCAGTTCATGAACTAATAACAGGTGATGCAAAGTATGATGGAATTTTTTTCCTTGTTCTGTGAATTTATTATCAGACATTACCTTAAACTCAGAAAAATTCACTTAAAAGACTAATTATTAAAAACAAAACAGCTCCATAATATTCTTGACAATGGTGTATTTCCTGACTTCAATAGACATTTCTCAAAATAATATACACAATGGCCAACAAGTACACAATAAAGCTGCAATGATATATTCTCTCAATCCAGAATGCCTGTTCAGAAAAAGACATACACTAGCAAATGCTAGTAAAGATGGAGGGAAGAAGCAGATAAGAATGCAAATTAATATAGTCATGGTGGAAAACAGTATGATGGTTTCTCAAAAAAACTAGAAGGAGAGCTGCCATATATGGTATATACATATATATACACATATATACATACATATTATATATATATATATATATATTAATGGGTATATACCCAAAGAAGTGAAGTCAGCATGCTGCATTGTCACTTCCGTTGCAGTGACATCAACGATAATAAGAAGCAGATTGAATCTAGTTGTCCGTTGATGGATAAATGGATAAAGGATCTATCATTTGTATGCATATAATGTATATAATAGAATATTATACAAGTCCAAAAGAAAGACATTAGCATTTAGGCAGCTTAAATGCAATGGACAGCAGTGTGTTAAGAGATTGAGTCATGTATAGAGACCAGTGCTGGACAACCCTCACTTACATATGGAAGTTCAACAGCTGGCCTCATAAAAGTAGGTTGTGGGATAATAGTCAGCAGACTCTAGAAGGGCATAGGAGAAGGGTGGGTGGAGAAAGGGCATTCAGCAGGCACAGAGTCGAGAGTAGATAGGAGAAACAGCTTTTAATGATCTGTATTACCATAGGATTTTTGTAGTTGACAACAGTAAAAAGAATGCTAGATATTTCCAGTACAAAGACCAACACATGTCTGAGGTTGTGGACACACCAGGCGCCCTGATCTGGTCATTGCATATTGTACACATACATGGAAGTGTTACATGTGTGCATCAGATAGACTTGTTTCTCAGCTGCCTAGTTCCATGGTTTTCATGAGGAAACTGGTCTCACTAATGTGGAGGTGCCAGAACGATGAATCTGTCTCTCAACCTTTTCTAGATCACAGGTCTCTAAGAGTCTGCTTTTGGAGCTCATGACAGAGAAGTTTCAGGGCCATACAAACAGCTGAGTAAGAAAAAACAAGATCAGTAAGCCCTAGTCAGGGGATGGTTTGGGCAGGTCGCATAGAGCCTGGTACAGCTCCAAATAACGCTCCAGGATACTCAACGCTGTTTGCAGCCACCCTGCAAGATTTGTGATATTGGAGACACTTAAGACCTATGTGTCTCCATAAGACCTATACCCAGGCAAGAAAGCTGAACTACTGAGAGGAAAACTAATCTGATTGAGCTAGTTCCTGCAGGAGTTACACAGCCAGTAATCAACTTCGTCAATCAGCTGTTTGCCTGTCACCATGGCACCTAGGTCCTGGTCCATCACATGCTATCAACCACCCTGGACTGGTCTCCAACAGGCTGGAAACACATGTCCACTGCAGGTCAGGGAAGGTCTGGAAAGCCCTTGCCATCTGACCATCACAGAATCCCTTATAAAGGACTGCTATTGATGACTTGTAAATCTGTTTCCCTTTTGTTGTTGTTGCTTCTCTGAAAACTGGGAGTGCCTCCAAGGCCATAAAAATAAAATTAGTTAATCATCCTCCAAGAAGTATCAAAAAGAAGGCAAAATAGCAGTGTGCCGTCTTTAAACAAGCGGGCAGTCCCAAAGTGGACCCAGACTTTCATTTATAGATTATTTTCTAGGCTTCAACACTAAGAGTGGGTATGAGGACATTACTGTCCTGGTGATGAATGCCCCATCCTGGTATTCAGGAGACCTGTGGTCTCTTGCACTACCAGAGCTCTAGACACGATGGATGATTCTGTACTGACTGACTTCCATAACCCTGCGAAGCTCCAGAGAGTTGAGGCATGAGCCTGCCAAGAAAGTAAACACACTGGAGGTGTGAATTATGCTTATAATTAAATTATATATTCACATATAAATTTGTACATTGCAGCAAAATATAATAACTTGGAAGAATTTCTAAATAACACTCAAGAACATAATAAATGTATTTTTAAAGTCATTAAAATAGCCGAGTTCATCAATATTTCTCAGCTGCTTTCTTCTGCATCTCAGTGGCTGACTACTTACTCCTCTTTGCTTTGAATCCCTGTGGCTTCCTCTTACCCTTTTCAAAGTCTAACCAGTGGTCAAGTTTCTGCTTCAGCATCAGCCACCATGAATTCCTAGAATAGTGCACAGAGCATCCTATGCCTTTCCACAGTGTATGCTCTCTTCGTTATTTGTCAGCTCGACTGTGAAGACTCACTTTTGTCTTTCCAACATCTGGTCCCTGGCTCAACATCCTGATGTTTTACTGTGATCACAAGCAGTAGAGATACTTAATGGTACTTCAGTGCCTTCTTGTCACTGTGTCTGCCAACCTGCAGCTCCCTTTCCTACATCGCCGGCAACTGACATCTCACTTCTCTTCACTTTTCATCTCTTAGCATCACGCTGTAACTCCATTGGCTAGATACAATCCACACCTTTGACAGAGAACTCAAATGGGATGCTCCTGATGATCTTCCTTCATACGTTCATACTCATGACCCAAGAGTGGTTATTCTCATTCCCCGCAACTGAGTAGCTTCCCCACCTGTGATTTCCTATTTCTGCCCTTCAGGGTCGCTTTTGTTTCATTCCTAATGAACCAGATTCAAAGTCTATCAGGACCTCTAATTCATGTTGCTGACTTTATGAGGTCATACTTTTCTCATTCCAAAGCCCATGGTTGGTCACATTAGGTCTTTTCTCATCCTCAATCTTACCTGCTTCCCTTCATCCTTTTCTAATGCTATTCCAGAAAACCTTATTCTGGGAAGCATGAGTGTTTCTGGAGAAAATATCAGTCTTGGAAATAATTGTCACAATAGATGTGTAGAATCCAGTGAGCCATCAATGCCACTCAAAAATTTTACTCATTCTTGAAATTAACACCTGACCTTCGAATTCTATTTATTTTCAAGTCAACTTTCTATTGCAAACACCTGTCACAGATTATGCCAGAACCTGTGGACTTTCTTTTCCTATGATCTCTCCATGGTGTCACGTGAGTTGCTCATGCAGCACCTGCCTTTTAGTTTCACTGTTATCCTCACATAGATACAACGCTCACTCACACATCTAGGACTTCCCTGGGAACTTTGGGTAAGTGGGATGTTACAGAATTATTAACACAGGGTAGTTGACTATCTCTAGGACAAATCTTTAACCAGTGGAAGGAGGAGTGATAAGGGAAATTCTGATTTCTCCATTGTGCCCCCTGAGTCTTCTGCAGTACTTCACAGGTTCTCCACAAATGGACCTCACACAACAAGACAGCGGTCACCACAGAAATACCCCTTCTCAAGGTGTTCTGCTTCTGCTCCTTCTCCATCTCCTTTCCTTTTTCACCATCTCTTGCTTCCCTGGAATTATGACACACACAATTATACAAACACACAAACACAAGAAAGGTACTAGAAATCAACTTTCTTGCCATAGGCTATTTGCGGAATAATCCAGGATAGGATATTGCCTCTCTTTTGGTAAGCTTTCTTGAAAAAGAGAAAACTTCCTATTTTAGAGGTAACAAGTGCACCCAGGTGTGAAAATGTTTTACCTTTCTCACACCACAGATGCAAACTGAACTATCTCTCTCCATGCTTAGCCATAGTTTGAGAAAGGAGGCTTCATTTCTTCAACCTGACTCTAACTGGATTCATGGTTTGGTTCCTTCTGAAGGGTCATTCTTGGCAATTCTCTTCTCATTGACATTACTGGCTCATTTTCCTATTGTTCCTTACCTAGGGGTTACAGATGTGCACAGATGTCATAAAAATTCTTCTCTAAAACATATTGCTCTTCTGCTTTTACCTTCCATTTTTACAATTGAAGAGTCATTAACACTCTCCCCCTTGCCCTTACGTCCTTGAACATATTCCTCATATACCATCACTCAAGCAAAGGACGGCAATCATTTATATAGCCAATCAATTCAAATGGCAAAAGGCTTGAATGTGTTGCCTGCTACCCACAATGCTCTTCTTTCAAATTCCACCTGTCAAACTTTTCTCCCTTAGGAGCCCATTTTAATGTCATCTTTCTTTTTAAATGCCATCTTGGATAAACCTTCCATGATGTTGAACATGTTTTAAGAAAACTTTCATTGATAACTTCCTCTATATCAGGCACCAAATAAAAGGAGATGAAAGCAGTCCACACAGAGGCAGAGCCATCTCTCCTCAGGTACATATTCCTCAAGTAATCAAGAGACAAAAAAATATGGAAAGGCCATGGTCCTGAAAAGGTAGTTTGTTTACCTTTGTTAGTCTCTCAGATGCTCTCAGGGGTCCACAGTAGTAAAGCCATTTCCATAAAAATATTAAAGCACCACGTGGCTTTCCACCTTGCTAGTATTTGTACTGATGATGCAAAAGTAATACCAGATAAAATTTCTTGGCATCTTAAAATGATCCAGAGCAGTAGCATTAAACCAGTCACTGGAGTCTTTGCTGCCACCAACTCACAGTAAAATAAATGCCAGTTTCGCTTGAGAATGTCCTTGGTAAAGCAGTAAAAAAAATTAGTTTAAAATCTCAGTTCTTGAGTGCTCGACTTTAATAGTCTATGTGGCAAAAAGAGAAATACAGTGTGCAGAGACTGTCTCTACTGGAGAGGAGGGAGTGTTGTAAGATTCAGGAAGCTAATGAAACTCAAGATTAGGAAACTCAGACTTGGGGGAATCAAAAAGTCATGAAACTCAGTAGGCCCTCCCCCAAAGTTATATTAGTAGGTAAGTAATCCCTAGGGCAGAGGAGACTTTGCCTGCAAGTTGGCCAGGGCTTCCCTGAGATGTGCTTTTGGGAAGCTGTGGACTGTATGGGCTCTTTACATAGCTATCCAGTCACTCGTGCTCCTGTCGGCAAACCTCCATCCATGCTCCTGAGGTAGCTGCTGGAAACCCACTGAATCCCTGGACTAGATAAGGCTGTCCTGGGAGCCCAGGCTGGGATGAAGAGGCATTTGTTAATACTGCCTCAGGAGAAGTCTCACAACAGATGGTTAAGTCACACAGCAAGTGTTTGTCTCTAAAGAAAGGTGCTTCTGCAATTTTTAAAGTTGTAAACAGGATTGGCTTTCTTTTTGGGAAAAGCCAACTTTAAAAGGGAAGATTGATGAGCAATCAAAAGTCGCTTAGGTTGTCAATGATAACATTTAAGCTCTCAAGTAAAAAATTGGAATCTGGGAAATATAACCCCTGTAAATTTGACAACTTGCTTATATCTGATGCTTTAATATGAGATTGGTGGTGATATTAACAACGTTTTCATCCTATGCAATGAAATTTGTCAGTGTTTCGAAGCTTGGTGGACCAAGATTTTTTTCTAATGTCCGAATCATGGACAAGAGATCCTTAAATTGAAAATAGAGCAGTGAATTTTGATGTAGTAGAGTATGAAAGTTTACAGTAGTTTCAGACGCCTGAACAGGCTAACCTTTAAAGAAGCCAAAACTTGGCAAATTTTGATGTATTTTAAAGAAGGAAATCAGCAATTATCTCAACAGGCTATTAAAGTAGATTTCTTTGTTACAAATATGTATGTGTGTGACCAGATTTTTTTCATATACGCCAGCTAAGGCAGCATAGCCACAGCAGACTGACTGCAGCATCGGACACGGAGCACAGCTGTCTTACAGCAGACATGAAACTGATTCACGAAGTGCAAATTAGCTCTACTCTTCTCACGAATTATATTTTGTTTTAGAAATTATGGCCTATTAAAAACAATCAAAAAGTAAACTAACACAGAGGTATGAAAATAAACACCGGTTAGACATATTATTCTGCCTGCTCCTTAGTAAAGGGGCCAGGCAGATACTACAAACAGTTCAAAACAGAGAACAATTCTAACTTAAACAGGAGGAAGATGGGTAAAAATGAAATGTAAATGAAGGCAAATAGGTTTCTAGAATAATCTGAGCCAGGTAAGACAATTTAAATGTTTATTGGTCATCTGTAATTCACAAAATTGTGAAATGCCTCAAAGAAGAGAAAATCTAGAATTTGGCAACCCAGACAGGATATCGCTTAAAGAATTCGCAGTGTTTCACTGATGAAAATCTTCCTAAAGAAGTTCCGTTGGGGCCTTGAGGTGCTGTAGGTGGAATCTAGGACTTCATGCATGCTGTCTCTACTCAGCATCAGGGCTTATTCCCAACCCTGCAAATTATTTTTCTTTACAAAAAGATTAGTGATGCTAATAGGAAATGGATTTGCTTTTGTTGTCATAAGATAATGTAAATGGATACTTTAAAACTTTCTCATCTAAAGGAGGTCCAGTTAAGATCCAGTGATGACGGTGTACCAGAAGCCAGAGGCCTTGAACCCGACCCGTGACTCATAGTGATGAACATTTAACGCTAAGGCTGATGGGACAGTGGGGTATTCTATATGATACACTGAAGCATCCATTATCATCAGCATGAATGAAGAGGGGCTGGAGAAGCAGTAACAAGGAGAAGCAAAGAGATTTTTCTGCTGTGGATTTTGTTTTGGTTTTGTTGTGGTCTTTTTGGTTTGTTTGCTTGTTTTGTATTTTTTTTTGAAGTTTCTTGATTGCTTACTTTAATTTGTGGGAGGGGGCATGGCAGGGATGAGGGGAGGATGGGAGAACCGGGAGGTGAACAGAATTGGGGTGTATGATGTGATTCTCTCAAATAGTCAATAAAGATGTTATAAAAATTCTCATTTCAAAATTTTCTATAACTCATATATAGACACACACACATACATGCACACATATATATGTATGCCATATAAACAAAATCCCCTATAAAGCTACAGCTTTTAGTAGTGTAAAGATTTCTATGACTGAAAGGCTTGTAAACACTGTGGTGAGGATGCAAAGCCTTCTCACCAGCTCTGATGTGTGTGGTCCCTTTGTCCACATCCATCCTTTGTTGATAGCTAGGGTGAGAGGAAACTTCAGTGTGTTTTCACTTTGTGTTTCTCCAGTGGCACTAAGGCTGACTTTTTTTCTATGCTTATTGGCCACTTTTATTTCGGCTTTTGAGAAATACCTGTTCATTTCTTTATCCTACTTATTGATCGGAATGTTTGTTTCCTTGCTGCTCAGTATCTTGAGTTCTTTTGTATTCTGGATATTAACCCTCAGTCAGATGCAGAGCTGGCAAAGATTTTCTACCATTCTTCACTCTGACTCCTTTACTGGATTCACTGTTTTGTCCGCTGTGTGGGAGGTTTTGAATTTCATGCAATCCCATTTTTCAATTCTGGGGATTACTTCCTGAGTGACTAGAGTTCTATTCAGAAAGTCTTTGCCTATTCCCGTATCACACAGTGTTTTCCGCCTTTATCTGCTAACAATTTCAGAGTTTCAGGTCTTATACTAATGCTTTTGGTTGATTTGGAGCCCAGTGAGAGTTGAAGATAAGAGTTCCAGTCTCCCCCATGCAAATATTCTATTTTCCCAGCAACATGTGTTAAACAAACTGCCTTTTCTCCGAGATGTGCTGTTGACATCTTTGTCAAGAACCAGAGGACGGTAGCCGTGTTATTTTATAGCCAGGTTGTTTATTCTATTCCATTAGTCTATGTGTCATTTTGTACATGTGTCAGTACCATGCTGCTTTGTTACTATTGCCCTGTAACGTAACTTGCAGTCAGGTATGGTGATCTACCCAGCATTATTCTCTTTGCTAGGTATTGCTTTGATCATATGTGGATTTTTCATGCTTCCAAGTGGATTTAATATCTTTTTCCTGTTTCTGAAAAGTGGCATGCTCAATGTGTGTGGTATGCCTACCTGAATATGTC
>JAQHUG010000105.1:4574022-4592338 GCA_028555095.1 Dicrostonyx torquatus | reverse complement strand
GGCTATATTCTGTTAAGCCATTGCTGAAAGCAGCTTCTTTATTAACCAATAAAAGCAACGCATACACAGAAGAACTTCCCACACCCAAAAGGTATGGAAGGAAGGATGGGAGCACTTGATCTCAGTGTTCACTCACCACACTTCCCTGGGGGGTGGGACACTGAACTGCATAGAGAACAGTCCAACTGCAACAGCCAGTCTTTGCTCTTCTTTATAATGGCAACACCTTGCTCACAGTTTCTTCTTCATGAGTTTTTCTCAAGATACACAACCACCAGGCAGGGCTCTTGACCTTCAGAGGCAGGCTGTCCCTGCCCATTGCTTTCCCTACCTCTCTACACTGTTCTCCTTTGTGTCACCAGACAGCCTCCTATCTGCTAGCTGCTGGGGAGAGTGGAGCTGGGCTCACGAGGCAGCTAGATGGCAGGCATGGTGATAACTGCTACAAGGTCTTTTTCTTGGCTTCATTTTTACTTCTTTGTCAACTCTAGGTGTATTTCAAGAGATGGGAAGTGATATAAGCTGAGACCTTCTTGAAGCGTCCTTTAGTTTTGCTGTAGATGGTTTTCTAGAAAAGTCCTGATTAGCAGGTGTGTTCTTGATTTAATTCCTTTAGCTTAACAAGATAGAAGAGGCAAGAAATAGAATTAGAGCCCTTAAGCACAAATTCAAACCTGATCACTTAAAACAGCTCCATTTGTGACCTATAATAATTAGTCAATCAACTGGTCAGTATTTAGTAAATATTTGGTTGTCAAAAATGAATTTTAAAAAATGTCTTGGCAGATGTGATCATTTATGCAACTGTGGCAAGAGTTATGGTTTGATCAACAACTCTATGACTGGTTTTGAAGTCCAGTCCACAAAAGGGTTTCAATACTTTCCATGATAAACTTACTCAAAAACCTATGGTTGAGGGAAGCATAGGACTTAGGGATAACTTGGATTTTTTTTTCATTTATCTAAATAGCATAATGCCAAACAACCTTCTAAATATGCATGTTTTTACCCATGGACAAGCCCTTAGTCAGAGAACCCTTTTTGCTGTGAGCTGTAATGAAGTCAGAGGATTCATTCCATCAACACAAGGTGCTGCAAATTAGCGACTATTGAGTGCTCAGCCCTTAACTCCTCTAAGATTTGGGGAACACTGCAGAAGATGAGGAAGAAAGGCCATGAGAGTCTTAAAATAGGGACAAGGGCTATAATACACAGTCGTTGCAACTGCAAGCTCTCAACACTGTGAATGACTGTGCTAGGTCTTCAAAAGAATGAGCCCGTCAATAATCAGGCAAGGATGAAGAAAAATCTTGGGGGGGGTGCTAAACTATTTTCTGTGGATGGATTCAGGGAAAGGAAGAGTTTTTGCCTTCGATTGTGTACCCACTAACAACCACACGAGATTTTACTGGACAGTCCCAACCCAACGTTCATACACAAGGCTTTGGCTAATCAGTGGGACACAAAGCAAAACCTAAACTCATGAGTCTGGTATCGGGACAGGTAGGAACCTGAGAAAGGTAGGAGAGGTTGAAGGGGGACAACAGAGGGTGTAGGGAACTGAATGAGTTATATACACATAGTATCTGCAGTGTGTGTGTGTGTGTTTATGTGAAATTGTCAAAGAATTGATCTAATGTTTTACAAAAGCCTGCTGCTTGCTTGTCATTGCTGTGCCTCTTCATGTGCAGAGCCCTTTAGTTTTCTGTATTTCTGGTCAATTAGCCCACCTTATCCTAGAAACTGCAAATTGCCACTTTGCCTGTGCTAATTCCATTTGCAGGCAAAGCAGCTGCACTTGTAAAGCCTTCTGCAGTATTATGAGACATTTTCATTCAGAGGATTCCAAGATCAACAGGGCATCTTCTTGCCTTTTGACAGCGACCATTTGTTTGGAAGAACGTTTGCTAGGGTAATGTGGCATGAAAATAAAATTACGACCACTGGAAAAGTTTGCAAGCTAAAGAGACAGAGGAGGCAGAGTCGAAAGGAGACAATGAGACATGGCAGTTCTGAAAACAGCTTCTGTGACACCATTGTGAAATGGCAGCTAGTGAGACCTGCCCCTGCTGGAGAACAGGTGCACCTGGTCAGAACTTCTGGCACAACGGGACTTTCCTAGTTCATGATTATTATTTCTTACATTAAAGTCCTTTCTTTTATAGTCAAGAGAGCATTTTTGAGGCTAAAAAAGAAGCCAGTGTTGTTGCCTTATGGCAATGTCTTTAGAAGAGGGCTAAAATGTTTCTTTAATTAAAAACAATAGTTTGAGTTGCCATTTTCAAGTTGGACGGTTCCCCTAGTGATCTGAAGTGCCTTCGTGAAGTTGTTTGACCAAATTACTGTTCCCAAGAATTGACGGTCATTGTGGTCTACAAGCAATAATTTTAGCTATTTGTCTAGGCAATAATATTTGATTAATTCAGCTCAATTGTGTACTTTTGACCAGTTATTTCACAGAGTGTATATTAAAAATCAATTAAAGGAAAAGACTCATAGACCTATAAAATCTTATCTAAACATACAGCATAGATGGTTAATTTGTCCTCGGATCCTCTCATTTTTATAACTAAGTTGCTGGGCAGTCTTGTGGTGGGGGAGGGCTCTCCTTTTAAGAGTTCTTTCCTTATCTTCTTTTTACCACTTGTTTTACATGGGAAAGGAAGGCTATGCTTAGCAGTCCTGCCAATCAACTGCAACCACAGTGTTACTACTTCCCGTTACCCCAACACTCACTAGCTTCCATTCTTCATATTTTGTACTAACAACAGTATGTAGAGAAAAAATTCTATGTGCATAAAACAACTTCTGCCAGAGGCCCCTCGTCATCTCTAACCTAGGGCATTAGCAAGGAATCTGTGCCTGAGCCTTGTGTGAGGGCAAATGCCTTACATTTCTGCCCCACTTTGAAAGATCTGTTATTTTATCAAAGGAAAACAGCATAGCTCTGACTCATACTAGTTGGGTGTACTGGTTTGAGCCTACATTCTTTGAAATTTCATTTACTCACTAACTTATGAAAAGCCTGCATGTGCTGCTAGTTTGCAAATCATGGCAGACACCCGCCTAAAAATCCTATGGAATGATTGAAACTTCTCTCATTAAACAGGGTTGGCCAATGGTAACCAGTGGAGTGTTGTGGGATTGCTGGTATATGACTTATGAGGCCAGATAATAAATAACATCTAGATGACCTCTGGTTATTCAATTAGGAAGCAGTCAGGACCACGTACTTAAGATGTTTTAGGTGCTGTCTGCAAACGTCCATGCTTAAGTAACACAAAGAAGAACTGATTGAGTGCCCGGTCTTGAACCAGAACCCCAGCCCTAGTCAGCTCTTCAGATGCTCGCCAATCATATTTATACAGCAAGCTTGTGGGGGCCTCATCAGCAGACACTCAACCAAGCCACTCTGCAATCCCTTAGAGACTGTGAAGAAAATGGAGCTGTTTTACGTTGTCATATTTTAGAGATAGTTTATTAGGCCGTAGTAGAAAATTGATCCACAGCCCCTAATATAGTGCATGCTAATTTTTTAGCCAGCTACTCATGTGTGAGAAAGAAAATAATGCTCTTTATTCTTCTATAATTCAATTTAATCCTGATTTTAAATTCTATTTGGTATGATGATGGGGGAAAACACCTTACTCAAAGCTGGGATGAGTCAGTAACTTCAGATTTTAAATCAGTTCGTTTTAAATCAGGACTTTTTTTTCTCACTCCTCGTTTGCATAAGCACAGCATATATAATTAGGGAGGGGGTTGTAACTCATCTACCACCATGATACAAGGAATGCATGCAAGTATCTGTAGCCCTTTTAATCCAACCTCAACAGCCTCCACTAAAACAGCAAAGGAAATGCATGGCAGTAGGTATATTACTAATAAGGGAAATAAAGACCGACTCCCAATATTTTTTCTAGGTCAGTGCTTTTCACTGTTTTATCAGCTCTAAAATTTCATTAAAATCCAGGGGAATTGTACAGGGCATAGAACAAGCCAATAAAGTCCCACTTAAAATTCTATGGCTTCTTGTGGAGTTAGAAGGCCAATTTTAATTTAAATGTGTAGATCCTTTGAAAGTTCTTTCCTCTGCCATATGTGATGAGCTGCCCAGGAAGGTTTATTAACACCCAAAGCTAATTCAGAGGTGGGGATGGCAAAGGAAGCTGTTCTAATGTGAGTTGATTCTTTTAAAGAAAGGCATGTGTGGAGGAATTTACACTGAATGCCATTACTACTTAAATTTATTTTTTATGGTATTTTTTTTACCTTTTTGGAGTAACTGCCACTAACCTGTCCTAGAACCAGACAGAAAATGAGTGTGTTTTATAAGTGACAAAACCTGTCAGTAATAGAACTGTGGTTTGTTAGCTCCCAGGATGGGAGTTATCATATAGCGAATCACAGTTTTAAATGGGTATAGCACAGGACTTGGGAATAGCTTCATCTGTGGCTAACAGCCAGGGCGAGCCATAAAGTTTCACATCCCTTCCTACGGTGCAGCTCAGAAACAGAGAGCGCACACACCTCCACTACACTGCCTTGGAAGGCTTTCTTTTCCATTCCTAGCCTTTGTCTCATTTCGGACTAGAATTTTAGTGGCTTTCATCGCATCTTATGTTCAATTATATCTCCAGGTTTGGACCATTTTGTCAAAAGTAACAGCCTTAGACGCATCCCTGCTGCACAGTTCCCCTTTTATTTTTATCCCAGCAATTCACTTGTTAGCTTCTCTAATTCTCATCCAAGCTAAAGGATGAAATCAATACACTGAGAGGACAATAACGAGAGAAACCTGATTCTTTCCTCAGAGAGAAACTTTTGTGGCTCATTTGTCCTACCTAGTTTCCTTGCTATTCATTTTAGGGTTATTGTTACCCATTCATTCAGTCTGTAGATGCACCTATATTTTTCTAAAATATATACATACATATACATACAAATACGTGCATGCACACAGAGTTATTTCATCATTTCATTTTATTGATTCTGGTGCACTTTTCGGTATGTGAAATCACATAATAAGGGGATATCATAGCATATTACACAATGTAATGACAGCTGGAACAATAACATCAATAATGATCAAGCCAAGGAGAAGTGAAAAAGACCATGTTATAGAAAAGACTGTGACTAAGGTTTTAAAGTAAGATGATGTCTATTGTAGGTCACACATAAAACCAGTTCAGAAAACAAATACGTTCGAGGCAGGGTGAAAAACTGGGATGATGAGGACAGAGTGTAATTACCCTCATAAAAAGTGACATGGTAAATTGCAGGAAGTGCCAATTACCTTGTTTCTTTGAATTTCCACCGGAGTGTTGGGAGATCTCCATGAAGTGTAATCTTGGGGTATTCTACTCAAAATCAGGAAACTCAGCTCTCAACAAGGGCATCTTGTTCCCTAAAATAGTCTCACCAAGGTCTCCCTGGATTGCAGAAGTGTTTCCTGATTCGGGCATGTTCTTATTCCTCACCAGTGGCACAGGGAGTGTCTAGAAGCAGGTAGGGGGACAACAGCTGTGTTGTGTGGTAGACTCCAAGGTCACAAAAGATTCGCACTTTTCTTCTGGGCCATAATCTTAGAGTGGAGCTTCTCAGTAGAGAAGACGCCCAGCCTATCCTGTTTCTTCGCTGTGAGTATCAAAAGTATTATGAATGTCTGTGTACTATTTGTCCCTATGAAAATCCTATAGTCAACAAACAGTATGAGCTATGAACAATAGATAGAACCTTGGGAAATGTAGACTCATGCATTATTTATAAGCATAATGCTGTCTCCAAAGCATAGATGCAAAGAGCCTAAGGGAAAAAAAACGACAAAATCAGAGGCAGCTGGGGCACAGACAGACACAGCTGATTTCTCCCTGGCATTCAAAGGGTGTGTAGCATAAGATGTTATAAGTATAATTAATCACATCACTAAATTAATGGAAAGGATAATTCAATTAATACAATACCTATTCACTCCAAAAATAAGTGATTTGTTAATAGAAAAAAATATCATGTATGGGGTGTTTTATTGACTTGTTCATTGTCAATTATACAAACTAAGGGTTTCATCAAGGCATTCAGTACATGCATACAATACACTTCCATCATTTTCCTATGCTCTCTCTCCTTCTCTTTTCACATCTTAAATGGTTCCTTTTGTACAGTCTTCTCCATTTTTATTCCCTTAAATTTCAAATATAAGAGAAAATATGTAATACTTCTTTTGTGAGACTAGCTGATTGCACTTAAAATGATCTCAGCTATATCCATTTTCCTGAAAATGATATAATTCATTTTTTATAGCTGAATAAAACTCCATTGTGTATATGCCACATTTTCTTTATTCATCCATCCCTGAGATATGTCTGGGCTGTTCCCCAAACCTTGGCTGTTATGAAGAATATGCCAGTAAACATGGGCATGCTGGCAGCTCTTCTGGAACCTGACTGACATTTTTACTATTTTTAGAGCCACCTTGGCTGTCAAGTTGACATACCTGAGAAGAGGGAACCTTAAGTGAGGATTTGCCTCCATCAGATTGACTTATGGCAAGTGTAGGGACATTTTCTTGATTGCCAAGTGATGTAGGAGGGCTCAGCCCATTGCGTGTAGTGACATCCCCTCACACATGGCTGCTTAAGAAAGGTAGCTGAACAAGTTAGACCAAACAAGCCAGTGAACAGCACCCTCTATCAGTCTCTGCCTCGTTTCCTGACTCCAGGCTCTTGTTTTGAGTTCCAGCCTCAGCGTCCCTTGATAATAGACTATGACCTGCAGGATGTAGTAATACTTTTCCTCCCCAAGTTGCTTTTGCTCAGTGTTTTATCACAGTAACAGAAACTAAACCAGAACAAGTATGTACCTATGAATAACACAGATGAATCAGATGGTAGGTTTATTTTAAAATGTTCAGGGAACTCCTGTGCAGATTGCCATAGCAGCTTGACTAGTTTATGTTCCTACAACAGGACCTAGGTTTTCCTTTTCTTTGTACATCTTCACCCACATTTGATGTCTTGGGATTTCTTGATGGCAGCCTTTCTGATTAGGGTAAGACGAAATCTCAACTTCCTTCCTAATTTTGCAATTACATTTTTAATTGTTTTAGTTCGTATGCAACATAATGATTTCCTTATGGCATTTTATACATATATGTCATTGTGTTGGTCATATTCACTCCTCCATTACTCTCCCTCATCCCTCTCCCTCCTTACTCCTTCTTCCCTATGGATCATTCCTCAGTCGCTGGCCTATCTGCATTCGTGTCACACATGTTTACATACACACATGTGAATGTGCATGCTCTTGATTACCATGTCACGCATGTATACATACACATGTTCATGTGCATACTCTCGCTCACCATATCACACATGTATACATACATACTTTCATGCGTATGCTGTTGCTCACTATGTCACATGAGTATGCATATACACACATGCATGCACATGCTCTCACACACATATACAGTTTAATCTAGGTTCCATATATGAGAGAAAACATGCTATTTGCTTTTTTGAGTCTGGATTGCTTCTCTTAGCAAGATAATCAGCAGATTTCTTTTCTCACACTTTTCGACCCTGAAAAATTAAAAATCAAAGTGTGCTCAGTGTCTGGTGAGATCTTGTTTCCTGGTCCACAGGTGGTCCTTTCCCTGTATCCTCTCATGGCCAAGGGTTTTGTGTCTGCCTCGTTTATAAGAACACAATCTCATTCATGAGGACTCAATTCCCAAGTTCTCATGACTTCCCAAGGACTTCAGCTCTCAATTCTCTACCCTTGTGGATAAGGATTCTATTCCAACATATAAATTTGGAGGGTCATGTAAGCAATCAGAGCACAACTGAACTGTTTAGACATAGAAGAAAAAACCCAATATATTTGCGTATATTAAAGACAAGAACTTTTTATCCTTCAAACATCAAAATATAGGAATAAAAACCCAAGCAAGAAAAGGTGAGAAAGTATTTTCAACCAATATAACTAATGCATACGAAGAGGAACACAAAGGGGAAATGAGCTGGAACAGTTCAGCATTTAAGAGTACTGGTTGTTCTACCCAGAGGTTCTAGTCCCAGCATCCATGTGACAGCTCACAACAATCTGTAACTCCAGTCCTAGGGCTCTGACTTCCCCCTCATAGCTCCTGAGAACACTACACACATGCCATGCACAGACTTACATATAGGCAAAACACCCATAAGCATGAAATAAAATAATTTTTGAAATTTTAATAAAGAAAAGAAAGCCATGTAAACAGAAAGGTTAGTTAACAATTCAAGAAATGATTTATCATGAGAGGAAAGGAGCAAGCAACAGACCTACAAGGTGACTGATTTTAAGCAGAAAAAAATCAAAGAAAATAATATTTTCCATCTACTAAATTGGTAAAATCTAAAAAATCAAGTGCTGGCAAAAACTGAATTAACATTATATGTATATACCCATTGTCTCGAGAAATTTAAACTAATGTGAACCCTGCATCCATTTGTCGTCCCTCTCCCCTGAAGAAATTCATGAATGTATGCACCCTGCCTTAAGTAAAAGAGAGCTCAGAGTGGGGTCATTAAATCACCCAAGTCTTTACATAGGGGGGAAGGAACAGAAATGGGCATATTCTTACAGTGGAATGTTATGCTGTGAGATGATTCGTGACTCTTACAAACATAATGGTAAGTGGAGAAAAGTGACTTCCTGACTACTACATACATTATGAATCTGTGTTTTAATCAACCAAACCAAACCAAACCAAAGGATGAACACTTTGAAAAAGGCACACATCGTATAATTCCATCTATGCAACATTCAGTAAAAGACAAAAGTAAAGGGTCAAGAGATCCGTGACTTCCAGTGTATGGGGCAGAAAGGGATAAATAAACAGAATCTGGCCAGATTTTAGGGCAATCAAATTGCTCTGTAGATTGCACTACTGGGTGTGTCATAAAATCCATAGCATGTGCGAGGAGAAAGCCCTCTGTAAACCCCGCACTTGGTGATAAAGTGTGTTAAAGCAGTTGCTGCCTAAGGATTGCAAGGATGCCTATGCACAGTCATCTCGGGAGCACACAGGAAGTCCCAGGACCTTTTGGTTGCTTTGCAACAAACCTAAATCCATTCAAAAGGGAGAGCAGGAAGAGTAAGGGGAGGAGGAGGTTGAGGAGGAAGAAGGAAAGACGTTCTTGTTTTTTAAAATGAGAAAAAATGAAGAAAGGTTTAAAAGGAAAACAAAGGAAGCCAATACTGGGTTCTCCTCTGCTTGCCCCAGCAGAATTTAGAATAGTAATACCACGTAGCATACAGTTCTTTGATAAAGGAAGGCTTAGCCAGTCCAGTTGCTTCTCAAATTTAAAATACGCTCTCATATGTGATTCTGAAAAGATTGCATGATGAACCTTTCTTAGGGAAAAAATATCTATTCAACTGGAGATAAAGCAAAGAATTCAGATAATGGGAAGTCATTTCAATACAAACAGAAACTAACAACAGAGGCTATTGTAGTCACAAAACAGGAGGTAACTGCTCTAAACCCTGACCCTCCCCACATTAAAAAAAAAAAAAAACACTAAAAAAAAACCAATAATGGGTGTGATAGAAGAAGGTGGCTTTCTATTATTCTTTGTGTTTTATAGAAAAGCAACATATGTAAAAAAGGAAATCACTACGAAGATGGGTTATACACACTTAAACACCCCTACACATCCACATAAAGCATACTTGAGGCATGGTGGTTTTCATGCTGCAATTTCTTATTTAAAAGACTTACAAATCAGTATCTTGGATGGTTGAGAAATATTTTTGTGAAAAAATCAACAAATTTCTATTTTGCTCCTTTTTTCTTTGTCTATCAAAGAAATCTAATCACTTTCCACTCATTATCCCACTTTTACAATCAGTGTTCTCTTTTTCCTTTTAATGCCTGTAATTCTCTATCTGTGTAGATGATCACTGGACAAACTGGCAACACCCGCTAGAGGCTTTTGAGATGGTTTGTTGCTTTAGATCTTTCACTGGTCTTTGAATTATTTATAATTTACTTCATTCTTAATATGAAAAGAAAACAAGACCCTCATAATAACTTTATTTTTGTTAAAAGGAGAAATGAGATGTTTGAAGTGTCTTCAGTCCAGCGAATGTACTTAATGTTGTCCGTGGCATGATATCCTTGAGCCGAAGAATTCTGTCTACACCCTATTTATGTCCTCATGAGCTCAGACACATGGCTGATGCTAAGTAAATCCTTCATAAGTAAAATTCCACACTAAGTCTCTATTTTTCCTTTAGACTTAAAAATAATTTGAAAAAAATTTCTAAGAAATTATCATTAATTACTTCTCTAAGATTCCGTTTGGACTGCACTGGCTGTGTCTTCAAAGAAGGCCTTCAGCACTGAGTACTGGAGAATTTATATGGATCTTCTCTCAGGTAACTTCATCAAGTTTTCCTAATTCATTTGATTTATATTTTTAGAGCAATTTCAAAGGGCAGATGTATTTCTTTGTGTCTATGATGGCCAAAAAGAGTGTCCCTAACCTGACACCACTTACATTTCAATAGGAGCACACCTACAAGAAGAAAATACATGTGCCCTTTCAGATGACAGGAAAGTATGAAAAGATAACATATGTAAAAGGAGAAAATGACAAGATAGATGGCTTACGGTGTTCTTGGGAGATGCCCCTCTGGTAGCATGGCATTAGATCTGAAGCCATGAGTGACCTTTAAGAGTAAGGTAGGTGGATATCTTGGGGGAGGAACCTCACAGACAAAATATTCACTTAGTGGAAAGTGCAAGGATCAAACAAAGACACTAGCCTGAATAGATGAGTGAGTGGAGGGGCCGTTTAATGATATAAGAACAAGAGAGGGGTTAGAGGGGTAGGCATGTATGAGAAATCAAGGCATTGGTTTCAGATGTGTTTAGTTTGAGATGCCCATTAGGCAATGTAAGTTAAGGGCTAGCTGAACAATTCCCAGAGGAGTCTGGCAGCCAAAGTCTGTGTGAAATAAAGGCTTGGGTGTATGAGGGTGCATGTTTGACTAAATTTAACAATGTATAAGTTAAATAGGATGCTTCCTGTTAGCAGAGCAGTGCAAATCCCTCCACATCAAATAGTCCATTGCTTTGAAATATAAAATATATCTCAAAAAACATTTTTCTTTCAAAGCAACTTGTCTTTCCAATCTGTGTGCAGGAAGCAAAACTTTTGGGTTGTCTTTGTGAGGAGCCATGACAAAGAGCAAAGCAGGACTTCTCAGGGATTTTGCAGAATGGAGGTGTAGCGGTTGCCTTGCCGAACCCTGTGTTCACTGGCCCGGCTGTGCACAGCATCCCTCACAGAACTTCAGGATATTTTCTTTTCAGTGAAGAGGCGCTGTGGGTTAAGAGTCATTCTGTCCCTGGGCCTGGGGCTTTGACGGGAAGCCTTGCTCCTGCAGTGGGTTTTCAATGGAGTTAAGAGGATGTTCTTCCAATTAGCAAGTGGCAGCCGAGTGCAGGGCAAACTGTGCCCAGGCTCAACAGCCATTGTACCAGGAGACCACTCTGTGGCCTCTCTCCTGTGATCTTATCATTCTCAAATGCCAGTGTTTCCTGTTGATGATCCACGAAGCCGTCTCACAGCCTGGGCACAGCCTTCCTATGGCTCTGCCTCCTGCTCCTGGCCAATGCTGGGATTGTGGGATCAATGGATTTCAGTTTCACTGTGGTGCACCATGACACAGTTAATTTTGAGTGAAAGCTGCTTTAAGTCTTGATCAAGAGAATGAGTATGCTTCACAAAACTGTAGGGATGTGCATGGCAGAAAATTTCACCACCGGCCGCCTGGTGTCTCCTGGTACTAAGCTGATGTAATCAAGAAGTTATACAATTAACTAATGAGGAGAATTTATAAGCAAAATCCAAGCAAAAACAAGTCTCAAATTTGACTCAGATCTAATTCCAGTCTCATCTTTTATGACCAGAGACAAACAAAAATCTTCCCTCTATGACTTTGATTAACTCTTAAAGCATAACTTTTCATAATTCTCTTTGTTACTGGTACCTGCACACACGCAGCCACCCATTTTGCTCCATATCATCCCGTACTCAGAACTGAAACCTTTCACTAATTATCAGAAAGGAGAGATTCATTTTAGAAGTAGCTGGTGGGTTTCATCAACTTACAGAAGATTTAGAAGAAAGCAAGAAGGGACCCAGTGTGTGTCCCACTGACTTTACCCCCAAGACTGACTTCCCCATAGGTTCTGGGAAACTATCATCCCATGTACAAACTCACCCCCAGAAATCTCATGAACATTTAAACCCCAAGAGGAGGTAGCTTTGTCCTTAATTAAGAAGCTAAAACCAGATGCCAAGAAATATAACTTTCCCCATCATTACATCAGACTAGAATTAAATTTCTATTTTTTTTAAAATCTTACTTCCATGAGAGAAAGATTTGTATAAAAGTTGTGTTCATGGTTTTGTGCTATATCCAAAGTTTAAAGTTGTGGATTCTTTAGTGTGTTCATGTTAGGTGTCTCTTGTCTACTGGGTTATAGACAGAGTCTGCTCCTTTGTTTCCCAGAAGCCCAGACCCAAATAATCACACAGAAACTATATTAATTACAACACTGTTTGGCCTATTAGCTTAGGATTCTTATTAACTGACTCTTACATTTTAAAGTAACCAATTTCTATTTATCTGTGTATTGCCACAAGGCTTTGGCCTACCAGTAAGGTTGTGGTGGTAGTGTCTTTCTCCTTTGGCAGTTAAGTGGTATCTCTCTAACTCTTCCCACTCTCTCTCCTTATTTCTGTTTGAATTTCCCTCCTGGTTTTACTCCGCTAAGCCACTGGCCAAAACAGCTTTAGTCATTAACCAATAAGGCAACATATAAACAGAAGGATATCCTACATCACTGGACCAGTGAGTCTCAATCTGGGAAGGACTCTATAGGATAACTGGATGTGCTTTCAAAAATCTTAATGGCTAGGCTCAGTTTAAATAGAAATAAAATTTTGGAGAGTAGGACTCAGTAACATGCTTTGTAGCTCCCCAGGTGATTCTTATGTCCAGTCAAAGAAATAATCCATTGTATTGGTTCATTATAAATTATCTGAAAAGAAGCAAGAAAAAGGAACTAAATGGCATTTCGCATTTGTCCATATGACCTTTGAATATGAGGAAGAATTTGTGGAATCAGGGCAGACCCAGTACAAAAATATGTTGGTAAGAAACGCATACATAATTATGGCCAAGAAGCCCTGCTGTCCAGTGTGGCCATCACAGCACTTTGGTTGAAGTATTTTTATCCCCTAAACTTCAGGTTGACAAGAACTTCTTAGTGTTTCAGTATTAAGAGGAGCAGCCTTGAAGCAGTGATTGAGTCATAAGATGCCACCCTTAGAAATGTTACAGACTTAAGAAGGCCTTTGCAACCTTCCCTCCCTCCATCCCTTCTGTAACATGAGGCACAGCACTTCCCTTGGGACGATGTGACAAGACACCATCTTGACAGCAGAGGGGCTGAATGATTTAACCTTGGAGTACCCAGATGCCAGAACTGTGAAAAATAAGGTTATGTTATTTGCAAGTTATCTAGTTTGTGGTATTTATCACTGTTTTTAGAGATAGACTAAAGTGGGGCTCTGGCTAAAATGAAAATTAATCAGTTTTATAAACCCTGTAGGCAGGAAGGGACAGGCACAATTTTTCGGCCAAACCATGTGGCCAGCACAGTGAGAATTTGGCTAGGCTGGGTAATTCTTACCCTTCCCTTGTTAGTTTCTTTCTTTCTTTCTTTCTTTCTTTTTCTTTCTTTCTTTTTTCCTTCCTTCCTTGCTTCCTTCTTTTCTGTCTTCCACCCCTCCCTCTCTCTCCCTCTGTTTCTCTCTCTCTCTCTCTCTCTCTCTCTCTCTCTCTCTCTCTCTCTGTCTCTCTCTCCTCTCTCTTTCTTTTTTCTGTCATCAGATTCTTCAAAGTGATGGAATCTCTTCTATCCTCCCAAGCAAATCATCATTTATGCTAACAAGTGGATAATTACCACAACAAGTACATTTATTCTATTAATCCATCTTAAACTGTTCAGCATAACCATGGGCATTTTGATAGCTATTTGTGTGTTTTCTGTTTGAGAACCCCCCTCTCTACATTCACAGAGCAACATAAAGGAATTATTGCTCTTTATATCATCAGCCTGTTAAACAAAACTTTAACAACACAAATTTAGAAGGAAAATCATAACTATAACAGGCCATTGTTGTCCCTCCCATGAAAGTATTGTAAAAGTCCAAAAAACGTTTACTTTTCTAGGTGCAGGGAAAACCGCCAATGCTGAAATGTGTAGGAAGAGGCTGCTCATTCATTTCCTGGCTGGTCAGACCCAAAATAATCACACAGAAACTGTATTAATTAAAACACTGCTTGGCCAATCACTTAGGCATATCACTAACTAGCTCTTATATCTTAAATTAACCCATTTCTATTAGTCTGTACATCACCATGAGGTCATGGCCTGCCAGCAAGGTTCTGACAGGCTCCCATTGGCGTCTTCCTCCTTCAACGGCTACATAGCATCTTTCTGTCTCTGCCTACTCTCTCTCCTCTTCTATCTGCTTGGAATTCCCTCCTTGCCCTACTCTGCACTGCAATAGTCCCAAAGCAGATTCTTTATTAACCAATGGTATTCACAGCATACAGAGGGGAATCCCACATCAAAAGTGATGGGCCTGTATCATCTATTGATATGAATTGATGACAGCTAGTATTTATCTCCCCAATTCAAACTAACCCCATGCTACTTACCCCAGATTCTGTGCTCATTGCAGGTGTGTGTGTGATAGTACCACAGTCATCCTAGCCCCATTATATTTGATTTTTATGAGCACTCTGGAAGCATTTTAGATGCTTTTCCTAGGTATCATGCTGTACTCATAAGAGACCTGTGTCACAGCCGTCCACCATCAGGATCTTCCCGGAACCCTGTGTAAATCTCTACGTTTTGTGATTTGCATGTTCAGATGCATGGCTTCTACAGTGCAGCCATGCTTTGGGAAACCATCCCTTGCTCTACAGTGCTACAGGTTCTCATATTGCAGCCTACACATGACTGAGATATACCTATGGGATCCTGCTTTGAAGGCTGAGCATTTCATTTTCCCTTGTAATCAAGAATGCCAGCTGCCCTCAGTTGGTGGGAGTAACTTCACCTAAGCTTAGGCTACTATCTCAGAGGCAGCCCACATCCAGTGATTGTTATAGGTGTGGCCACAGAGGTCTAGACTGCTATCTCTTACCTCAGTACAACTACAAAGGACAATTCCAACATAAGAATTTCCCATGGTGTAGCTGAGGCAACCTTGACAACTATTATCCTCATTAGCTTCTCAACCAAAACTCATCCCCTTGCTGTTTAGGAGGTCTCTCAAGTAACTCCACAGAGCCAGGATAAAGGGTTTGGTTCCATGGTCCTAGGAATGACCATGAGGATGTTGAAGCTAACGGACATTTGAAACCTCAAAGCCCACCTCAGTGAGACACCTCCTACAACAAGGTCATGATTCCTAACAGTTATACCCACAGGGGACAAAGTATTCAAATATACAAGCCTATATACACAGGAGTTTGGTCATTCACATTCAAACCAGTACAATAAGAAGGAGTTCATTGATCATTTATGTTCCGTAGACTACCACTGGCTTTTCTCATGCTTCCCAGAAAACTCTACATCTAATAGAAGGTGTATGTGGTAATTATGGACCTTCAACACCTTCATCTGCTCAATCAGAACCATAACAAGTATATTCTTCTATTTACTGTGAGACACATTGAGTTCCATACATGGTCAGTCAAAATTCCATGGAGTATCTCAATCACTATGCACAAAGGTCTGCAAGGAACAGCAGACACACATACTGCCCATGTGTCCTCTGTTCAACTCTTGAACTATATTTACAAAGCACAAATTCAAACACAGTAAGCTATTAAGAATTCCACAATGGAAACAGCAGAACATTACACCAGGGCCAGAACCCTTGTGAACTTGAGACATTGTGTGATTCTACCTATTACATGAAGCAGATGCCAGATCCATCCACGTTCAAGTCCTGGCTAAGCCTGAACATGAGTGAATCAGAGAGCAAGCCAGGAAGCAACTGTCTTCCATTGCTTCTTTAGGTTACTACTTGAGTTCCTGTCTTGACTTCCCTCAGTAGTGAACCGTGACCTGTGTAAGCTAAATCAATCCTTTCCTTCTCTAAGTTGCTTTTGGCTAGATTTTATTATAGCACCAGAAAGGAAACTAGAACACTTGGTAAAGTGTAGACCCAGACATTCTAAGTGAGAATCAGGCCATAACAAGAATGTTTATTTTATCAATAACTCCAACCAAAAATAAATAAAATATCCTGGATCAAAAAGAAAAAGAAAAAAAGAAAACAATAATTCTAACCATCAAAAAAAAAAACCCTACAAACTGAAACAGTGAAATGCCACTACAAACCCCCTATGTTAATTAAAACACAAAACTCAAACTATACACATAGAATACACAATTTGGTCAGAATATCAATGTGAAATTAGAATCCATATTCTTGTAGCAGGAGTGTAACATTGTATACTCAGTTTGGAAACATTCTTAAAGTTCCTTAAACTATCAAACCTGGGCTTACCAGGATCCCACTCTTAAATAGCTGTTGGAGAACTGAAAACAAATGCCCACTACTTGAAGGCAAACACCCTCAGTAGCATTCTTCATACTAGTCTAATAGTGAATGTGACTGTCAGCTGACAAAGATAAATACAATGTGATATAAAGTTACAATTAAATATTACTCAGTGACAAAAGAAATAAATGCTGATCTGTGTTTCAACATAAATAAATCCTGGAGCAATGCTTGTTAAGTGGAACAAGAAGGCACACAGCATTACAAATTTTATACTTTAATTCATATAAAATGCCCTGAATAAACAGAAAAGAACAGAAAGTGGATGAGTGGCCTCTTAAAGGGAGTTGGAAGGAAACTGGGTGTTAGGGTTCTTTTGAGGATAGTGGAGGTGTTCTGTAGTTGACTGTGTTGGTCACCATGTGGGCACACTGTGCTGGTGAGTGGGCACATTGTCTGGGATTTACCCTGTGAGTACACTGTGTGGTATTAACCCTGTGAACACATGGTGTTAACCCTTTGTGTATACTAACTGTTACTTTTTTGGAAAATGTGAGCTACGATTGCACTGTTTATCAAAAGTTTCTATTATCCATGGAATGCTATGCTCTAAGATCCCCATGTCCCATAATCTATAACTTACATGTCAGCATAATATTCCTCAATGATATGAATGCCAAACATCCAATTATCACACATGAAAAATGCCACTACAGTCTTTTGAAACTGATATGATTTCAAAACAAACGTCAGAAGTGAAACAGTTCTAATGACTTTCTTATTATGGTCACCACGTGAAGACAGACTTAGAAGACAGTCTTTTGTCGGAATGGCTTTGGGAACAACCAGCTGTCTTGGCTAAGCCCTGAAGAGCAGCATCGGCACAGACTGAAATGGACTCTCAAGAAGAGAACAAGTGTGTCAGGAGGAGGAAGCATTCATTACCAGCTCCTCTTCAGAGGCGGTGAGATGAGCTTTAATTTCGCTAGGATGTGGCTCTCTCTATTCCTTGTTCCTGAGACACTTCTGGGCCCCACCCCGGGGCATGGCATTCCTCGGCTAAGCTTGAGTGAAATCTCTCCTTTCAGCTAAGGACAGGATAACAAGAAACAGGAAAATCTGACTCTCATTTGGGGTGCGTTGACCTAGAATTTCACCCTTATTCTGTAGAGCTTGTGGACAGGACCCTGGAACTGTTTAATTGTTCCTACTCTGTGTCTCGTGCTGTGTGCATCATGAGGTGGGAAGTTCTACTTACAAAGACATGCCCGCCCTGCAAAGCCTGCAGGTTCCTTCCACCATCTGAGGAAGAGGGCAGCTCTACTTTCACCAAAAACTGAAAAAAAAATGTTACAGTCTTTTAAAGATTTTTAACATGAGGCCTGGGGAGAGAATTTAATGGGTAAAAAACTTATTATACAAGTATGATGCTCTAAATTCAAATCACGGGAATCCAGGTAAAGCCAGACACAGACACAGCAGTGATTCTATATGTCCAGGGCTCCTGCAGTGAGATGGGAGGTAGAAGAGAAGGATCTCCAGAGGCTTGTGGGGCAGATCACTTGGCATACACGTCAGCAAAACAACAGCGGGTCCTGTTTCAAACAAGATGGAAGACAAAAACTGTGCTGATTAGGATTTTGATCAACTTGACACAAGCAAGCTAGAGC